>SJYA01000370.1:751363-795695 GCA_006410615.1 Neotragus moschatus
TTTTTTTTTTTTTTTTTTTTTTACCATTTTTAAGTCAACAACAGTAAATTGAATCCTCATATCCTTTTGACCCTCTAATGGTCATAGCTCTTTCTGTTATCACAATTAGAGAAGGCTCTTTGCTTTTAAGGACCTATGTGATATTGGACCCACCCAGATAATCCAGGAAAATCTTTCCATCTTAATGTCCTTAACATTGTCACATCTGTAAAATCCTTTTTGTAGGGGGACATATTCACAGACTCCAGAGATAAGGATATATGTATGGCAGGGAAGCATAATTCTGAGAACCATGGAAACCAAGAAAAAATCATGTGATTTCAGGAGGAAGGGTGGGAAACCAAAGATATTTACAGAAATCATTAAAAATGTTTCCAAATCTGACAAAAACTATAAATCTACACATGCAAAAATCTCATCAAAATTCATATAGAATAAGCACCCAAAGGCATAACAAAATCAAATTCCTACATACCAATGAGAAAGAGTAAATCTTAAAAGTATTCAGAGGAAAAAATGACAGAGTAAGCACACAGAACAAAGATAAAACAACACCAATCTTGTTTTCTGAAACTATATCTGCCTATCTGCCTAAAAGTAATGGAGAAACATATTTAAACACTGTGAGAGGGTCAAATCCTAGGCAGGTTGTCCTGGGGTCCCCAAGGAGAAAGAGGTCTGGAATTTTCAAGGAGGAGGAAAGGACAATTTTTTTTTTCCTCCTCCACATTCCTTAGTCTTAGTCATGTAAAATGTTTTTATCTTTAAGCCTGAAACTGATGATTGCACAACAAACAACTCAGTTTAAATTCTGTACTAGTGATTATATAACAACAATGTATCCTGCTTGAGGACAGTTTCTCCTTCCTGAAAACCTTCTGGTTAATCCTGTTATCTTAAAATGTAAATTATGGGAGTGGGTCTAGAAAGATCTTTACTACCTCTAGACATTCTTTCCATTCACTGTAATAACTAATTAAAAGTATATAACTCCCTTGCTAACACTAGCTAACAGGGCATTTTTTCTGCCTGCTTCTGATGTCAGAAGCTTATCTCTTTTATACTTCAATAAAACTTTATTACACAAAAGCGCTAAGCGATCAAGCCCTGTCTCTGGACCCAGATTGAATTTTTCTCCTCCAGAGCCAAGAATCCTAGTGTTTTTGTTGGTTCAGTAACAACCTTTCAATTGGAGGGAGAGTGGCATGAATGAATATAAATCTCAAATTTTATATTTAGCAAAATATCAAGAGTGAAAGAAGTCTTTTCAGAAGATAAAAGTTGAGAGAATTCACCATCAGCTAACTGAACTACAAGACATGTTAAAGGAAATTCTTCAGGCAAAAGGGAGCTGATACCAGATGGACACTGGATCTACATAAAGCAATAACGAGGGCCACACATGGTAAATAAATTGTAACATGTACAGTTTTGTTATCTCATTTTAATATCTGTGAAAGATAGTAAGCTATTTAAAAAATAGCAAGGTATTTTGAGCTTCATAACATTTAGAGGTAAACTGTATCACAAAAAAGAACAAGGGGTAAGAGAAATAAAAGTGAAGTATACGTTAAAAGTGCTACATTCTGTGTGGATTGGTATAATAAGTTATTGTTGTCAATAAGTCATGTCTGACTCTTTTGTGTCCCCATGGACTGTAGCCATCAGGCTCCTCTGTCCGTAAAATTTCCAGGCAATATACTGGAGTAGATTGCCATTTCCTTCTTCAATGATAATAGTTTAAATGAATTAAAAGTTAAGAATTTTCCTCATTAAATCTAAGGCAACTACTAAAATTACAAGAGTCATAGATAATATTCCAATAGTGCAGATAAAAATGTAATCACAAACCATTAAAATAATCCAAATGTAGGCAGGAAAAAGAAGAAAAACATATTTTATACATATAAATTAAATGGAAAATGGTGATTTAAATGCAACATTTGCATTAAATGCAGATGATTTAAATATTCCAAATAATGAACAGAAATGTTTAGATTGTATAAAAAAGTGAGACTAGGCTATAAGCAAAGTTTATACAAAAATGTACACAGACTTGCTTTAAATATAAAAACAATGTTAAAAAATACATTGAAAATGACATACCACACAATTCTTAATCAAAAGAAAGTTGAAAACTCCATAATAATATTAAAAACAGAGAATGAGATGATTGAATTCATCATGGACTCAATGGACATGAGTTTGAACAAACTCCGGGATATAGTGAAGGACAGGGAAGCCTGAAATGCTGCAGTCCTTGGAAAAACAAAGAGTCAGACACAACTGAGCAACTGAACAACAACAACAATATTAGAAAAGTAAGCTTTAAGTAAAAAAAAATTAACAAAAATAAAAGACCTATTGTAATGAAAAATGGGTAAATTCGTCAAAATGGCATAACCATTCTCCATGTTTATGTATCTAATATCAGAGTAATAATGCAGAGTCAGAGTCATAAAGCAAAATTAGACAGAACTAACACAAGCAAATGCATTAACAATTATGGTTTAAGATTTTAGCACTTCTTTCCCAGTAATTGGTAGAACATATTGTCAAAAAAAAAAGCAGTAATAGAGAAAGCTTGTACAACATATCAACCAATTTGACCTAATTGACATTGCAGAACACTAGACTCACACAGCAGAATACACATCATTAACAAGTAAACATAAAATATTGACAAAATAAACCATATTCTGGGCCATAAAGCAAAGCATATAGTGCATGCTCCTTCAAAAACACCAGAAACAAACAAAAAACCCAACTTACTATCAATTAAATAAATATTTCATAACAACCACAAATATATGGCAATTATATAACACACTTCTAAACAAATAAAAAAATCATGGGTCAAAGAGGAAATTTAATATAAATAGTTTAAAAAATATCAAACAGTTTGCTAGGTCTGTCTTCAGTACCAAAGACTAGGTGGCTCAAACAATAGATATTCATTTTTTCACAGTTCTGGGGGCTAGAAGTCTGAGATCAATGAGTTGGCAGGTTTGTTTCATGGGGGTCTATCTCCTTGGCTTGTGGATGGCTATTTTATATTCACATACTCTTCCTTCTGTGCATGTCCTCCATTCTGGTACCAAGTACATGTCCTACAATTCAACACAATTACATCACTACCTGGAGAGATAATGTCAGACACCACAAGTTAAAGGCTCAATCTCATAAGACTCTTCCTGGCCACTCCAGACACTAAATACCTGTTCTTCTGAAAGACTGGCTACAGATTGGAATTTCCGTCATCCCTCTCCTTAGGTTTGACTAATTTGCTAGATTTGCTTACAGAGCTCAGAGAAGCATTTTAGTCACTAGATTACTGGTTTGTTTTAAATGAATATGGGCGTCCCTGGTGGTTCAGTGGCGAAGAATCGACTTGGAATTCATGAGCCACAGCAGCTGTGGGTTCAATTCCTGGGTTGGGAAGATCCCCTGGAGGAGTTTATGGCATTCCACTCCAGTATTCTTGCTTGGAGAATCACATGGATGGAGGAGACTGGTGGGTTCAGTCCACAGGGTCACAAAGAGTCAGACATGACTGACAGGACTTAGCACTGACACATGTATAAATGAATATATCTTGTAAACAGTCAGATGGAAAAGATACATAGAACAAAGTACAAGGAAAGGGTGAGGAGCGTCTATGCTCCTTGTGAGTATGTCACTCTTTCAGAATCTCCATGAATTCACCAGCCTGTAAGTTCTCTGAACCCCATCTTTTGGGGGTTTTATNACTGACACATGTATAAATGAATATATCTTGTAAACAGTCAGATGGAAAAGATACATAGAACAAAGTACAAGGAAAGGGTGAGGAGCGTCTATGCTCCTTGTGAGTATGTCACTCTTTCAGAATCTCCATGAATTCACCAGCCTGTAAGTTCTCTGAACCCCATCTTTTGGGGGTTTTATGGAGTCTTCATTATATAGGCATAATTGATTACATCATTGATCATTGGTAATTGAACTCAATCTCCAGCCTGTTTCCCTTCCCTGGAATTCAAGGGTGTTGGACTGACAGTGCAAACACTCAAATCAGATTGTTGGCTCCCCTGGCAACCAGACCCCGACCTTAAAAGTTTTCCAAAAGTCATCATGTTAACAACAAAAGACAACTTTATTGCTCTTATCCTAGGCAATCCCAAGGGTATTAAGAGCTCTGTGCCTGGAACAGGATGGAAATCACTTATACATTCTTAGTATAAATCATACTATCACAATGTCTGTGTCTAAATTTCCTCTTTTTTGCAAGAATATCAGTCATATAGGATTGTGTCGGGAGCGGCTCCAAGAGAAAAATCCACCTGTGACAAGGTTCCGGGCTGAGGTGACCTGGCCCAAAGAGGCCAGGCCATCCGGATGCACTCGAGGACCTCGACCAGTGGCATGACCCCTCACTTTGCATCGCTTTGCTTCTTGGTAGTGATTGTTCTGATTTTCCTAGTGCAGCCTAGAGGTTCAGTGAATAGGGCAATNGAAGAGTTGACTCACTGGAAAAGACTCTGATGCTGGGAGGGGTTGGGGGCAGAAGAAGAAGGGGATGGCAGAGGATGAGATGCCTGGATGGGATCACTGACTCGATGGATGAAAGTCTGAGTGAACTCCAGGAGTTGATTCTGGACAGGGAGGTCTGGCATGCTGAGATTCATGGGGTTGCAAAGAGTCGGACACGACTGAGCCACTAAACTGAACTGAACTGAACTGACATGAAGCTAGAGTGGATATGTTAATAAAATAAACAGCTAAACAAGCAAATGCAACAGAAAAGCAATCTCAAACTGTGAATAGTATTGTGATGCAAAAATGTAAAGGACAGAGATGTAGAATAATGGGGTAGACCCCCCCCAGCTGGGATTTGAGTGTGAAAAGTAGCTGGAGGAAGTAGTAGTGTAGTCAGGAGGAATGGTCCCTTAAGATCCCATGAAGGGAAGAAATTGGAAGTTGGAGCAATGTAAAGGAGCACAGTGTGATGAAGAGATTCGTATAAATTTCAGATTTTTATGCAAGTTTTGTAATCTTGGATGGAATGTTGGACTTCTTATGAGTCTCAGTTTCATCACATACAGATTGAGAACAAGGTACTAGGTAATCTCAAAGATTCTTTGAGGTTAAAAAATAAAATGTCTTGTATCCTATTAAATAGTCTATCATCTCTAAATAAATTTATCTGTAAAAACATAGTCATTTCATGTATACCCATGGCTGATTTATGTCGATGTATTGCAAAAATTGCCACAATATTATAAAGTAATTAGCCCCCAATTAAAATAAATAAATTAATTTAAAATATAGTAATTGCAGAAGGATTCTTTAAAATAATGGAAATTTGGTATAGATGTTTTTCTTAGATTTAACTGAAGGGAGCACTGTGTACTTTAAGGAAAATCAGCACATGTAGAAAGGAAATAGCTTGTTTTTGTCACAGTGAAAATAAAAACCTAATTGAAAAACATTCTTACTTGCCACCCAACGAAACCAAGTTTAAGAATGTGAGGAACAATTAGTAACTGAATTACAGAGAATTGGGGAATATATTCTCTCATAATCAGAGTAAAAATGAATACTATACTTGTGTAGCATTGTGGAGCAGAATATGAAAATCAAGCTCCAGAATTTTACTCAAGTGGTCTTACCTGCCACAGTTTATCAGTCCAGCAAATGGGTATAAGCAAATGTATATCTCTTTTTTAGAAAATAGTTTGTAATTGTTTTTTTATTATTATGATTCATAGAGTTTTACATCCCCACTGGATTCAGGATAGAAGGGCTGGATCATTACCTTTCCTGCCTCAAGGAAAGAGGTCTCAGCACGCCACCACAAAGCTGAAACAGTATTAATAAGGTCATCAATTATCTTGGCCTGGATATACTTTCAAACCCTGGGAGGTGAAACCCACAAAAAATATAAATTACCTTTCTAAGGGATTTAGCAACACCATCACGGAAGACAAGGGTTTGAGTGTCTGTCCAGTATGGTCTAGGAAAATGTTTCGGAAGAATTAGATAATGAAAACCAACACCCCATCCTCTGAGAAATGGAATTGCTTAAATATCTTTAATTGGTACTTATTTATTGGACACCAAGACACGATTTATTCCTGTTGATATGTATTTTAAAAAATTAATTTGCTTATTTAGGTTGCCTTTATTGATAAATAAATAGGTATAACCTGCAAGATAAATCCACATAAAGCATAATTTTAAGGCAAAACAAACAGATAAAACAAACAAAACAACTTTTAGAGATACATATAACAAGAAAAATTAAATTCATTAAAACAACAAATTAAAATACCATCTTCATGAGCCACTACCCTAAGACATAAGCCCTTGGAGACAGATCAGTTTAAAAAAGTGGGCTATACCCTCTGCCCTCGAACTCCTCCAGGACAGGGCAGTCAGAATATTCCATAAGGGTTTGTCAAGAAGGCCAGTTCCCTGAGGATACACTCTGGCCAGTGGGATTTGTCCTCAGCTAATTAGTTGAGAGATGGTGATTTCCCAGGAGGCATCATTGGTCTACACACAACCTTTCAATACTTAACACCTTACCACTTACATTTCCTTGACTGCACACATAAGTGATTTACTTATCCTTTGCATCAATAAACTCTCTCCTTGGAGAGATGCTTGGTTTCAATTCTGTCTCATATAGCTAATCTCAAAGAACCAGTGACTTGCTGGTAAATATGCAGAGATACAGTGGAACCTACTGTTGCTGGCTTGTGAGAGTAGAAGATGAAAGTTTCAGGAATTTTCAAGCTAATTGTTAGACAGCACCATTATTAACTAATAAACATTTACTTAAAGTATGTTAAATAAAAACAAAATAATAATACAATTCATCAATTGCTAATTATTTCACTATAATCTAAATTCTTGAGGTTATTTACATCTATTTTATCTGTATGGTGAAAATACTATGAAATGAGGTGCTACTATTCACCTCTCACCAGCTCTGTGTTCAGTAATGTCATATTAATAGCTTATAATTGACTGAGGTGGGTATATTCACATGACAAAAATCAGCTAACATTGCAAAAGAGAGCCCCTATCCTTCATCCCCTTCACCACAGCCTCTTGTTAAAGATTTACCAGCAACACAACTACTTTGTACATTAATTTATGCAGGACAGAACATCAAAAGATTTTAAATATTACCTGTGATAGCAACACTGACATATCACTACAAGGTCATGGAAAACCTCTATCAAGCAAACATGGATGAAGAGTTGATGAGTAGAGAGATCTAGTGTGTACAGGGAGCTTGCTCCACTTACATCATCTTCATTAAGCTTCACTACAATCAGAGGTCAATATTCCCATTCTACAAGTGCATATATTGCAGTGTACAAAGGCTTATAATACTCTGAAGATCATCCAGTTGAGAAATGGCAGAGCCTGGTCCTCAAGCAAGCAAATTTCTTGAGCAATAACTCTTTTCCACATGCCACTCACAAAAGTTCAGGGTACTAGCCTCTCATCAAAGCTCGAAACCCAGGAAATCAGTAACCTAAAATCCTCATTCTACCTTAGAGAATTTGAACACATGGGTATATTGCATCTGAAAAGTCAGCAGGGGGCAGACATCATGTGTCCCTCTCAAGAAAGAAAAACAGATTAAGTAATGAGCAAACACTGAAAGCTTCTGAACACAGAAGGGAAATACTAAAGACTTCACCTTTGAATATATTCTGTTACTCAGAGGATTAAATGACAGGAAAAACAATTGTACAGAACTATTGCTATGCAAAAGAGTTTGATAAAAACTTTGCATGCATTTGTAATTTTTCATTTTCCTCCTATGGCTCTATTATACCTGCTATAAACAAAAGAAAATTGTTCATATTGAAATAATGCTGAAAATACCATTCCCCAGGGAGCTGGTACTAATGCCTATCCTTTACTCTTTACAGAATAAGTATGGAGCAAGCATTCATGCTAAATGCCAATGTACTTGGAAACTGACATGTTGATTATCATGTTTGGATATTATTCATTTTATTTATCTTTGAAACTACAAACAAGCAGGCTCATTCTATAAATATTATCTCCATTAGAGAGCTACTGCTAATAAAAAAATCTACATCTTTTTGGCTACCAAAGTCACTGAAACTTGTTGTAAATATACAGTACTCATTATAATAACATTTTTTCAGTACACACCAAAGACTGTTAAGAAGAAGGAAGAGGCAGTATGGGGAGGGGAGTGGGTAGGGTAAACCAGTTGAAAGATGCAATTAGAGCTGTGTTGGCTTGGCAAAGTCCCACTGAACAGCAAGCTGGGATTCTTTTTGCCAAACCACTCTAGGCTCCTGAGGGGCGGGGTGTGTCCCATGTCTGTTAAGAGGGCTTCATTCCAATAAGTAAAGGGAATCACTAGGAGGGAAATAAAGATGTAAAAGGAATTACCAAACCAAAAACCAAAGTGCAAGTACACATACAGGCATAACACACACAAACTTGGGTAGAAAACACACTGAGTGGGAAATACTTGGCCTCACAGCGAATATTACCTTGACTTTATGTGCCCCATTTAGGGTAGGTGCAAGTTAAGAAATCATCAAAAATTAGTAACTTGAGATAATTAATGTACACTGAGTTTAAAAGTTGGAAGTACTCAATTGGTATTTTAGTACTCTGTGGTTCCAGCTAGGATTATGGTTAAAAAGAGAGGTTTTCATAATTAGCTGTATGATTATTTTAGCATGCTCATGGGGGCTCAGTAAATTGTATTTTTGAAAATGACACATGCCTAAAATGAAGTAGAAAGGTCAGGTTTTACCATTACAATGGCAATATCATTTTTGTCAAAATTGTCATCATCACTATCACCATCATCATCAAGAACATCATCGTCATTATCGTCACCAGCAATTACTGAATGTTACTAAGCCAGAAAAAAATGTGGTGTGACATGTGTCTGATTTTTGTTTGCATGTTTACTGTTTAGGGGAGGTGGAAGGTTTACTCAAGTTGAGAAGTGGAGCCCCACTGAACTGGCACAGGGATTGGTCTCAATTTTGTCTACACATTACAAGCACCATTTCCCATTTAAGATAGCTTGCTTTTTAGCAGCTACACTAAGGAAATGAAAAGAATGATGAAGAAAAAGAAAATTTGTTGGATTTTGTGTTTACTAGCATATGCAACTGAGGTATTTCCCCTAACTTCCCCTGAATGGTACCCAGAAGTCTACTGTAGCTTTTCCAAGTGAGTGGCAGGTCTGATTCTTTTTCATTTTTGTTTTGCAACTTGAGTCACATAAAGTAAGATGTAATCATTCTGTTATTGACATCATTAGATAAGAGAGACTCAAGAGTAGGAACTCTAGTAATAGCATAATAGAAAGTTTTCTTAAGGCATTTTTTTTCATATTATGAAACATAATAGGCATGGAAATGAAAAATATATACCTTATATAATAAAGATTTATGATTAGTCACTAAATTCTATTAATAATTACAATGAAAATGATTTGTTAGTCTTAAGACATAGAAACCATCTAACCAAATCAATTAAGCATAACATAGGAGGGGGACGCAGATGAGATTGTTCAGAACTTTTGATTTTGTTTGTTTTTAACAAAAAGTGCACTGGTTTCAGCTAGCATTTTAGTGAACAAGGCTTGGATTCATCAGTGTCCTTAACTGGTAAGTGAGTTCCCTAAGCGAGCGTTCTTGATGCCCTGACAAAGTGATATTTTTAAGATGTAAGTCCAAAGAAACTAATGCATTGATTAGAATTTCCCTTCTGCAACTCATTGTAAACACTCTACTTACTTCTCTCTTGCCAGTGGGTGCGTCTCATCTCCTCCCACAACCGTATCATGTGCACATACCATCTTCATGCATTGAAATGCTGTTCACTGGACTAGCTCATGATCAACACCTCCAAACAACACTTGCCTCTGCCTAGGCCTTATAAATATTCACTGGAAAGCTGAATTAAAGACTGTCAAAGATGTACACAAATAATACATGTGAAAATAATTAAGGATTCGGGAATAGAGGAAGGACATAGGTAGTTATGATTAATTCATGGAATATTATTCTATCACTAATCTTATTAACATCTTCAGTGAATGACATACCTGAGGGAGATGCTGTAGTCAGAAGTCTAAGAAATTTTAGAGTCTAGCTGGAGAAACAATGTATATTTATGTATATTTATATTAAGAAGCCATATTGGATAAAATATTACTTAAAGAAAAATTAAGAATACATGTATCTCTTTTTTTCTGTGCTTAAATCCTTTTCCATTTCACTCTAATGCATTTGTTTAGTTAATTGTGGTCAATGTCCACTTTATCAAAATCAACTGCATAAGTTTCAGAATAGTAAAGATATCAGTTAAAATTAACATTTGACTAGTTATTTAAATGACATCATTTCTTTGTTTTTTTTTATTTTTATCATATAATATGATGATGATGGTGGATGACAACTTTCATTTTGGAAATAGATATCTAACAAATTATAGGTCAATAAACAAATTATTTGGTTCATTTCTTTTGCTCATAAAATTTCCTGAAACAATTATTTTCTCCTTTTGTAGGAGTGATATGAATCATACACATATATAAAATGATGACTTCACCTAATCTAACATTCACATTTTATGTATGAAAACCTGAAACCAGCAAAGTGACAAGAGGACTTATACAAAGTTACATAAGGGATGAAACAAAAGTTAGAACCTAGAGTTCTCAGTTTCCAAGAGAATATTCTTTGAATATGTTTAAAGCATTTTAGAATTGAATTCAATTTAAAAAAAATATATATATATATATATATATATGACTGCAACTAAATCATTTCTGGGTCTTTCACAAAGTATCTATTTTGGTTCTATCATTAACATAAAGCACTAATTTGATGAATTTTCACCCATGTTTTAATCTCTTAAGTCAAATATGATCTTCTTTGGGGAAGGATATTAATATAACAGAATTTGACATAAAAGGGATGATAGCAGGCAGGAAGTCCACAGGTCCTCACAGTCTACCTCTCAGAGATTGTGTTCTTGTCCTCAGACTTTCTGCATGGGAGCAGGGCTAGAAAATTCAGTTATGTTGGCCTCAACAGATTTGATCATAAGAGGACATTTAAGGAAAAAAATGTTTTACTGACTAGGTGGAGTGAATTTTATCTTTTAATTGATAGTTTAAACTGAGATGATGGTCATGTTCTGGACTTCTGATGTCCTGTAGAGTTGAACAGAGACATGGCTCCATTTTATTGAGAGCCTGCTATGTACTAGGCACTCTTTGAAGCAAATGGGACACATCAGCATACAAAAGAAAGATCCAACTCTTTGGAGCTTGTGATCTAGTGGGAGAGACAGATAATAAAATAAAAACTTATTTTTCTGGGCTCCAAAATCACTACAGATGGTGATTGCAGCCATGAAATTAAAAGATGCTTACTCCTTGAAAGAAAAGTTATGACCAAACTAGACAGCATATTAAAAAGCAGAAACATTACTTTGTCAACAAAGGTCCATCTAGTTAAGGCTACGGTTTTTCCAGTGGTCGTGTATGGATGTGAGAGTCAGACTATAAAGAAAGCTTAGTGCAGAACTGATGCTTTTGAACTGTGATGTTGGAGAAAACTCTTGAGAGTCTCTTGGACTGCAAGGAGATCCAACCAGTCCATCCTAAAAGAGATCAGTCGTGGGTGTTCATTGGAAGGACTGATGCTGAAGCTGAAACTCCAATACTTTGGCCACCTGATGCGAAGAGCTGACTCATTTGAAAAGACCCTTGTGCTGGAAAAGATTGAGGGCAGGAGGAGAAGGGGACGACAGAGGATGAGCTGGTTGGATGGCATCACCGACTCATTGAAAATGGGTTTGGGTGGACTCGGGGAGTTGGTAATGGACAGGGAGGCCTGGCATGCTGTGGTTCATGGGATCGCAAAGAGCTGGACACGACTGAGTGTGACTGAACTGAACTGAAGATATGATGAAATATATATGATAAAGTGATAAATCGTATGAAACAAAGAAAATACAAACTGAATAAGGGGTGGCATAATTGCTGAGTTACAGTTTTAATTTGAAAAGGTGACATAGGAACCAAGACTTTGAAGGATATAAGAAAGTGTTACCCAAGAACATACATAACAGAAAAAGCTTCAGGCAGAAGGAACTTCCAACAGTAAAAGTCAGGCTGGCATGTCCCAGGAATACCAACAAGGAGGCCATGGTACCCCAAGTAGAGAAAGCAAGCAGGCAATTGTAATGACAAGACAAGGAGGAAATAGAGGACTTGAGTGTCTAAGATATTCTGTGTAGAATGATGACAAAATATTTCTCATAGAAGTCAAGACTGCAGAAAAACATTTGGAAAAAAATGAAAATGGAATTGATATGCAAAGAGAAGTTGAGACTTTTTGAATCAAAGAGGGGAAGTTGCTATGAGTCTTGGCAACATTTTCCATAACTTGCATCTTTCAGATTATCCACTATTCTAGTAAACCTCTTTATTTACCAGAGTTATCTAGAGACAATTTACAGCAAAACACCTTGGATTACATGACTTTGTTGTTGTTGTTTAGCTGCTAAATTGTTTACCACTCTTTTGTGACCTCATGGACTGTAACTTATAAGGCTCCTGTCCATGGGATTTCCCAGGCAAGAATATTAGAGTGGGTTGCCATTTCCTTATAGTTTTAAACAAATATGCCAGAAACAGTTATGTTGGAGTGGATTTTCCACGATCAGTAAATATATATCAAGGTAACATTTTATGTCAAGACAAAAACCTCCTTGAATTTTCAAAATAGAGTTAACTAATATCTCAAATATATATTTTAAAAGTAAAATTTTAAAACTATTTTTCAATATTAAATTTTGATGGACCATTAACATGAGAGATATGACCACTTAATGTAAAATAATTATGTTTATTAAAATAAGTTCCTGCAATAATACAAATATATTTATGACACAGGCTATAATCTTGACAAAGAAAATAAATTTAGGCAGCTCTGATCCAGAATGCTGGATGGTATTTTTGAAGCTAATGATGATGTAGGAGATATAATAGGACAAAATGACTTAAAATCTGCATTAATGCTAAAACAATAAAAATAAACACTGGGAAAATCTTAAACCTTCTAAAAGAAATATGAGCCACAGAAATAGTTGCCTTCTAAGAAAAAGGTAAGCAATAAAAGAGAAAAAGAATTAACTTAGTTAATTGAGTCATTGTCTTTCTTCAAAATGACAAACTGGGACTAAATAGTTCTTAAGGTCCTGTCTGGTACAGGTATCTATGTGATACCTAAGCATAGTTACCAACTGACTTACCAAAACCTTATATGAAACTTTTCTTTCTAGAACAACCATTATCAAATAGGTTAAGCCTCAAAGAACAGAAAATGGATAGAATTCTGGGGTTAGGAGATAGTGCTTGAAAGAAAGAGCATTTGAAATACTTGAAGGGCCTAAATACCTCAGCCACTTCAAGGACATTCTGATGTGCAACCAAGGAATCTCAGCCTACTGTATTTAAAGCAAAATGACTGGAAAACTTGATCTTTGTTTTTATAGTCCATAGAATTTTTAAAAATTTAAGGGGACTGAAAGATAACATAAAGTAAAAACAAAATAACCATAAAACTCTCCCTATAAAAAAGAAATCATCAAGACTCATGCATACAGTGATGAACTCTTGTCTCCTGACACTCATTGCAGGATTGCCTTCCCTAAACCCACACAGCAATTGCTTAGCTTCAGAACACACACCTCACACAAATCCTGATCTCCAAGTACAAATAACCTTTAGCCATGTTTCTGCTCTCTGTGGTTTATACTAAAAAGTTTTCAATGTAAAGGCTAGTGAAATGTATACATTTTAAAATTGGAATTAATTGATTAAAAATTCTGAAATATAAAATTGCCAAGGTCATAGAAGTAGTCACAGATAAACAAGACACATATTAGCTATAATCCCTTCTTGAATCTGGGCTTCAAATGAAGGGAGTTCCCCCTAAAATGTTGAGAGACTGCTCAGGGATAGAATTTTGAAACCTCCCATCTTTTTTGGGCTGGGAAATTTGCATGTACAATTACTACATTTACATGCTTAATTACCCCACAGGAAGGCACATATGCCAATTGGCATTTGAAAATGTGTTAACAGCACACACAGAAGGGTGGCCCTTTAAAATGTTGGCCCTAGGAATCTAATCATTAAGAATGGGTCCTGTGACTCAGAGTGGGGAGAAAAGATGGTCCATTTTGCAGCAATCTAAGCATTTCCAGTCTGGATGCACACAAAAAATGACTGATACACAAGTAGATGAAAAATAGGGTTTTCAGAAAGTACTCTGGTAACAAGCAGAATCCACAGGGAACGTATTTCAGGCATTAGTTAATTGGATTAGCTGTGGTGTTTTCTGTGGATCCTAAGGAATTCATAAGCTATAGATTAAAATAATCAAACAACTCTGGTCACAGAGGTAAAGAAGCTTTCTTCTTATGCTAGTGAGCACTCAGCCCTGTGAACTATAAGTATATTCAACCCTCTACTTCCTCTAAAGCAGATGGAATATATTCCATGGAGTTTGGAGTCTATGTCTTTTTCTCCCTGAATTTTGTAAACAAAAGTCCTTGGAGAAAACAAATCATAATTTTGAATCCTTCACTGTGGTAGAACAAACATGGTCTTTTCTCCCAGAATTGAGTAATTTCCTCTCTGCAGGAAACAATGGGTGTAATCAGTTTCCTTGCTTTCCAAGTCATTTCTTCAGTTCAGGATACCCCTATTTAGCAGTCCTCTCTCTGTTATGCAAAAATGAGGATTTGAAGATTCCTGCAGGGCCAGATGCCACCCATGGAAACATACCAAAGATTATGAATTACTAGATCCCCTAGAATATAGGAGTAAAACAGGCTGGAGCCTGAACTTCAAAAATTATATGGGCTGGTGTCCAAAATTACCTGATTCTAAACACTCTCAAATTCCACAGTGGGGAGTTTATTTTGGACTCTTCTGATATGATTCAGAAGCCTATCTAGGTTTTTGAATTTGCCTAGGCAAGTCACAGACACAATGAATCAACTTGAAGAAGGAATTCATAGGGCCTGGACTCCATCTTAGGCCTGTTCACGCTGATCATGCTCAGTCACCTTTCGAATGGACTCTGAACTCTGTGTTCAGTGCCTATGAAAGCAACAACAGAAGGATAAGACCCCCACTAGACAGGGAAACCCTGAAGATCGTATCTAGGTTATACATCCCTTCCTCCAGACAGGCCATAAATTTTTCTGTATCTATCTGAGTGTAACCTTGGGTTTATTGATTATTGGCTAATTATTTGACTGTTTGAGCACATGAGCACATAGCATGTGAATGATGGGGTTATTGGGATTGTATTTTCCTTGGTTTATGTAAGCCTCAAGGAATTCAGAGTGGTGGGTTCAGACACGTACACATGGGGTATAAAAGATTTTCACAAATGCTGGTCGGGGTCCTTGGCTAAGAGGAGACTCTGCCTTGGGCCTACCTCCACTATCTGCATTGTCCTTCTGAGTGAGTTTGTTTCCTGGAACGTGTGGCTACAACAAACTAAATCACTGAAAATAAAAAAGGCAGAAACTGCATGATGTTTCAATACTCCTTGCCTTTGAAATAGTGTATTACACAAAAAAATTATATATAAATGTTATTATAAAAATATATTTAAAAAGTCACCACCTTTTTGTTGTGACTTTATGTAAACTTTCTATCTTCCTAGAAACCAAAGGTATGTCTTTTCAGATGAGGACACAAAAATATTGGGTTAGCCAAAAAGTTTGTTCAGGCTTTTCTGTAAGATCTTACAGAAAAATTCAAACTTTCGGCCAACCCAGTGCTATACGACCCACATAATCAAATATTATTTACCTATCTATAGTACTTAAACACATGGTAAGTAAACTAAAGGTAATCAGAATGCTGTTTTTCTAATTTTAAGTACTGCCTGATTTATCTCCAAATAATAACAACATCTGAAACAAGTACTGAATATACAAATACTTTCTTTAGTACTCTTACACAGGGCATAATGGAATGATAGACAACACTCTTCTAGGAATGTATAGATCTAAAGTCTAAGAAAACACTGATGGCTAACATGCCTTATTTCAATCCATGCTCAACTCAAAGTCAGTGAATACATTTTTTTCTTTTACCATTTGTATCCCATGTGTGAATCTCCACTGAGAGATGTTTTCCTGACCACCATACGTAAAGCAGCCTCCCTGACTCTATATTCTTATTATCACTACATCTAGTTCAAGTCTTCCCAGTACTTTTCTTGTTCTCAAATCATCTTTCTATTTTCATCATTTTGTATCATCCAAATCACAAGAAAGTAAGTACCGTAAAACTAAAAGGAAAGCTAATATATATTTTTGTAACATCCTTATCACATAGGACCAAATCTGAAACATTTTATTTACTCCATGAATATCTATTCAATGACTCCACTGGCCATTTAATATGTTCCAAGTATTTTTAAAAGCATTATCTCATCAAATCCTCAACATAAGCATATGGGAAAATACAGTAATCCCCCTTTACCCATGATTTCACTTTCTACAGTTCCAAGTACCCATGGTAAACTGTGGTCCAAAAACACTAAGTGGAAAATTTCAGAAATAAACACTTCATAAACTTTAAACTATGCCATTCTTTGTGTACACCATCCCCCCTTTCCACCCTGGATGTGAGTTCTATTTTTGGCCAGTATTTCCCACATGTTAGTCACTTTGTAGACTTTTCAGTTTTCTATGGTATCACCAGGCTTCCCAGGTGGCTCAGTGGTAAAGAATCTGCCTGCTAACGCAGGAGACATGGGTTTGATCCCTGTGTTGGAAAGATCCCCTGGAGTAGGAAATGGCAACCCACTCCAGTATTCTTGCCTGGAGAATCCCATGGACAGAGGATCCTGGTAGATTACTGTCCATGGGGTCTCAAAGAGTCAGACTTAACTAAGCAACTGAGCACACGTACATCCTATGGTATCACAGTTCTTATGTTCAAGTCACCTTTATTTTACTTAATACTCTTCACAAAGCACAAAAGTAGTGATATCAGCCATTTGGATATGGAAAGAAAAGCCATAAACTGCTTTCTCTGAGTGAAAAAGTGAAAGTTCTCAACTTAATTAAAAAAAAAAAAAAAAGTATGCTGAGATGGCTAAGACCCATGGTAAGAAAAAACCTTTCATCTGTAAAATTGTGAAGAAAGGGGAAAACCTCTTCTAGTTTTGCTATTGTACATCAAACCACAAAAGTTATGGCCACAGTGCATGGTAAGTGCTCAGTTAAGATGGAAGAGGCATTAAATGTGTACAAGTTACTTTGAGAGAGAAAGACCACATTCTCATAACTTCTATTACAGTGATCATTGTAATTGTTCTACTTTATCATTAGTTACTGTTGTTAAACTGTTGTTGTGCCTAATTTATGAATTAAACTTTACCTTTGATGTGAATGTATAAGGGGAAAAAACTATATATATACATATACATATACATATACATATACATAGGGTTAAGTACTGGAGAAGGAAATAGTAACCCACTCCAGTTTTCTTGCCTGGAGAATCTCAGGGATGGGGTAGCCTGGTGGGCTGTCACCTATGGGACTGCACAGAGTTGGACATGACTGAAGCAACTTAGCAGCAGCAGCGGCAGGGTTAAGTACTATCCAAAATTTCAGGCATTTACTGGGTGTCTTGCAGAGTATCCCTTGCATATGAGTGGGGACTACTGTACTGTAAAAGGAGGCTGGGGCTCTAAGGTTCTAAGGTGAGCATTGTGCCCAAACTGGCATAGCTAAGAAATGAAGTTGGATTTTGTTCTCAGACCTGTCCTACTACAAAGACTGTTTCTTTCCATTACATGCTGCTGCCTCTATTCTGATCTGTATCAAGATATTGAAGGTAACCCTAGATAAATAATTACTTTTGGCCAAGTATTAGTTATTTACCTAAAAAAGGACTAATTCTTTTAAACTGTCGGATAACTGCCAAACTCCATGACTTTATTATTCCTATTTTTTCCATGACCACTTTCATACATTTATTTTCTAAGGGACAAACATACCTATTCAAAGTGCAACATACACTTTGTTTTCAAAATGAATTAAACTGAAAGTACTTTAATATAAAAACTGTCTCACTGCATTAAATGCTGTCAATTCTGAACTATTCTTCTTCTACTGCTGCTAAGTCACTTCAGTCGTGTCCGACTCTGTGCGACCCCATAGATGCCAGCCCACCAGGCTCCCCTGTCCCTGGGATTCTCCAGGCAAGAACACTGGAGTTGGTTGCCATTTCCTTCTCCAATGAATGAAAGTGAAAAGTGAAAGTGAAGTCCCTCAGTCATGTCTGACTTTTCGCGATCCCATGGACTGCAGTCTAGCAGGCTCCTCCATCCATGGGATTTTCCAGGCACGAGTACTGAAGTGAGGTGCCATTGCCTTTTCCAGAACTATTCTTCTAAACATGATTAAAATAATAAATTTGGTCAAAACAAGCAGACTAAGAGAGGGGATGATTCTGAGAGGCTCAGCATCAAACTTTTAAGGAAAACTCTTTCTGAAATTATATGAGTGTCAGAGCCTTTTTTTTTTTTTTTTGTCCTCTCAGATGAATTTTAGTTGATATCAAATGTAATCCTAGAAGAGCTGTACTATTTTCTTCATTTTTCAAGTATATTTTTGCCAATGCTGTTTGATCTTTTAATGACTCCAGTTTTTTAAAGAATAGTTAAACTTAAAAAATAAAAATCTCGGTTCTTTTGAGAATTATATTTGCTGAAAAGAACTACCAAAATGCAAATCAATTTGCTCTCTTGACTTTAGTTAAACTCTTGTGTAAAGGAAATATACAAATTTCAGTATAATTCATTATACTCTATGAAGTCTGGAACAAAGTTTTTCAAAGTGAATTAGAAGCAATTATTGATTTTAAAAAGCTTACTTTATCTAACAGTTTTCTCTCTCTTGCTCATTTCCTTATGTAAAAGAATTTAACCAAAGAAAGTCAGCATTCTAATTCAATTTCTCCTCTAAAGTATGTAATTTTATTTCGTCATAATGGCTGCTTTTATTTCCAGGGTCAGATTTTATTTAAATTTCAGTCCATTAGGAACAAAAACTTGCCATTTTCTGATAAACAAAATCAGCAGGGGAGCCTCTTCAAACGAGAAATGTATTTCCATCGACCTTTGTTTTATTTGATCTAAATGACAGGTATACACCACTTTTCCTGTGTTTACTTTTAAAGATTCTGAAAAAATGGGGGTGACATTTTTAACAACAAAACTAGCAATCACCCTAGTAGTCTTGTGACAGGCAGATGGAAGAAATGATAAAAAGATGTAATCCATTGCTTTAGACCACCAAAGAGGCCTAATATGAGTCATTAGCAGAAAACCGTTAATTTTCTTTTTTCCCTATTCTGACTGTTGTTTGTAGAAGTGTTCAACCTCTTAGGAATTGGAACATTTAACTGTTTCTTACAATTTTGCAAGAGGGAGACCAAAGCATTAACAGAAGGGAATTAAGGAATATGTTGTTATACATTTTAAGAAAACTGAGTGATCTAGGTAACATTTTAGAGGCTCTTAGATTAAGCTCGATAATAGCTAATGAAAAGAATGAGGCACATTAAAGATCATAAAGGATTTTCACAAGTAGTATATCATTTCCTATACAGCCTCATGCAGAATTATGAGTCTCAGATAGTCAATCATGTTAAAATAGAGAGCTAGAATCCAGGTATTTTGATTCCAAATATAAGACATTCTTGATCCATACAGACTAATCAAAAATATGATGTTTTTATGTAATAAGGCTTCAGGCAATCATGTCCCCCAAGTGTTTACTCTGCAAAACGTCTGTGTTCTAGGATACTAAATTCGTCAATTACAGGAGAAAGGGAAGGATATATAGATATAGATATTTAGATAGATAGATAAGAATGTATATAGATATATATTATGCCATGCTTCTTCAAGTTATAATAATCAAGGTAACTTTTACTCTGCAGTTCTCTAAGACTAAGGTTAAAAAAAAAAGTCTTGATTAATGAATGCTATACCAGAATCTCTGCTCTTGGGCAGCACTCTCCTCCACCCCATATCAATACAGATAGTATAGATACAGATGGACACAGAACAACAGATAAACACATTTATATGCATATACACTTCATATATAATTATAGAGTTACACATAGAGATACATGGCATCCTGCTGTTCAAGATGTCACTGAGTTGCACATGACTTAGCGACTAAACAAATATATATGTGTGTGTATAATATATATATATATATACTGTAAATCTACACACATTATATATCTATATGTTAATGTTTATACATATGTATGTGTTATTTTTTTCACATTCAGATTTAGATTTACTATAATAGATAATAGATTTATTATGAACTGGCTTTTTTGTAACCTATTTTGAATATATGAATGTTTTCCAGTCACCCTGACATAGGTAATTAGTAACAAATACACTTTAAATCTCAGTGGTAAATGTTAGTGTTTTTTCAGTCAATTAAATTGTGTCAGTTAGTCTCAATGTTTGTTTTAAACATGCTTATTTTAAAAACAAATACAGTAGTTAGCCAAGTCTTTTTTATAATCATGTGAATCTCATTTAAAATCATGGTTTTAAATAGGAATATATGAAGGTAACTTCTGTAAGATAACAAATCATTGGTTTAACTATGTACATCAAGACACTGAATATCATGGACATTATAAAAACTCATTTTATGCAGTGTATTACTGGATTTCTCAAAAGAGCAAATCCAGCCTCTTTATATCTTTAAGATAGTAGATCAAATAAGTTCTTCCCATATCTAAGATTGCTTCATAATATGCATAGAATTTTTTTCTCATTTTATTTATATTCAGAGATGATGCAGAGAATAGAAATGTCTTGTTTTTTGAGGTCAGAATAAGAACAAAATGAAACTTTTGTAGAGCATTGTACAGGATTTATCCGATTTGCAACTCTCTTTATCAGAGACATCTTGTCATCAAAGAGATTATGAAAATACTACATCAAGCATCTAACATTTTATTTCTACTAACTTTTCTATAGTACATGCAGATAGCACTTAAAATATGAATACATGCAATATTAATCATTTAGAGGGAGGTGTGGATGAAATCATGATCTTTTTTCAGTTCCATATGCTCAGATTGTTTTAAAAGTCAGTTCAATATTCTATAGTAAGCCAGACCACTGCAACTTTTGAGTGATAAAATATTATTTTGAAACAGAAAGTGAAAGGCAACCAGATGGAAAAATAAACTTTCTGTTGAAGGTTTATAAAAAAGTGGAATCCTTAAAATAAGCTGAAAATAATTTAGACTACAGCATTAAGTATCTAGACAAACTCATAGATGATCACTTCCCAACAGAGTCTAAGGGAATTCAGGGACTTGTTAGAATATACATAGTTTTGCCTTTAATGGTACAAAATATATTGTTGCTAGAAAGACTGTCCTAGTTAGGGTAAATACAAAATACTTACTCTCTTGCATTCTATTGCATTTGAATATCCTATTTTACTATCTGGGCCATAAGAACTAGATGTGTGTGTGTGTGTGTGTGTTTGTGTGTGTGTGTGTGCACATGCATGCATGCACTTGTTTAGATCAATAATCAAAACTACATGAGGACCATTTCTGATATTTCTAAATAATTTGAAAGGATGATGTGGTTTCACTAAAAAGGCTTCCCACAGGTAAGTCTGTAGTAT
Organism: Neotragus moschatus; assembly: GCA_006410615.1. Lineage (NCBI taxonomy): Eukaryota > Metazoa > Chordata > Mammalia > Artiodactyla > Bovidae > Neotragus > Neotragus moschatus. The sequence goes on from SJYA01000370.1 coordinate 773,165, forward strand.
ATATATTTTTTAATCTAGAGAAAAGTAAACCAAACCAATTATAAGCATATACAGCTGACCCTTGAACAACAGGAGTTTGAACTGCAAAAATGAAGATGTTAGTCACTGAACATGGACTGTAGCCTGCCAAGTTCCTCTGTCCATGGAATTCTCCAGGCAAGAATACTGGAGTGGGTAGCCATTCCCTTCTTCAGGGGATCTTCCCCAGGCAGGGATCGAACACTTGTCTCCTGCACTGCAGGTAGATTCTTTATCATCTGAACCACCAGGGAACCCCTTGAACTGCAAGGGTCCACCTATATGCAGGTTTTTTTCCCACTGATTAGTGCTACCATATTATACAATCAATGATCAGTTGAACCTGAAGATGAAGAATCACAGTCCAGAATGGAGGACTGACTGTAAAGTTATTCATTGATCTTCAACTATGCACAGAGGATCAGTGCCCCTAATCTTCACATTGTTTAAGAGTCAACTGTATATTCAAAGAAAAAAAATATTGCAAACAATATAACCTAGAGGTGTGTGAGCAGGTACAATTTGCCACTTTCCCCACCCCACTCCCCACTCAAAAACATGGCATTGTTGGTTTTTTTTTTTTTTTTTGCTTGTCACTCTTACAAACAGCTACTTGAATCTAGTGGGTGGAGACTGGAGATCTCACTAAACATTCTACAGTGCACAGGATAGCCCTCCACAACAAAGAATTATCTGACCACAAATATCATCAGTCGCTGAGGCTGAGAAACTCTGCCCTAAACAAAGACTACTGGTGAGGTAAATATTTAGTTTAAGACAAAAATTGTCCACAAAGAAATTAAGGTGTCTTGGGAAAAAATGCATCAGTGGAGTAGAACATATACACACACATATATCACCACCCAAACAAAATACCAATGTGCACTGCTTATCAAACTCAGGACAAGAATGAAGTTAGATGGAGTATATCTAAGACTAGGAGATATCAGTGAGCCCTTACTTAACCTATGCGGTGATCAGAATGCCTTATTTTATAAGCCAAAGTGAAGAACTGAGCTTTAAACAACAACATTTTCCCTGCTAGATATCCGGGAGTCTACATACTTCTAGCTTAGTATTTTCCCTACCTCAAATAGGAAATGTCTTCCATTCTTGCTGCACTTTGTCCCTGCCATTCACACTTTAGGGTTTTTAATGCAATATGATAGATTTATTTTTAAATGCTTTGAGTTTGCTTTTCAATTTAATGATTTGTTACATTATTTACAGGCTAATTTAGTGAACCTACACAAGATTAATTGCATGGTCTTTTAGGACACGTGGCAAATCATTAAAAAGTGATAAAACCAGGCAACTGAAAAACAAATGGCTTGTGACATATGAATGGAATCCCCAGAACTGTTTATTGATGCATGTTTTGGTGAGATTTGTTGTAAAACTCAAAACAATACTAGCTCAGAATTAAACTTAAGATTGTATAATATTTGAAAGTAAGAGATCTGGATAATTCAATAAACCAAAACAGAGTAATTAGCTATTTTTGTAAGTAGGAAAAAAAAAAAAAAACCTCTGACATACAAATTAAAAAAAAATGCTTGTCTTTAAGTCATATTTCTTAAAAGAAATAATTGACAGAACTATCTTAGGGGAACTAATTTTTAATTTGAAAATAACAAAATTCTAGCAAGTGTACTTTTTATCCAACTTGCGCTTCCACCTTCTAGATAAGGTTCATGCTACTAAAAATGAAGGCTATTTGTAAAAAAGTTAGATTCCACAAGAAATGCTTTGAGTGAAAGAAGGGGTATTTGTTTCATATGGTTAGGTCATCTTGTTTTCTATGTACATATAGGGAATTTCTATGGGTAAACTTCTGGCATGTTTTGGGTAATTATTTGGATTGCTGTGCTAGGGTAGGAAGAATAAAATGTCTTAATCTATATGTTTAAAAATTGATGCTGCATTACCAGTTTTATGTTCAAACTTGTTTGAAGTAGTATATTTAACACACATTTCGTAAACCTCTTCAAAGCATCTAGCAGCTGTCACATAGAGTGACTAACCATCCCAGTATGCCCAAGACTGAGGGACTAACAGGAATGCCAGACAAAACCAGGTCAGTACTGAGCAGCAGGGCTGACTGGTCACCCTAGTTTGACATTTCTTAGTAACTAAATATTATAGACGATTCCTGGCATCATGGTAACTGAAACTGATTGTAAGTAGATGAAAAACCAGTGAGATACAAGGACTATAAGATAGATTAGCTATGTGCTCTAGGAGGGTGTATTAGTAAGAGTTCTTTTGAGAAACAGAACCAATAGGAGATATATATGTAAATCTATATAGATAAGGATGATATAGGTACAGGTAAGAGAAGATTTTTTTTAATAAATAGAAATTGGTTCATGCAGTTATGGAAATCCCACAGTCTGTTGTCTGCAAGGTAGAGACCAGGAAAATCAGTGGCCTAATTTAGTCTGAAGGCTGTAATTAGGAGGCTGATGATTTAAGTCCCAGTTTGAGTCCCAAAGCCCTGGAAACAGAAGCACTGATAACTGATGTCTGAGGGCAGGAGAAGAAGAATGATGGCTCAGAGAGAGTGAATTCACTTTTTCTCCAACTTTTTGTTCCATTCAGGGTCCTCAGTGGATTGGATGGATTAGATGATACCCACCCGCACTGGACTACACTTCTTTACTCAGACTACTGATTCAGAGGTACAAGAAGCCTCAAGCGGTGAGGAGACAGTCTTAACTTTCAGTTCAATGGAATCATTGCTGTGTATTCTGGTGGAAGCACTCCTATCTCTGGTATTAAGACTTCTAAGCCAGCAGACCATAAGGTTGAGGCAACAGAGAGCAAAAATTGCGCCAGTGGATCACTAGTGATAATCGTGAGTAGGACCACTCATTTCCAACCCTTGACTCCTAGACCCATGAATCCAGGCTATTGTAGAAAGAATCCAGGCTATTGGATACTGATCAGGTCACACATAGCTTTTGATGGAGTTTACTCCCTGCTTTGGTGTGTATTCTCAAGCAGCCTAACTCAAGGAAGACCAGGCCTTGCATGCTGGGGCCCACTACCAGTCTCACCCTGTCCCTGATGGTTTCACACTCTGTTGAACTTTCTCTTAAAGTTCCTTTCAATGTTCCTTTATCATTGTTATTGATTATGGATCTCCTACAGGTATTTACACACACTGATAAAGGTGAGTTTTTTGAACTCTGTCCACCAATTCAAACAGGGCTTCTCAGGTGGCTCAGTGCTAAAGAATACACTGCCACTGAATCTGTGGGTTCAATCCCTGAGTTAGGTGGAGAAAGAAATGGCAACCCACTCCAGTTTCTTGCCTGGAGAATCCCATGGACAGAGGAACATGGTAGCTACAGTCCATGGGGTCACAAAGAGTTGGATACATCTTAGTGACTAAAACAACAACAACCAATCCAAATGCTCATCTCTTCTGAAAACATCCTCACAGATATACCTAGTGATAATGTTTTACCAGCTACCTGGACATTCATAGCCCAGTCAGTCTTACACATGAAATGCGTATTCTTACCTAGATTGTGTTCTGATGTATTATAAGGCTAAATGGCTAAATGGCAGACCTGGTGGCTCAGACAATAAAGAATCCAACTGTAACGCAAGAAACCTGGGTTTGATCCCTGGGTCAGGGAGATCCTCTGGAGAAGGGAATGGCTACCCACTCCAGTGTTCTTGCCTGGAAAATTTCATGGACATAGGATCCTGGAGGGCTACAGCCCATACAGTCACACAGCGTCTGACACAACTGAGCAACTAATACACACATAAATATTTTAACTGCAGCCTAGGTCAGTTAGATAACTTTCCTTAGTCTGTGCTCTTCTCACGGATGACAGCTGTTAAAGTTGATGCAAAATGTCTCCCTCGAATCCAATGAGTGCTATATTTCTTTCTTAGATGTAGGGTGCATGAGGTTCAGCAATTTATTTTTCCCTTTGTAGCAGGAATTCCAATATGACCTAGCCCACTAGATTCAAGAAATCTTACAAAAGTGGCATGCCCTTTAATTCTCGTATGATTTATCTCCCACTCTATAGCACAGAAATGTCTCACTAAGGCATCAAAGGCATGTGCAACTTACTGCCAACCAGCTCCTATCAACATGATAGCACATAGTATATTGATATGATGCCCTTCATAGCAAAAGGATCAAGGTCTCTAAGAAATAAAGCATGGACTAGATGCACAGTAGAAAAGATAATAAAGGTGTATTACTGTCTTTACAGGAGAAAACAAACTCTGTTCTCAGGTGGGAGACAATGTAGGGATTTTGACACTTGCTGAGAATGTGTGCTTGCTAAGTAGCTTCAGTCGGGTCTGACTCTGTGCAACCCTATAGACTATAGCCTGCTAGACTCCTCTGGCCATGGGATTCTCCAGGCAAGAATACTGTAGTGGGTTGCCACGCCCTCTTCCAGGGATAATCTGAGCCCAGGATCAAACCCATATCTCTTCCGTCTCCTGCATTGGAAGGTGGGTTCTTTACCACCAGTGTCACCTGGGAAGCCCCAGTAGTTACTCATATAATACAAGAACAAGAGTAATAACCATGGGGATTTAATGGACTCACTGTGAGACAAACCCGGGCCAGACATTCATTTGTTATGCTCATTTTCCCTGTAGATACCCATTCCAACTGCTGTACTGTGGTTATGTTGTGGATCTACAAGGATCATAACAGTTTAGGGAGAGAATCCAACAATCACAGAAAGACAATGGTGCTTTACTGTCCTTGGTGCATAGGCAAACTGGTAAATGTCTTCAACCTTGTTATTTGGGGATCCTTTCTTATGGGAAATTGATCTTGCCTTAATATAAAGAGCTTTGTCTCTTTGAAATCACTTAGACTCAATAAATGGGATTTGGATGTGGTTTGCTACTGTGATTTAAGTCAGGCATCTGGTCAACAGATTTAGAGTTCTTCTGTTACACTGACTAAATTGTACCTTAAGTAGCTGCCTTTTTTTCTTCATGTATTCAAGATAAGTTAACCATTACTAAGGATACATGAGTCAAGCAATTCTGTTACTACTTTGCCTGGCTACCTGTTGGGCAACTGCACGTGGCCTCTGACACTTAAGTCTTGTTATTTAGGTTTGTTACCCTCAGATGCCATCATTTTCACTGAAATCAAGACTCTTCTGTCAATATCTACATTTCCTATTTTCACTGTTAGTCTGAATAGACCAAGCACTTTTCAGGAATATCAATGGTCCACTCCCTCATTGCTTTGGTGAAAGGAATGTCCTCTAGGTCCTTTAAGGGTACACAGTGATTAGGGAGCAGTGAAATAAACACACATGGTAAATCTGCTCAAAGTTATTCCCATAATTCTGTCTACATCGTACCAACGGATTTCAGGTATGTCAATTTCATTCATCACAGGTCACCTTTGAGAATCAGTTTTCATACAGGCTCACATTCTGAATCCATAGCTCTAAGTTCAGTCCAACCTAAAAGTATATCTTCCTCATCTAGCAACTTCCTTCTGCACATATTGACTCATTTTGTTCTGAACTAAATGAGCATATTTTTGCAATTCTTTTGGTGAAGATACTTTTATTCCAAAATTTGACTTGGTAATTAGACTTTTTTACCAGCATGGTACCAAATGTAGGTATAGATCTAGAGGCAGATAAGAGTGGAGGAGTGTTAGTGTTGTGTTAGTTTAGTTGCTAAGTTGTGTCCAACTCTTGTGACCCCATGGACTGAAGCCTGCCAGGCTCCTATGTCCTTGGGATTCTTCAGGCAAGAATACTGGAGTGGACTGCCATTTCCTTCGCCAGGGGATCTTCTTGATCCAGGAATCAAACCCATGTCTCTGGCATTGCAGGCATTCTTTACCAACTGAGGTGAAGCCCAGAGGTCTAGAGGCAAATAAGAGTGGAGGGGTGTAGTATAGGAGAATTGGTTCCCTATTAGGTACACTCACGTGAAATCAGTATTAAGTATTCATGTACAGTGGTCCAACTTCATTAGAAGAAGAGAACATGAGAGGTTTGCTGGCACAGAAACTTCAGGCAAGTTTCAGGTTTGGTATACATTTAGTTGTCTGAATTCTGCCACTCTAATTCTTGGGATACCTCTCATTCCAAGTACTATCCTTTATTTCACCATAAGAAGTTTGATGAGTGAATTTAGTCTATATTTCTTTAGTAACTGGTAGAATCAGATTTTGTGTCAGATTTTTGACTGTATTAATTCTGGGAAAACAAGGTACGAGAAGTTATCATAAAGAGAAAAGCTGGGTTTTCTATTATTTTCTAAACCCAATAATTTAAAGATGTGATTTAGTTGCTAAGTCATGTCTGAATCTTGAGACCCTATGGACTGTAGCCTACCAGGCTCCTCTGTTCATGGAATTCTCCAGGCAGGAATACTGGAGTGGGTACCCATTTCCTTCTCCAGGGGATCTTCCTAAGCCAGGCATCAAACCTGTGCTTCCTGCCCTGGCAGGTGATTCTTTACCTCTGAGCCACCAGGGAAGCTCCTAATTCCTATAGACTGTACCTAATATGACAAAAGAATGGTATTCCATGAATTTGGAGTTCTAGCAATAAACATGTACAAGTTTTTCTATATTATGTTTTAATATATGTATATATTTCCACACGTTGATAAAAGAAGCCCAATTAGCTAATCATCCTTTAAATTATAGGTTCTGCCTTAAAATTATTCTTATATCCATCCACAGATTCAATGTATTCCCACAGAGCTTTTTCAAAATGCAAAAACAATCACTGACCTAGAAAAAATATAGAAAATATGAAAGAGGAAAATATCAGAGATCAGAGTACACGCAGATAGTGAAGTAATTAAGAAGTATAGTCACGGAAATCCAAAGCCAACATTTTGTTAAATAGCAAGAAAAACATGTAAATTACACAAATATCTGACAGAAGTCCTGCTTCCACAAATGTAGCACAACTCTTCATGGACAAAGACATTTTCCAGACTTTTTCAATAGTACAGATTGGAACAGAGAGGCCAATGAACTGTGCAGTGATACAGGTGGTACATGACTAGCCAGGCTCTGAATACAGGCAATTTGACATCAGACACCAGACACCACCCACATTACCACCACAGGCAGATTTGTTTTATTACATTTCCCAGATATTGTGAGTGTGTTTAATTAATTGAAAGTGGAAGGGAAGTGAAAGTCACTCAGTCATGTCCGACTCTTTGCAATCCCTCGGATTGTAGCCTGCCAGGCTCCTCTGTCCTTGGAATTCTCCAGGTCAGAATACTGGAGTGGGTAGCCGTTCCCTTCTCCAAGGGATCTTCCTGACCCTGGAATCAAACCAGGATCTCCTGCATTGCAAGAGGATTCTTTACTAGCTGAACTACCAGGGAAACCCAATTAATTGAAGGTTTCTGCCAGTCCCGAGGTGATCAAGTCTATTGGTGCCATTTTCCAACAATATTTCCTCACTTGTTACCTTTATGTCACATTTTGGTAAATCTTTTGTATTTCAAACTCTCCACCAGACAAAAGAAGGTTCAGATGACGGCTAGCATTTATTAGAATAATACATTTTAAATTTTTATTTATTTAAATTAACTTTAATTTAATTATTATTTTGTACATGATGCTATTGCAAACTTAATATGTTATAGTATAGTGTAAACATGGCTGTTATATCCACTGAGAAGCCAAAAACCATGTGTGACGTGCTTTATTGTGATACTCACCTGATTGTGATGGGCTGGAACTGAAACCCAGTATCTCCGAGCTCTGCCTGTATACTACTTAATCTGCAAGATTATGTTATACATGTGTAAGGGTACACACAGTATTCAAAGGAAATTTGTGAGCACTTAAGAAAAACATGGTAATTTTCTAAAACTTTTTCAAATTATTTTCCTTTCCTCATCACCTAAATTACAATTTCATATTTTGCACCCTCATCTTCTATATTTTACAAAGTATCAAAGATGAGTTTAATCCTCCTGCTTGAAACCATTCCTTTAGTTCTATTTGGTATCAAAATAAAGTTCGAATGCCCACCTTTAAAGCTCTACATCAAAAGTTATCAGTCTACAGTCCCTTGGACAAATCTAGTTTGCTATCTCATTTTGTAAATAAAGTTTTATTGGAACAGAGCCATGCTTATCTGCATATGTATTGTCTAGGACTGCTTTCCACTATAGATTGATTAAGTAATTGTGACAGAGACCCCGGGTCTTCAAAAGGCTGAAATGTTTACTCTTTTGCTCTTTATAGGAAATGTTTCTGACAATTACCCTCTATTATTTATATTATTGATGCTGAAGCTTCAATACTTTGGCCACCTGATGTGAAGTGCCAACTCATTGGAAAAGACCCTGATACTGGGAGAGACTGAGGGAAGGAGGAGAAGGGAATGACAGAGGATGGGATGTCTGGATGGCATCACCGACTCAATGTACATGAGTTTGAGCAAACTCTGGGAGATAGACAGGGATACCTGATGTGCTGCAGTCCATGGGGTTGGAAAGAGTCAGACACAACTTAGTGATTGAACAATAACAATCAGCCATCTGCTTATCTTTCCAATCTATCCTTCACTTACTAAGTTCCACTCATGTTTGTATTCTTACCATCAGAAGCAACTGTTCCTCTTCCTTGAACTTGTTGGTTCCGCCATTTAAAATTAGCCAGAGTCTTGCATGACTACTTCTCTCTTTAGCTTGTAGTCACTTTTCCAAAGGAATCTTTGTTGAATTCTCTTAGTCTCTCAATCTTTATTGCTTTCACAGCATTTGTTATAACTTGCAGCTGCCTTACAATTGCTAACATCTTGATATTGTTTTATCAAATATCTATCAATCTGTCCATTAATTAATCCACCTTATTTTTTTAACTTTTTATTTTGAAATGATTATTAATTTACAGGGATTTGAGAAAGATGCAGAGAGGCCCTGTGTGTTTTTTACCTACTTTCTTTCAGTTGTTATATATAACTATTGTAAAATATCAAAACCATGGCATTGTACAATGTGTATATAGTTCTATGCCACTTTACAAGAACCACCACTGACATAAGGATACAGAACTATTCAATCACCACAAAGCTCTCCCTCATGATAACTCTTTTTAGTCACACCTAGCCCCTCACTCTCACCTACACCATCTCTAACTGTTGACAACCAGTAACCTGTCCTCCATTTCTATACTTTTTAATAGACTATAATTTTTGATGCATGTTTATTTTGATCTGTCTCCTCTACCAGAAGTTATGCTCTAAAAAGGTAGGAATGTAGCTGTATTGTTTTCCCTGTTTTGCTCTTTCTTCTCTACTCTTTAGAATTCAAAATTGGTCTCTTTTGAAGTTTTCTGATAGATTAATTTAATTTCAATGTCCTATTTAAAACTAGGGGTGGTTTTCTTTCTTTCCTTTTTTTCTTTCTTTCCAGAGGGACTGACAAAATTTTCATAGTGATTATTTTTATTAATAAACATTCTATTATTCACTGGCAATAAGCAGTGAACATTTAACAATCATGTCAATCAATGTACTAAAATATATACCATCAATGAAACATAAAAGTTAGGAGGCAGCTGTTTCAATATGCAGAGAATCACACTGCTTTACAAGAAACCTATCAAGTTACAGTGTTTTGGAAGTATTATTTATTTGTAAAAGTTGCATACTTTGTGAATAGCCATGTAAAATTAACAGCTGGATGGAGTTTTAGAATCACTTACCAACCAGTCTTGTCTCAAACAATTGCTCCAAATGCATTGACTTGATTTTTATAAGAGCTGCTGACAACTATGTGAAGACCTTGAAAAGCATTTTATTCAAAAACAATTATCCTAGGACTGCATATGATTTCTGTGTTTATTTTATCTGTCTTTTATTGACTGTATTTTCGATTCAATTGTTACTTCAGAAATATTTACCAACTCGTGAAAAAAATGATTTGCATCACAGCAGCCTCTTTAGCTGTTAAGACTTCATCTGCCCTGCTACTTAATTGTCTCTTGACATCATCTTTTGTGTCTGAAATCAGGGCCATTTGAAATTGGAATGATTGTAACATCATATGCAGTAAGGAATTGAAGAAGGATGCCAATTGTGTTTCACCATCCATTAATTCTATTTCTAGCCTATACTGCATTTATAAAGCACCCATTGCTTTAACCTAAGGATCATTTACAAATTGTATAAGCATCTTTATTTTCCTTAAGAATTCTTGTGCAAAAACTGAAGTTCTAATAAACAGTTGGATTATAGGCAAGGTCATTTTTTTTTTTAGCAAAACAGGACACAAAAGTCTCAAAGTAACTCTTTATCCTTGGCAAAAATAATCATTTAATCTAATTTAAATAATAAAAGAAAAAGAAAATACTTTGCATATAAACATATATATGTATATTTCAAGAAAACAGTAACATTTTATTTTGCACCTAATTTCACTGAGGCAACTTTGACAAATATTGACACATTAACAAAATTTTTCACTTAGTAAGAACTATGGCAAGAGAATGTCTGCAAGTCAGATTCATCATAACTTGATGAAAAGAGCTTAAATATAAAGTAGGACTGTGTATAGTACCTAAAGGAGATATTCAGAGAAGGCAGTAGCACCCCACTCCAGTACTCTTGCCTGGAAAATCCCATGGATGGAGGAGCCTGGTAGGCTGCAGTCCGTGGGGTCACTAAGAGTTGGACACGACTACTGAGAGGCTTCACTTTCACTTCTCCCTTTCATGCATTGGAGAAGGAAATGGCAACCCACTACAGTGTTCTTGCCTGGAGAATCTCAGGGACGGGGGAACCTGGTGGGCTACCATCTATGGTGTCGCACAGAGTCGAACACGACTGAAGCGACTTAGCAGCAGCAGCAGCAAAGGAGATATTATATGGCAAATTTCATTGTCACCTATTAATCATTTATAATAAAAGCAAAAGCATTATAAAATATGTATTAAACACCATTAGGTAATGTTGCTATTACCATTTCTTTTGAATATACAATTAAGTCTTAGGAAGATTTATAAGCCCTATTATTTTTTCCCAATGTGTTTCTAATAAAATCTCATATTGGTTCAGATGAAATATCTGGAAGAGAAATGTCTGGAAGTTTTTAAAGCTAAAGAGAGAGATGTGTGAGAAAAATAACAACTGAAAAATGAGTGATATGTCCAAAGATGTTTCTGAACTGACACCTTATTCAAATATTTGGTCAATTCTTGTTTAAATATCTATACAAATCTATTGCTTAATAGTGATTTTTCAACATAACTTGTGTTTTATCTAATGATGTAGAGGTAAATAAAGTTTTCAGAGGCAGAAATAAATGATTTAAAACTCTCACATTTGTCACAAATTTTAGCTTATTGACAGTGAAACTGATGTCCAACTTGGAGTATCAAAGTATGGGTTTGGGGATCATCAAGATACAGTTCAATATCTACTCCAATATTTTCTAGTTAAGTGATAGTGGGCAAATTGCTGATCCACTCTGAGCCATAGTTTTCTTATGAGTAAAATAGGAATATTAAACTTTGCTTTGTAGAAATGATTGATATTTAGATGAAATGACAATAAGTATGTTTATAAATACTAGATGCTCAATAAAATTTCTTTATTTTTCACATACACTTTAACATTGTAACATTATTCTCTGGATGTTTTCCCATCTCTACTTCTTTAATGTTAATATTCCTGAGAATTTTTTAAGCCTGTTTTTTACTCATTCTTTTTTTTTAGAAATTTTCATATGTTTCCATGATTTCATTACCAGTAAAGGCCTAAGTGGGCTTCCCTGATGACTCAGTGGTAAAGACTCTGTCTGTAATTCAGGAGATATGGGTTTGATCCCTGGGTTGGGAAGATGCCCTGGAGAAGGAAATAGCAACATATGCAAATATTCTTGCTTGAAAAATCCCATGGACAGAGGAGTCTGGCTGCTACAGTCCATGGGGCTGCAAAAGAGTTGGATGTAATTTACCAACTAAACAATAACAAAGGCCTAAGTCTCCCAAACACAAACATCTCTCTCCCAATACCACCCCTCTCCTGATCTTTATCTCCAACTATCATCTCTAAAATGTCAGAAGGCACCTCAAAATTATCATATCCAAACATTCAGGAAATTAAGATCATGGAATCTGGTCCCATCACTTCATGGCAAATAGATGAGGAAACAGTGAAAACAGTAGCTGATTTTATTTTTCTGAGCTTCAAAATCACTGCAGATGGTGATTGCAGCCATGAAATTAGAAGATGCTTACTCCTTGGAAAGAAAGTTAGGACCAACCTAGACAGCATATTCAAAAGCAGAGACATTACTTTGTCAACAAAGGTCCGTCTAGTCAAGACTGGTTTTTCCAGTGGTCATGTATGGATGTGAAAGTTGGACTATAAGGAAAGCTGAGCACCAAAGAATTGATGCTTTTGAACTGTGGTGTTAGAGAAGAGTTTGAGAGTCCCTTGGACTGCAAGCAGATCCAACCAGTCCATCCTAAAGGAGATCAGTCTTGGGTGTTCACTGGGAGGACTGACGTTGAAGCTGAAACTCCAATACTTTGGCCACCCGATGCAAAGAGCTGACTCATTTGAAAAGACCTTGATGCTGGGAAATATTGATGGCAGGGGGAGAAAGGGACAAAAGAGGATAAGATGGTTGGATGACATCACCAACTCAATGGTTATGAGTTTGGGTAAACTCCGGGAGTTGGTAATGGACAGAGAGGCCTGGCGTGCTGCGGTTCATGCTGTCACAAAGAGTTGGACACAACTGAGTGACTGAACTGAACTGAACTGAGCACACAGTATTGGTTAGATTGTCACTCCCCATACCTGCTCTTCTCTCCCTAGTCTGTATCTCACGTAGAAGCACCAAAAACATTTCAGGAACACTCTCCTCTTTGTCCCCTCTTCACTGAATTACCAGTTTGTCCCAATCCCATCTCTGATTATCTTATACAGCCCCTCCTCGGTGTCACAATTTTAATCCACCTCTTCACCCACAATATACTTCCTCTGAACTAGTCATAAATATTTACCAGATTTTTACTCCTCTAATGTGTTTCTGTAATCTGCAGAGTAAACTTGAAATGTAGAAGATCACATGTAGTTTCTCGCTCATCTTCATTCGAGAATACCCTATGGACTGAAATCTTCCATATGCTCTTCTATTTCATTAGACATATTGCTCCCATTACTTTGCAGATTATAAGTCCTATTCATTCCTCCAAAATAACTGAAGTATGAAGTATTTTCTATTTCAGAAAGCTTTCGTGATATCTCACAAGCAAAATTATTTTACTTTTTCTTGTTCTCTAATAGTGGTTTTGATAAATTCAGATTACTGCCCTTTTCCAATCACACTCTATGCATGTATTTAATGGGAATACTGTTTTCCCATTACCTGACAAGCTCCTTGAAGTCATGGATCTCATTAACTTGTGAGTTACCTTTGTAAACTTTACTCTGGAAAAATAAGAATAACTTATCATGTTGATTTACTGAGTGAATGAATGAATGATGAATGAATTATGTATTAGCCTGTTAGTCTGACACATAGAGGTACAAAATAATGGTTGGTTGACTTTGATTAAAATAAAATACCATAGAGCATCTAGTGCTTAGTTGCTCAGTCCTGTCAAACTTTGCGAACCTATGGACTGTAGCCCACCAGGCTCTTCTGTTCATGGAATTCTCCAGATAAGAATACTGGAGTGTATAGCCATTCCTTTCTCCAGGGTATCTTCCTGACCAAGGGATCAAACCCAGGTCTCCTACACTGCAGACGGATTCTTTACCTTCTGAGCCACCAGGGAAGTTCGAAGATATAATAGATTAGATTATTAGGAAGAAAGCTAGTAGCTTCTTATTGCGCACAGAGTTTTATGTCCTAGGTGCTGATTTCTGCTTATTTTTCAATGTGTATTTAAGACCTAGTGATATGTTATAAGCCTGTATTTGAGTAATAAATAATTGATTATCCCTAGAAAACCTGGCATCTATCTCAGAACTACATGTTACAAAATATTTATAAAATAATCAATATGTTAATTTATATATGTTACATTTATTGATCTCAAGATAGCCTTCTAAACTTGTTTGGAGTATTCATCTTGTGAATTTTTATACATCAATACTTTTCAACTCAAATATTGTATGCAAGCAAACTTTGGAAGGAAAGGAAAGGAAAACAGAAAAATTCCCAGCAGCTACAGAGTTCCGATGCTTAACACTTCTTCCTGCAGCCCGCAACTCCTCATATGCTGGCTTTCTGGAAAGAGCTCCAAAAAGCATGACTCTCAAACAAAATGAATAGATGAGCCACTCACTGCTCTAAGGGACCTTCATCTATAACAGATGCTCAGCGATTTCAGGAGCAAGAAATTACAGTGAGAGGGATAGGCAATTTTAGTCTATTAACTTATCTGGTCATGAGTTAAGTGTGTATCCTTATTATTTTTTATACAAAGTCTTTCTCTGTGCTTTAACTTCTATTTCCTCTTGTACCAAGTGGCAGGCCAAAGCCTTCAATTGAATCTATACTAATCTAGTTTGTTTATGAGAAGATAAGTGCCCTGCAGACATCCATAAATGCATTCAAACATGTCCGGGATAATTTTATTTTCATTATTTAAAAAATATTGACACTTGGTTTTTATTTATGACCTTGATTTTGTCTCAAATGTGGACGAATTCTATGAGAACATGACGAACAGGTAGGATAACTTGTGCATTATCAAGTAGGACATAGAAACATTGAAAACATTCAGGGGGGAAAAGTAATCTATTACAAATTACTTACAGCTCTGGGAAAGACAGAACATTAAAAATATTCTTTTACGATATGAATTTTTATTTTATTGGTTAATCCTTTATAATAATGTTGCTTTCTCGTTATACAAATTTCAGAATTCTCTGTATTCATTTTAATAAACAGTGCTTATGAAATGGCATTTACTGTGATCTAGATTTGATTCCTTAGGGATATAAACAAAAAATCTCCAGCTGCAAAGAGCTTGTATAATATTAACTGTTGATAACAGACAATAAGATAAAGTAAACTAGAGAGGATTTTTTGCTAGCCATAAATGCTACCTACAAATTAGTGTCAGTAGAGTCATATAAAGATTTCCCTATATTTTCCAATTCTAACATAAAACTTTTAATATGCTTTCACTGAATTTTTCCTAATTTTCCAAACACTGTGAGCTTTACTCTGTGTTCCTTACTTCTCTCTGTGATTCTTCAGCCACTACAGCCTATCTTTCTCTAACAGTTTCTCTATCTAAATGATTTGTGTTCCACTGGCAGTTCTGTACTAAAGAAAGTGATATATCCTGATGAAGCCATTAAGCACGGTACTACAGACATTAAGGGGATGATATAGGCATGATTTCAATCATGCAAAAGGGAACTACCCCAGTTCTGCGAAGGAGAGCACCAGACAGATCAACCCACTCTCGTCTACATTTTCATTTCATTAGATTCAGATCTGGGGATGTCAGAACAAATGAACAGTTACTCCCCCCACAAGGCAATCACTGTAAGTGTCATCATTAGATGCACGTTGAGCACCCACAGGGAGAAGGGTCAGGACTCGGAATATACAGCATACTGGAGAGGCCCAAAGAACAAATTGAGGATGAATGGGTTGAGAGTACAGAAAATATGTTTTTTAAAAAATGTTGATCTTTTCACTCTGTGCTGTCATGAAGATTTCCTTTAAAAATCGCTGTTATGTGAAAGTCAAAATATTGTTCCAAAACTCTCTTCCCTGATTTATATTTAAGCATCTGTTTAATTATCCACACACTTAAAATACCCTAATATTCAATTGTCTTGGGAATATCACGGTCAGGTGCTTTGTGCAATAGATTCTTAAAAGGAATATGCATTTTGATAAATCAAGTTTTCAGTGAAAGACAAAGGTCTATGAGGAAATGTGCTTCCCGAATGCAAAATTAGAATAATTTTATTTTGAGGGAAGTGAGTGAAAGTCACTAGGTCATGTCCAATTTTTTGTGACCCCACAGACTGTAGTCTACCAGGCTTCTCTGCCCATGGAATTCTTCAGGCAAGAATATTGGAGTGGGTTGCTATTTCCTTCTCTAGGGATTCTGCCCAACCCAGGGATCGAACCTAGGTCTTCTGCATTGTAAGCATATTCTTTACTATCTGAGCCATCAGGGAAGGACCAATATGAAATCATAGTGTAAAAAGCACTTCATTTGTTTTATCTCTTTTGCTAAAGTTTTGTTTTTCTCACTGACATACTCCTAGATTACACAGTAGATGGTATATGTACCATTTAACATAAATGATATCAAATTAAGTTCTATAAACCATATAATACTTTGATAAATGATTAATAAGCCCTGTCTAACAAATCGGAGATGTCTTTAAAGTTGGTTAGTCCAAAATGAAAAAAATAATTGCTTTAATGTCTTTAGCAAATACTTACTAGTATTTTACTAATATCTGTTTCTCATAATGACAAATCCTAGATAATAGAATGTGTATCTTTTAAGCATTAAACAGTTATAAGTATTTGAAATTAAAATCATGCCAAAATATAAAACTCACTTATCTTCTCAACGGTAATTTAAACTAGGTGAACACTGAGCCACAGACTTCCATAACAAATCTCTTATTTTTTCTTTGAAAAAATATTGAAATACATTTTAGTCTTTTATTGGTGCCCTCGGTTCATATTAATAATGCCAATTATTTAACTGAGCTACATTAGCATGAAGACCCCAGGGCCTATGGGCTATGAAGGTCCATGTCCCTCTACCTAAAATCACACTGAACTGTTCAGCTTTCAAGATCGAGGGCCGTCTTTTCTTAGTTTATTTTCCCATCTCTTCCTTCTCATCATATTGAAAACTTTTAGTTTTTATTGCCATTTCTGCTCCAGATAACAGTATGTCTGTTCTGTATAGTTATTAATCTAAATTAATGTGAGCTTGAGAAGCAAGACCAATCTCTTTAGAATTATGTGTAAACTAAGCATATATAGACCTTTGGCTGAGGTTCTTTAGGTCTTCTATTTAAAATATGTAGATATGGTGAAATTGCTTTGAACCAATCATTTTGTGCTTGAGTATGTGTGTGTGATACGTTACTAATTTAACTTAATAAAAAAAAAAGAGAGGTCATTATTTAGAAACACAGGAATTAGAAATATGAATTATAATTTAAAATCTATCCAAATTTAAAGCAGCACTAAATTTGGACAGTTGGTTGATAGGTCTGACTTGTTTCCATATTTACTCTTTTGAAATTATTAGCTTTTTTTTGATAAGTGATAATCCTTCTATAGGGGAGATAAATTTACTTGTGCTTGCTGCCAAATTAAATAATAATTTTTTGAGAGAAGAGGACAACATAAGGAATAGGCTCCTTAGTAATGAACTTGAACCCTAACTGTAGAATGGGGAACTACATAAGTGAAAAGTGGAATGATGACAGAATGGCACCGTGATGAATCATTGTTTTGGATTACATGTGTGGGGATTTCCTATTAAAAGTGTGATCGCGGCCTAGCAGTGTCTGGTTCACTTGGCAGCTTGTCAGAAATGCAGACCAGTAGGCCCACCCTACACCTATCAGAATTTGCACTTTTATAGGATTCCCAGGTTGTTCACATGTACATTAATATTTGGGAGATATATTCATAGTAGATCATTTATATCTATTCTGATTATGAATACTTCCCCACTACATGGAAGATGCCAGGCTAACTGTAGTAGAAACACACAAAGGAGTACACACCATAAGAGGCTCTGGATCTCAAAACTCATATAGGGGTGATGATATCTAAGCATAGGAAGTACACACCTAGGGAGATTATTTGGTAGATAGGAAAGGAAAGATTTAGATACACGATCTAAATATCCCAGAGGTAAATTCTTTTTTCTTTCGGAGGGAGGGTAAATTCTTAATAGTCTACTAGGTTTAAACTCTTCTCTCTGAGGGTAGAGCTCTTATCATAGTTAATATATATCCGATCGAAGTTCCAGTCCACTTTTCTAAATTCTACCAGTTTTTCAAGGCTATTTATGGTCCTTCTCTTCTTTGAGATCTTCCTTAGGCATGTTGGAAAAGATTCTCACTACTTAGAAGTCCCAAAGCAAAATTCTATCTGGTCTGGACCACATTTTTGATATTGATTTTCTTTATCACAGTGCTAGGTAGGGTTAAATGCTTGTATAGGATTGACTAAATATCCTTATGTGTATTTAATCCTACAGCTTAAACCAGATAGCAAGATTTTTCCTGGAAGTAGCCCACCGTATATGATTCTTTGCATCACTCTCGGTTTTTAACACAGTGTCTATCTAATAAAGGCTTGAATAAAAGAGCTGAGAAGAACATGTAATAAAGGACAATATGAGAAAACAGATACCTGGAACTGGAGGCTACAATGACCGAGATGGGTTTCAATAATTCTTTATTTTGTGCAGCTGTGCTTAAGGGTATTAATAATCCCAATATTCATGGAGTGCTTTGGAGAAGAAGGCTGTGGAGGAAGAACATAGCTGTTGAAAGCAACTGTGGAGGCATTCAGCACTAAATGTAATTTTTGTACCTCTGTTATTGACCTGCTTTTCTTCTCAACCATCCTGAAGTGAACACTTACTTGCTACTCTGGACATTTCTTGTATGCTGTGGCATCAATCTTTGGCATTCACTGTTATTTCAGAAAGGGAATCCTTCTCAAAATCAATTTGAGAATATTAAGAAGAATCCTGGATAGTTCAGTTTGAATTCGAGTGATTGCTGTGATTTTCTAAAGGGAGAGTGGTCCGGCTCTTAGCTAGCCTGGTTTATGGACCAGATGAGGTGGAGAGACACCAGGACTAAGTAGGATGAAGGGTATATTTCGTGACAGCAAGACCTCATTCAGCATACCCCCTCCCTGCAGTGGGAACAGGAAAGCGTGCATGCTTAGTAACTTCACCATCCAGAAACAAAAACGAAGTATGTCTGAAATTTTCCTGTTAAATCTAGTTGAATTTTCATTGTTCACATCTTTGTGGACTGTAGTAAAGGCAGTACCATTTTTATCTTGTTTGACTTTGTGATGTAAGGAGTCAGATTCTGATTCAGACACATTTAAGGTTGGACAAATCCCTGTCTTCTACTCTAGCCAGCACTTAAGTGTGCATGGCTAGCACCTGGGGAGTGTATAAAAAAGGCAACCCTTTGGCCCGACGTCTCAGTCATCAAAATTTCCTAGGTGTAAAACAAAGTGTAGACATGAACTTTAAATGGGAACTGCTTGTCATCCTGAAGTGGAGAAAGGCTATCTTATCTGTGTTACAAATGAACGAAGTAAAAAAACATGATTTTAGCTGCTAGCCAACTCTTCAGAAATCAGGCTAGTTTCTTTCTAAATGCTTATTTTTCCTTTCACAACTTTCTCCCTTTTCCATTACTCCTGAATTGAGCAGCAAAGAAGGTAAAACACAAAAATATTCAATCTGTTGCCGTGAACTCAAAAACAGTTTACTACAAAGGATACCCATGTGATCCAATTGCCACAGCAGTCCCCATTTATGCTATCTGTCCCAGCAATGCATTTTCTATCATTCTCAAAGGATCCAAGTTTGAAGAATAAGTCACATGACTATCCTAATCCTATATTAACAACTACAAGTGAGGGGCATGGAAAGTGTATTTGTAGCTATATAATTCTAAGCTTTCCTTTTCAAAGCGTTTCTTATGAAAAGATCATATATGTCATTCAAAAAGTGTCTCTTTTTTTTAATGAGGGATTATATAACTTTTAAGAGGGTTATGGTCTCTAAAATGTATTCTTAATAATAAATTCTCCACTATGATTCTTTTGGGGGGGCTTTAGGAAAACTATCTAATGTCGACAACTAGGATAAAAAAAATCTAATGTCAATAAAATGTCAAAACATAAATCTAAAAATAATTTAATTTAAAATAAATGAAACCATCATTTATATAATTCCATTAGGTTTTTCTGCCAGACCTTAATTCAAAAAGTGTAAATTATTAACCACATTACATTGTATTCAGTTCTTCATTTTTCACTAATAGGTGGCTGCCTAAATTTCTACAGTTGTTATAATTTTTCTTGAGAATTTATAGAATTTTAATATTTGATTACATGAAAAAATACTCACTAGGGTTTTTTTTTTTTAATCTTACATTTTTACTCACCCTATTCAACTACTAAAAGTCAATTTGTTAGGAGCGTACAAGCAGCCAGAGAAAGCAAGCAACTCTGTTGGAGCTGCTACAAACCCAACAGGGAAAACTGGAAATCTCTTGCAGGATCTTCATCTTCCACACCTCAAAATGAACAGGGAAACAGACTAGCACTATGAATGTGTACTTTTTCCTCCTAGAAATTCAGGGAACTGCCATGCAAGACTGTCGTGATTCTAATTTTACTTAAGAACTTCTAACAATCCCTGTGCTAGCCTTTCTACCTGCCAGCATACCTATTTGTTTTGCAATCCATCACTCCAAATTCACTTACCAAGGATACTGAATATGTCTATCCACTGTTAGGCAAGCCGTTAGGCCTTGGTTCCCCCATTTAAGCTGACTTCATTCCTCTACCCCTTAGCATGAAATCTCATCTTAATCAAATGCCTGAATCTGCCCATCACTCTTCCACTCTGGAATGGAGATTTAAGCAAAGTGATACCTGCTAAGAAAATTCTTTTTCTAGAAAATAAAATGTGTTCTTAGGATAGAAGAAGAGGCTAGTTCACTCTGTCTCTAGCACCTCGGTTTCGCTGATTTCCAACATCAAAGAATCAGAGTTCATCTGAAGAACAACCGTCCTCATCCTGCTTTCAGATTCCTCATCCACCTCTTCATCCTAAACACAGAGATGCTACCCTGGGGCCTATATTTGGTCTCAGATTACACTCAAGGATCTCTGGGCTCAAACTCCTACTTGCAGGATGCTGAATCTTAATTTGACTTCCATGCATCACCAGCTTCTTGGATCAAGGACCACACTTAGTTCCATGGGGAACAATGCTGTCATTGCTTCAGGCTTGGATTTTAACTCAATCCACTGATTGTTTCGATTAAAATGCTCAAACCACCTTCTGAAATCTAAACTTCACTGCTGTTTGGTTTAAAGATTATACATACTTGTGGAAATTCCAGATTCCATGAAAACCTATACCAATTTCTCTCCATAATATTTAAATGTATTGAACTGAATGTTCCAAGTTTCACCCATATTGGTTAAAATAATAAGATAGAATTCTGTTCAGCCTCATCTTCTGATCAAAGCTTGAGGCAAGTGTAAAAAAGGAAAATTAAAAGCTATAAAAGGGCTTCTTGAGCAGCCTTGATAAATAGACAAATTAATCTATTTAAAATCCCTGTCATATTTTTAGATCATTAGTTTCCTTGACATGTTAAGTGCTCAATGTAAAGATCCAATGTTAATCTGAATACCACAAAACAAATCAAATGAAAAATCAAAACGGGGAGGGAAGGAAGAAAGGTCATAACATTCTTAAGCAGAAGTTTCTAAAAATATTTTAACAAAAACCTGTTTGAATCTTAAGAATGAATAATATTTCAAGCTCATTCATGTTTCATGAAAAACTTTTAGTTGGTCCTGAAGATAATTTTCAGAAAAGTATGAATTGTCAACCGATCATTCTGTATGGACTATTAAATTCTGATAATAATATTCATAAGAATCTGTTTAAAAGAGGTGTCAAGAATACACAGAAGAACTATAAAAAAAAGATCTTAATGACCTAGATAACCACAACGGTATGATNAGGATATGACAGAGGATGAGATGGTTGGATAGCATCATCGACTCAATGAACATGAATTTGAGCAAGCTCTGTGAGTCAGTGATGGATAGGGAAGCCTCCATGCTGCAGTCCATGGGGTCACAAAGAGTCAGAAATGACTGAGCAACTGACTGTACTGAATTGAGTGTGATTATGCAAATGGTAGATCAGGGCTACCACTAAATTTGTGTTAGATCTCAAAACTGCGGTCTTCTATAGCATATACAACCTTGAAATCTACTTCCAAGTGTTCTGTGACTGTATTTACAAGCAAAATTTAGAGCAACTGAGTGCATACCTAGAAAGCTTACCTATGGTGAGAGGTTAAGGTGTAAGAAACCTTATAATACATTGTATGTGGAAGCAGAGAGTGAGAGAAGAGAGAAATGAAAAGGCACTAATCATGTTTAATAAAATACCTTAATGTTCATTGTAGCACTATTTACAATAGCCAGGACATAGAAGCAACCTAAATGTCCATCAGTGGAGGAATGGGTAAAGAAGATGTGGCAAGTATGAATCAATGTTAGAGAGACATTTACATTTTTTATTTCATCTTTGTGAATCATATATCCTCCACATAGGAAGAAAATGAGCCTTAGAGAGACCCTGTGTTTCACTCATAGAGCTGGAATGAGTCAGGCCAGAGACTTGTAATCTAGTTTTATGTGTAATATCTAGATAACTCATTAGTTAAGCATTTCATTACATACATTTGCATTACTT
>SJYA01000370.1:802385-836176 GCA_006410615.1 Neotragus moschatus
TATACTAGGTTCAAATCCAGTGAAGGAAGAAGGGAAGGAAGGGAGGGAGGGAGGGAAAAAGCCATGTCTTTTTTCCAACAGTTGAAACCATGAGCATTCAATCTATTTTATTTTCTACTCTCAGCCATGAAGCACCCCTCCTGTCATAAACTAAACAGTTGGACAAAACATATGACATAATTATTTACAAGAGTTTTACTAGAATGAGTGCAGGATTATGACTTCTTAGAGAAGGGAAATAACTAGACACAGCCCCACAACTGCTCTTGCTTTTCACGTTGTGACACTTTCTGGTCCACGGCATGGAGAATAGGGAAACCCAACCCATTAGTATCCAGGCACATTAGTACCCAGGAGGTGAGACAACAAAGAGATCAGAGTTCAGGGTTACTGAGGTGGCAGGGTTTTATGACACAGTGTACTTCAGAGTAGGGACCTCTGGTGAAAAGGAACTTCAGAAATCTGCAAAGTCTGCCCTTAAAACGTGGCTAAACACTGTTGTACATAATTAGGGCAAAGTTCCACAAGAACAACCAAAGAATCAGTACTGGTGAAAGAAATGCCACTGGAGAATGAACAACTTCCATGACATCATGAGGTGAATAACCAGTGAGTTCACACATGCTTGGAAGCATTTAGTTTCAAAGGCCAAAGGAAGAGATCTTCTTATATACTCTAGGACCTGCAGTAGAGACCCTGGAAAGTCACATCTTGGAAGCAGCAGGGTAATTTAGTCCAAAGAGAAATCTAGTCTGGATAAACTATAATTAAAAAAAGAAGAAACCTCAAAATGATCAGGCTAATCTGTAAACAAGTTTACCATATGCTGTAATAACATTCAACACTCATTAAGGAGGACAATCCAAACATGTAATAATACAGAATCTATAATATCCAACACCAAATAAAAATATAAAAAAAGATATAGATATAAAAGAATATAGATACAAAAAGAGGAAAATATGACAACTAGGTAGAAAAATCAGTTGATGAAAACAAAACTGTAAATGTCAGAGATGACAAAGCTAGAACAAAAGGGTTTTAAAATGTTTTTATAAATATATACAAAGAGTCAAATTTAAATATTATAATAAATGAGAAACTAGCAAATACAAATAGAGAAACATAAAGTATTTACAAAGAATAAGATGGAAATTCTAAAACTTCATCGTAAACTATAATGAAAATGTCACTGGATCAGCTTTACACTAAGTTTGATCACAGAATAAAAAGTGGATACACTTAAATAAAAATAAAGATAACCATCCAAACTTAAGAAGGGTAATAAAGAGTCTTAAAAAAATTAGCAGTGTAAACCAATTTAAAAACTCATGTAACTGAACTATTAGAGGAGAAGAAAAAGAGAATTAAAGAATAAAGCATATTTTAAAAGATAATGGTTGAAAATTTTTGGATATGATTAAAAAAAAAAACAACTATAAATCCACAAACCCAAAAGTCATAATGAATGCAACAGGGATAGTCATGAAGAATAATGTACCAAAGAAATATTTCAAAATCAATAAAAAGGAAGAAAAATATTTTAAACAATATTCACTAGATTGTTTTTTAGTTAGATTCCACATATAAATGATATCATATAGTATTTGTCTAGAAAATAAAACAAGCTAGTAAATATAAAAAAAGTACAGCAAATAAACTAGTGGTTATCAGTAAGATGATGGAAGTGGGGAGAGGCAATAGGAGGGTAGGAAGTTAAGAGGTACAAACTGCTATGTATAAGTAAGCTGCATGTATATATTATACAACACAGAGAATGTGGCCAATATTTTACAATAACTATAAAGGGAACATAACTTGTAAATATTGTTAATCATTATATTGTACATCTGAAATTATATAATATTGTATATTTACTATACATCAATTAAAAAAACATGCAATACAAAAAAGAAGCTGTAAAAGCAGCTTAAAAGACACAGAGCTTACAGGGGAACAACAATGAGAAAACCACAGTTTTCCTCAGAGACATACAAGCTAGACAAAAGTAGAATGGCAACTTTAAGGTGCTGAAAGAAAAAATATTACTCTAAATTTGACAAAAAAGAAAACACTTCAAATAAGAATAATTATCTAGACAAAAACTGAAACCATGAGTCACAGAATGAATACAGCAGATGAATACAATATGAAATGCTAAAAATAGGATTTCAAAAGAAAGAAGTAATTCTAGACAGAAGTTTGAGACAACTTAAAGAAATGAAAAAATAGATGACTAAGTTGAAAGACAAATAATTTTCCCTCTAGTTCCTTAAGTTCTTTCAAAGCTGACTGTTGAAAGCAAAAGTAACACTACACTATGATGTTTATAACAAATCAAGAAGAAAAATGTATAATGTGATACCAGAAAGATAGGAAGGGAGAAATGGTAGAATATTATTAGGAAGGCAAAAACATGGACACTTCAAAAAAGAATATTTATATAAATGGCCACAAGAAATAGTGCTGAATATCATTAGTTATCAAGGGATATGCAAATTAAAATCACAATGAGTNAAATGGCAACCCACTCCAGGGTTCTTGCCTGGAGAATCCCAAGGACGGGGGAGCCTGGTGGGCTGCCGTTTATGGGGTCGCACAGAATCGGACACGACTGAAGCGACTTAGCAGCACCAGCAGCAGCAACTGAGGATGGAATTGCTTCAGGGAAGCTTTCACTCCATTTATAGTCTAATTGAAACTCTTTTTGTTTTTCTGTATACCACACCCTCTGCATACTCTCCTAGTATTTCCTGGATCCTAATTTTAGGTCTTGTTTGATAGATTCTTCTCTACTCAGTCCTTCAGGTTTAATCCTAAGCTTCTTTTGCATTCTAGATGAAGTGAAGTTGCTCAGTCGTGTCCGACTCTTTGCGACCCCATGGACTGCCGCCCACCAGGCTCCTCTGTCCATGGGATTCTCCAGGCAAGAGTACTGGAGTGGGTTGCCATTGCATTCTAGATAATACTGCCTAATTCCTTGACTGTAATTACTATCTACAAGCTGACAACTCTCAAACTTACAGTCTTAACCTTAACCTTTTTCTTCAGTGCTAAGTTTCCACTGCCATTGATTTATGGCTTACTCCCATAACTGCTTCTCCTCCTGTGTCCTTTGACTCAATATTTCCTCCATGACACAGTATCTTATTGAAACCAGACATGGGAGTCATTCTTGAATTCTCCATCACCCTCACCTCCCCCACTCAACAGGTCAAAAGTGAATGTTGATCTTCCTCACAATGAATTTGTTGCTTCTCCTTTACCACTAGCATGACCTGAATACTTTCCTTCAAGATTTCTTTAGCCAAAACATTAGGAAGCATCCTTAAATTATTCTTTCTCTCTGATACATAACTAATTTTTATTAAATCCTATCAACATTAGCTTTAGAATTTATTCTGAATTTGTTTAGTTACTTTCACCTCTGTTAATCCTACCCTTAATCAGAACACCATCACTTTTCCTCATATAATTCCTCCACAGTCTACTCTATGCATATTAATCAAAACTTCTTAAAGAAAAAAATTCTTAAAGAATTGAAAACAGCCACCTAAAGAAAGAATAAAAAGGAAAACATTTTAAGCAGAAGCGAAAGCATACCCTAGAATCTAAATTGGCAAAAATGTTCATATGTTTTCAGAACAGAAGAAGGGAAAATGTTGGTATGCAGTAAAAAGTGGAAAAAATGACTGAAGATAAAGCAAGCAATGAGATGAGGGGCCGATATGCACAGAGAATTGTACAATCACAACCTCATTTATCACCTTAAAATCTCATTCTTGTTAATAGGAAAAATANTGTTTTCAGAACAGAAGAAGGGAAAATGTTGGTATGCAGTAAAAAGTGGAAAAAATGACTGAAGATAAAGCAAGCAATGAGATGAGGGGCCGATATGCACAGAGAATTGTACAATCACAACCTCATTTATCACCTTAAAATCTCATTCTTGTTAATAGGAAAAATATGGATTATGAATAAGGAAAGAGGAAGAAATTAAGTGGAATTGGTTAACAGGTGCTTTGGCCATGTGATGCCAAGAACTCATTGGAAAAAAACCCTGATGCTGGGAAACATTGAAGGCAGGAGGAGAAGGGGATGACAGAGGATGAAATGGCTGGATGGAATCACTGATGTGATGGGCATGAATTTAAACAGGCTCCGGGAGTTGGTGATGGACAGGAAGCCTGATGTGTTATATTCCATGGGGTTGCAAAGAGTTGGACACAACTGAGTGACTGAATTGACCTGAACTGAAGAGATGATGATATCAAAGACAAGGTTATGGATATTTAAATGAGGAAAAGTGCTGGAATTTAAACATATTATGGAGATTGAATAGGGTTGTGTGGTGGATTGAATATAAGCTTTTAGGGAATAACAAAGAATGATTATTATAGTCCTGGCTTGAGAGACTGGGAGAATATTAGTGCCATTCTTGGAAGAGGAGATGGAGGAAAAGATTTCAAGTGGGAAAATTACAAATCAATGTTTCAGGATTGAACACTTTAAAGTTGAGATACTATGAGACATTCAGTTGAAAAGTTATAAAAGTGAAGAGTGAATGAGTTTCCTTCCACTTTCCACAGCACTCTGGTACAATCCTATTAGATGAACAGAAGAACCAAGAAATGTTCTGGTTAGGTTCTGAGCATATGCAGAGATGACATACAGAGTTTGGGGGTAATTATCAAGATAATATATAGTTAACAACCAAAATTCAAAGCTCTAATTGCCTTTCTTAGAAAATAAACCTTCCAATTAAATAATAGAAATTAATGCATGGTGAATGTTTTTAAGGTAACAATCTAGCAAACAAAATTGACACAGTCAACTACAAGGCAAGAAAAAATGAAGGATGGTAATAATAACTCTGTATGTGAGACAGCAAAAGAGACACAGATACATAGATCAGTCTTTTGGACTCTGAGGGAGAGGGAGAGGGTGGGATGATTTAGGAGAATGGCATTAAAACATGTATAATATCATATATGAAATGAATCGCCAGTCCAGGTTCAATGCATGATATGATACAGGATGCTTGGGGCTGGTACACTGGGATGACCCAGAGGGATGGTACAGGGAGGGAAGTGGGAGGGGGGTTCAGGATGGGGGAATGTGTATACTTGTGGCNGGGTGGGATGATTTAGGAGAATGGCATTAAAACATGTATAATATCATATATGAAATGAATCGCCAGTCCAGGTTCAATGCATGATATGATACAGGATGCTTGGGGCTGGTACACTGGGATGACCCAGAGGGATGGTACAGGGAGGGAAGTGGGAGGGGGGTTCAGGATGGGGGAATGTGTATACTTGTGGCAGATTCATGTTGATGTATGGCAAAACCAATAGAATATTGTAAAGTAATTAACCTCGAATTAAAATAAATACATTTATAATAAAAAAAAAATAAAATAAAGACACAATGCTTCAGTTGGATAAATGGAAGGCCCATAACATATTCAGGGTATTTCTGATCTACCCAAGATATGGTCTAGCTCCTCTTAGAACATGATAATGTAGATAATAACAAGAGGATTACATCAAGATTTAGGATTCTGAGGCCTAGATAAAAAGAAATAAGTTATTTATGTTAAACAACTGAAAATAATACAAGCAATATTGAAAGAGAGGTGAAGTATTACACTTGAGGGAACTTGGAGATCAGAATCAGTTAAATAATAACATAAATTAGGAGAAGAGATGAAATCACAAACAGAAGAATAAAGTTTATATCCAAAAAGAAGGAGAAATCATAGCAAATACTCTGTACAGATCACATGAAAGGCAGTAGGATGTTGGCTGTCATAACTTTGACACATACTTTCCCTGCTCCCCAGCAGTCATGGCCATTTTGNGATAATAACAAGAGGATTACATCAAGATTTAGGATTCTGAGGCCTAGATAAAAAGAAATAAGTTATTTATGTTAAACAACTGAAAATAATACAAGCAATATTGAAAGAGAGGTGAAGTATTACACTTGAGGGAACTTGGAGATCAGAATCAGTTAAATAATAACATAAATTAGGAGAAGAGATGAAATCACAAACAGAAGAATAAAGTTTATATCCAGAGAGAAGGAGAAATCATAGCAAATACTCTGTACAGATCACATGAAAGGCAGTAGGATGTTGGCTATCATAGCTTTGACACATACTTTCCCTGCTCCCCAGCAGTCATGGCCATTTTGGGGTCTACAGAAAGCTGGAAAATATAAAATAAAGTATGTTCATAGTAATTTGGGAACATCCATTAACTAAATAATACCCATACCTGTCCTTAAGCTCATTTCAAAGGGGTATGTTTTGGAACTTCCCTGTTGGTTCATTGGTAAAGATTCTGCTCCCACACAGAGATTTGATCTCTGGTCAGAAACTAAGATACCCTATGCTGTGCAATGTGACCTAAATAAATAAATAAGCCAAAGGGATGTATTTTGATCAGGGTCTATAATTTATGTGATTAAAGAACTTTTAAAATTATATGCAAAAGAGAAACAAAGGTTCTAATCTAATAGAGCTACAGAGGATGTCATAAAATAGTGAGATTAGTGAGTTTCACTTCTTACAGACTATTAGAATCAATTGGGAGTCTTTTAAAACACATGAGTACTTTGGTTTGATCAAAACAGAATCTGAGTAAATCAGTTTGAGATATCCCACTTTGTTTCAAAACTCCTGAAATGAATTAATGAAACAAAAGAAGAGTCTATGCAGATTTCTGGACATTTAAGATGTTTTGTCATAATATAATTCAAACACCTTACAAGAAATGGTGGTGCAAGAATTTTTAAGTGTTCTTTCTTGCCTCTTGTCCTGCTGTGCAGTGCTTGCTGCTGCTGCTGCTGCTAAGTCGCTTCAGTTGTGTCCGACTCTGTGCGACCCCATAGATGGCAGCCCACCAGGCTCTGCTGTCCCTGGGATTCTCCAGGCAAGAACACTGGAGTGGGTTGCCATTTCCTTCTCCAATACATGAAAGTGAAAAGTGAAAGTGAAGTCGCTCAGTCACGTCCGACTCTTAGCGACCCCATTGACTGCAGCCTACCAGGCTCCTCCTTCCATGGGATTTTCCAGGCAAGGGTACTGGAGTGAGGTGCCATTAGTTGCTCAATAATGTCTAACTCTTTGCAATCCCATGGACTATAGCCCACAGGCTCCTCTGTCCATGGAGTTCTCCAGGTAAGAATACTGGAGTGGGTTGCCATGCCCTCCTCTGGGGGATCTTCCTTCTTGCCTGTATTATGTACTATTTTTAATTTTGAAGTTAAATATCTACAATCTTAACACATGTTAACCCCAGTTGTTCCGTTGCTCAGTCATATCCAACTCTTTGTGACCCCATGGACTGCAGCATGCCAGGCTTCCCTTTCCATCACTCTCTCCCAGAGTTTGCTCAAATTCATGTCCATTGAGTCAGTGATGCCATCCAATCATTTCATCTTCTGTCACCCCCCTTCTCCTCCTGCCCTCAATCTTTCCTAGATTCAAGGTCTTTTCCAATGAGCCCCTCACATCAGGTTGCCAAAGTATTGGAGCTTCAGCTTCAGCAACAGTCCTTCCAATGAATAATCAGGGTTGATTTCCTTTAGGATTGACTGGTTTGATCTCTTTGCTGTCCAAGGGACTCTCAAGACTCTTTTCCAACACCACAATTCAAAAGCATAAATTCTTTGGCCCTCAGACGTCTTTATGGTCCAACTCTCGCATCCGTACATTACTACAAGAAAACCATAGCTTTGACTATATGGACCTTTGTCAACAAAGTGATGTCTCTGCTTTTTAATACACTGTCTAGGTTTGCCATAGCTTTTCTCTCAAGAAGCAAGTGTCTTAATTTCATGGCTGCAGTCACTGTCCCCAGTGATTTTGGAACCTGCCTCAGGAACAGGGACACTGGCAGCAGCTGTCCTGGGAGGGGCATGTTAGCCTAAGTCCTCTTGAAGGTTACCATTAACCCCATCATGGAGTCTGTAAACTCTAGGATTGGGTCACCTCAGGCCAAAAACTAGCAGAGAGGGAGCACAGCCTCACCCATCAGCAGACAATTGGATTGAAGATTTATTGAGCATGGCCCTGCCCACCAGAGCAAGACAAAATTTTCCCCATAACCAGTCCCTCCCATCAGGGAGCTTGCACAAACCTCTATCTTTATCCATCAGAGGGCAGGTAGAATCAGCAAGAGGAACAACCACCCAGCCTCCACAAAGAAAACCACAATCACAGAAATCTAACCAAAATGGTCACATGGATCAGTCTTGTGTAACTCAATGAAGCTACAAGCTATGCCCTGCAGTGCTCCCTCCAAGACAGATGGGTCATGGTGGAGAGTTCTGATAAAATGTGGTCTACTGGAGAAGGGAATGGGAAACCACTCCAGTGTTCTTGCCTCAAGACCCCCCTCTGAACAATATATAAAGGTAAAAAGACATGACCCCAGAAGATGAACCCACCAGGTTGTTAGTGTCCAGTATGCTACTAAGGAAGAGCAGAGAATTAGCTCCAGAAAGAATGAAGAGGCTGGGCCAAAGCAGAAATGATGCTCATTCATGGATGTGTCTGGTAGTGACAGTAAAGTCTGATGCTTTAAAGAACAATATCTATATCCCAACCACTAATGCTAAAGAAGCTGAAATCAAATGGTTCTGTGAAGACCTATAAGACCTCCTAGAACTAACACCAAAAAAAAAAAAAAGAAAAAAGGATGTCCTTTTCATCATAGGAGATTGGAATATGAAATTAGAAAGTCAAGAGATACCTAGAGTAACAGGCAAGTTTGGCCTTGGACTACAAAATAAAGCAAGGCAAAGGCTAATAGAGTTGAGCCAAGAGAACACACTGGCCATAGCAAACACTCCTCCAACAACACAAGAGATGACTGTATACATGGACATCACCAGATGGTCAATTCTGACATCAGAAACCAATATATTCTTTGCAGCTGAAGATGGAGACGCTCTATACAGTCAGCAAAAAGAAGACAGGGAGCTGACTGTGGCTCAGATCATGAGCTCCTTATTGCAAAATTTGGGCTTAAAACTGAAGAAAATTAACCCCAGAGGTTTATTTTAGTGTTCCAGCTACCTGATCTTCAGGATACAATCAGGTTAAATGGGACTGTAAATGAATATACACAGATTCTAAATCCCAGGTTTGGGTTGTGAGCAAGGGATGAAGGGAATGAAGTTCTTTCCTTCTATCTATTCTTCTTGTCTCCTTTTCCAAATGTGACATAGACAAGAAGCTGGAAATATTATAACTTGACCAAGAGGAAGAGAAAAGCCTGAGTAGAGTGCAAAAGGCACACATAAAGATTGATTTTATATTGAAGACACTATTAAAAGACTCTCTAAAATGAGGGTTCTCAAAAGCTATGTAAAATTAAAATTATTAGATGGGCAGTTAACTTTCCAAAAATGGGTTACTGAAAAAGAAATTCTAAGATTAAATAAAATGAAGTAATATAGAATTAGCAGAATCTTCAGAGACAGATTAAAGAATAGGCATAATTAAGAGAAAAATTCAAGTTCACTTTGTTGATCCAGAGCTTCAGGTAAGTTTCTTCTTTTAATGAAAGAAAGGAATAAACACCCATTGCTTTAGGTATTTGCAGGTCACGAGTGTATGATCATGAGCACAGATGTGCTGAAAGTTAAAAAATAATAATTGACAGATTACTTGTTTTTTTCAATTGTCATGTATACACAGAAATGATTAAACAGAATGTCGCTAGACATATCCTCTCTATGGCCAAATGTAATATTTTTATTCAAAAAAGAAATTGGGAGAATCTGAATAATACAGACTTAGAGAAAGGTTCCGGCACCTATATATTNAAAGTTAAAAAAATAATAATTGACAGATTACTTGTTTTTTCAATTGTCATGTATACACAGAAATGATTAAACAGAATGTCCCTAGACATATCCTCTCTATGGCCAAATGTAATATTTTTATTCAAAAAAGAAATTGGGAGAATCTGAATAATACAGACTTAGAGAAAGGTTCTGGCACCTATATATTCATTTGAAGAGTTGATATTATGCCTGGGATTTTGCAGAATTTGGAGGGACTATGCATGCTAAGTCACTTCAGTCATGTCCAACTGCTTGTGACCCTATGGCCTGTATAACACACCAGGCTCCTGTGTCCATGGGATTCTCCAGGCAAGAATACTGGAGTATTAATGGCCATTTCCTTCTCCAGGTGATCTCCCCAGCCCAGGGACTGAACCTGCCTCTCTTGTCTCCTGCATTGGCAGGAGGATTATTTACCACTAGCACCACCAGGAAAGCCCAAAATTATACTGAGCAGAACATAATTAACAGCTAATGTGTATGGTATAGAGACTACCATAACTGCCACATTTAAGAGGATATGATTTGTCAAATATTTAAAGATATATAATGCTGGAATTTATTATTTTAGCCAGCAATAAAGTTCTAGGTTAGCATGAACCTGAAGAGAAATACAGTGGACTGGTCATGATGCTCTCTGACCATTTGGAGTACATAGCAGACATTTGGTCATGGCAAAAAGTTCTTTACATTTGGGCCTGTCAAAAACTGCTTGTCACGCTGCTATATTTAAAATGAATCACCAACAAGGACTTACTGTATAGCACATGGAACTCTGCTCAATGTTATGTGGCAGCCGGGATTGCAGGGTGGTTTGGTTAGAATGGTACGTGTATGCCTAAGGCTGAATCCCTTTGCTGTTCACCTGAAACTCTCACAACATTGTTAACAGCTATACCCCAACACAAAATAAAAAAGTAAAAAGAAAACAGAACAAAACACTTGTCGTGGACCAAAGTTGCTCATGGATATTTTGACAGGACCAAATTTCAAGGACTTTTTGGCATAGACCAAATAACTTATGGATGTTTTGGAAAAGATGAAGTGTGCTACGAGACATAATAAAACCAGTTTCCTTGTGTTCTAGCTATCTTGGAATCAATGCTACTTTCTTAAGTGTTCTATTGTCTACTGTTCACTCATTTCCCCCCACTTTTTCAAGACAAAAGTGTAACCTCTATTCAAAAAAAGTTTCTAATGTGTCATGTGATCAACAGAGAAGTACCTTCGTTTTTAAAATTAGACTAAGGCTATTTTCCTTTTACTGTTGTATAAACAGGGAATTGAAGGGTAAAATAGTTAAAACTTAATGCTATAGTGCTAATGTGGCTTTTAAATCACGTCAGCTGCAATCACTGCATTATAATTAACAATTTATTGAACCAGCAATAAAATGAACATCACATTACTTCTTAAAGCAGCAGAATAAAATGGCTAATAAATAGCATAAGCCAGACAAATTGCAGAGTAATAGAAATTTTCTTAAGATTTATGGTGTGCAGAAAGATGGATGTGCTATTAGTAGGAGCTCCAATACTTGACAAAATTCTTTTACAAAGACATTGTTACCATGCATGTCAGAGTTCACAAGTCTAAGTGGTTTATCCAAATTTTAGCTCTCTGCTATTACACTGGAAAATACTCATTACAAGGTTTTGAAACTGCAAGCAATGTGTACATTTGCCAACATTCAAACTGCTACTGCCAAAAAGATAGTAAAATATTTTATAAACTGTCAAATAACAAGTCTGCTAGCTTAATTTGAGTCTGTTTTATACTATACAGACTGTAAAAACTATTACATTGATTCACTTCCTGCAGAAGTTTTAAAGAACAGAGAACAGCCCATATACAGGGTAAACAAAATAACTGACTTTTATCTTTTGAAATCCCCTGATAATGTCATACTTTTGTTGGGGAAGCATCTTTGTTTTCCTGCAATACAATCACAAACCCCTTAACAATCAGCCATAATACAGGAATCTATGAAATCAAGTGAGATCATAGAAGTAGTCAAATTAGAATCATGCTCCATGTCTCACCATTACAAAGAGATACTGATTAGGAAATAAGATACTTTCATTGTTTCAGGTGCTAATACGAATTATGGTGCTTTGTTTCTTACATGGAGTCTTAAATTCATAATTTAGAATAAAATGAAATCTTTTATTTTATGGCAATATCCAGTAACAATTAATAATACCATTTAAGGAATTTCTTTTTTAAGTTTTAATTTTAAAATTAGTAATAGTAGTCAGGGCAGTAGTAAGCAGGTTCAACTACCTACTAAAAATATGGAGAGAGTTGGTTTCCTAGATTCCTGTCACTAATTAATTTATTCAATAATGAGAATCAATTTTTCATATATAAACTGAATATATTTATCAAATATCCCAGATCAAAATCCACATACTTAAAGTGAAATATATGAGCACAGTACACACAGCACATAGCAATAGTTGTCCTAACTACTTGCTAAAGATGATTGTTGTAGTTAAATGCACAACAGTTTCTAATAATGTGTTCCTGTTAACAGCAGAGAGAAAACTCTGATTTGCTCATCTTATTACATTATAATACATAGGCAACTGTATGAGTTAAGGCAAGAGGGCTGATACCGATAAAGAGGAAAATATAATACAATGATAAAATTAAACAAAAAATCACTACATTCAGAAAATGAACTGAACTCAAATGTGATATACCAAAGCTCCCACCCACTTCATATTGTTTTTCCAGTTAGATTCTTGGAACAAAGGCCTAATTGTTTGCCTTGTAGCTTTTCTTGGTCCTGAGAACCATGGCTTATATGAGGCACTCACAAGATACTTCAACGAATGAATATTTGTGAGACAGTCCTCTTCAGGCTTCTCATCTGTGGCATGTCTTATGAGCAGAGGCACCAAGTATCTTTCCTCCAAACCATTTTCACAGATAGTGGCTCCTGTAGCTGTGATGGACTGGCATGCTTAGTATTCAGTACAAAAGATAAAGTTTTCTAAGCTCAAGAATTCTTCTGTATTGCAATTGAGTGCATATTTTACATCTGAACCTCGTTACCTTTTCCTGTGGAAATCTGTAATTAGGAAACATGTACAAGAAAATTCTGATGGTCTAGCTACTGCTATTACTTTGAGGCGCCAACTGTCTCCTATCGCTAAATCAGGCACCTCATGTCCTGTGCCAGTACCCATGAAACTGTCATAGCCTAGATTGTTAACTTGTAAGTAAGGTAAAAAATCTTAAATCTTTCACAGTTGCTGACAATTTCAAAGAGCAGACAGATTAAAATATTTTAGTGCAAATCAGTCCTTACTTAAGATCCCTACATTAAGATCCTGAACTTGCTTACAATTGTAGGTAAGAAGAGTAAACTGTACAAATGGAAATAATGCAAAGAGAAAAACACACCCCAGGTGACCTACAAATGCTGCAAGATTGTCAGAAGAGGAAAAGATCATATGTAGAGTAGTCACAGGAGCTCCAGAAAAGGGATGTTATTTAAGTTCAAACTCAAAAGATGCACAGGATTTTGAAAGATGGATATAAAGGAGGGGGGAAATAAAATGCCATTCCCCTCTAAGCACATGCATGTGAGAAAATTTCCGATAGCAGAAACTGAAAATGTTGGCAATGGCAGGATGTCTCATTGCCTGAAGAGTAGTTAGAAAGAACAGGATAAGAGGTTTGGAAATACAGGTAAGGTGGTATAGGTAAACAATTAAAGAGTTTAAACTGTTTTCAAATTTTGGAAATAGTTAATTTCAAATATGACATGTATCATTACCTTTTTTTAATATAAGATTAGAGAAATACATTGTTTAGGTACTACAATGCTGGGAAATCAAGATTAAACTCATGTCTTGTGTGTGAAGATCTACTAATCTATACCAGAAATCTTTACTTTAATTTTTTCTTTTCTAACCACACAACTCAGTCCTAAATAAAATATTAGTAATTAATATAGTAAAAGCTAGTGCTTCTCTGATAGAAATAGGAAAGTGTGACANACTACAATGCTGGGAAATCAAGATTAAACTCATGTCTTGTGTGTGAAGATCTACTAATCTATACCAGAAATCTTTACTTTAATTTTTTCTTTTCTAACCACACAACTCAGTCCTAAATAAAATATTAGTAATTAATATAGTAAAAGCTAGTGCTTCTCTGATAGAAATAGGAAAGTGTGACAGATCCACACATAGTCTTTTCTCTCCATCTTTGATCCCCCACCTTCCACATGACTTTTTGACATCTGAGATATTTATAAAGAACCTTAGGGTTTTCAGTATACAATTTTAAAATCACTATGGATACATACTAGGATTTGTCCTAGTATGTGGTTTTGGCCTAAAACATCATGGCAATAAGTTCAGCACATAACATTCATACCAAAATACGTATTTTAAACCCTGTCCATGGACCTATCTGCCCACACAACTAAGTAAAACAAGGAAAGGCACAACTACATATAAACACATACCTCCAGCCACTTCTGTGGTGGTCCAGTGGGTAAGATTCTGCACTCCCAAGGCAGGGGGCCTAGATTCAACTCTGGATCAGGGAACTGGACCTCATATGTCACATCTAAACATCCTGCATGCTACAGTTAAGACCCAGTGCAGCCAAATAAATTAAATACTAAAAAAAGGAAACAAGTTTAATTTGACTTTACACCAACTCGCTATAAAGTGAGTAAATAAATGCATACATCCACACTAGACTATAATCCTTTGTCTGCTCACTTAAATGTACTAAATAACCATAACTAAAATGGTTTCAAAGAATCTGAGAACTATTGGGATATTCTAAAATAAATTAATAATGCCCACATATACTTCCCTACATTCTAGGTCTATTTTTATTTAGTGTGTAATAATCAATTTTTCAGCAACTATGAAGTTATATATTGATTCATTGATATCAGTTAAACTCAGTAGATTAAATGCTAGAGAATTTAACTGCGTAAAGTATTCACTTCAACTATTTTGAAAAGTGAAATGGCCATTGCATCTTTTACTCAATATTTAAAGGGAATTTTGGTTTTGTTTTTTCACTCTTTATACTCAGATCCAAGCACTACTACTTACTGTCTTCTATCAAACAACATTTCATAGAGATTTTCTTTGCTAATTAGATTTATCACTTAAATTTCTGATAAAATTTCAGAGCCAGGATATAGAAGAGAAATCTACAAAATACTAAAAGGTAAAGTCAACTATGAGACGGCTATTATGATTTTTCTTTTATATTGAAAAACAATTTTAATTATACAAAATGGAAAAATACAATCATAACCAAATCCCCAAATCTAAGATTTACAATGTAATGAGTATAATAATTCCTACATGGTCAACAAAGGAGTCCAAAATGCAGTACTTGGATGCAATCTCAAAAATGACAGAATGATCTCTGTTTGTTTCCAAGGCAAACCATTCAATATCATGGTAACCCAAGTCTATGCTCCAACCAGCAATGCTGAAGAAGCTGAAGTTGAACAATTCTATGAAGATCTANCCACTTTCACAGTTTTACTTTTATCTCTGGCTCAAGCTTACATCACAAGAAGTTGAATGAAACAGAATATGGTTACTCATTTATAACTGGATTATAAACTAATAACAACAACAGCAATAACAAAAGCAGTTAAAACAGCTTTTCTGCTCATATTCTCAGAGTTTTCCTTGTATTAATTT
Organism: Neotragus moschatus; assembly: GCA_006410615.1. NCBI lineage: Eukaryota > Metazoa > Chordata > Mammalia > Artiodactyla > Bovidae > Neotragus > Neotragus moschatus. The sequence continues at coordinate 817,943 of SJYA01000370.1, forward strand.
ATTTAGTCTTCCCAATTAGGAGAAGCCAATAGCAGCCCACTCCAGTACTCTTGCCTGGAGAATCCCATGGAAGGAGAAGCCTGGTGGGCTGCAGTCCATGGGGTTGCGAAGAGTCAGACTTGACTGAGTGACTTCACTTTCACTTTTCACTTTCATGCACTGGAGAAGGAAATGGCAACCCATTCCAGTGTTCTTGCCTGGAGAATCCCAGGGATGGGGGAGCCTGGTGCACTGCCGTCTATGGGGTCGNTACTCTTGCCTGGAGAATCCCATGGAAGGAGAAGCCTGGTGGGCTGCAGTCCATGGGGTTGCGAAGAGTCAGACTTGACTGAGTGACTTCACTTTCACTTTTCACTTTCATGCACTGGAGAAGGAAATGGCAACCCATTCCAGTGTTCTTGCCTGGAGAATCCCAGGGATGGGGGAGCCTGGTGCACTGCCGTCTATGGGGTCGCACAGTCAGACATGACTGAAGCGACTTAGCAGCAGCAGCAGTCTTCACAATTACCTAAAGATTTAGGCATTATTATCATCATCTTTTTACAAATGGGGAAAATGTGTCATTCAGTCAAGTCTGCAGTCAATAAGCAGAAGAGGAAAGTTGTCAAGAACTTAGGCGATATGATTTCAGAAATGGAGCCTTAAGCTGAGCGAGCAATGTTCTAACCATGACATAAAGGGCCTGATTAACAGAACAATAATACAAATTTACATTTCTTTTGACAATTAACAGTTTCAGAGAGATATCAATCTTTTTATCTCATTTTTTCTCCCACATAACTATTAGATAAGTACATCTGTCATATCACTTCTCTTAAAAATGAAGAAACAAGAGGTCCTGTAACTTTCATAGATCACACTCTTAAAGTTCTGAGTAGGATAAACAACAAAGGTTTTTCTACTCTTAATCATTAATAGTTCACCCTTGCAATCATAAAATCGTGTTTTTTTGAAATCTACTTTTAAACAAAACTTCAAATCAAATGTTTAACATTTAAATCTTAGTCAAACCCCACAAACCAAAATGTTTCCAACATACAATTCTTATGTCTGTCCATAACAGTGCCCTTTCTAAAGTTACCCCAAAGCAAGATACAGTAAAGAAATTTCCTTCTGAGTCTATGATGTCATGTAATTTTTTTCGCCTCACAAGCACAATATCCAAAACATATCTCCTTCTAAAATGCTTTCTGAATAGTATAAAAGTTGACCTAGGCAACAAAACAATGATCTTATTATCAGCTAACTCTATTTCCTGTGCTTCCAATGAGCTTACTTAATGAATTGGTAGAAATTGGAACTTAGCTGTTTTATGGCTAAATTATACCTATAACTTACAAAACATGTACTTTTTTTTTTTCAATACAGTAGCAACACTTGCTGCTAAGTACAGAAATGATTAGCTACAAACCAACCTACTATAGAATATCAAAATTTATTTGCCCAACAATGAACTAATGGGAATTATGCAGATTATGTTTCTTTCTTTGATGAAATCAACCAAGCTTCACATCAATAGGAAAATGAAATATAACTGATATATGAAACAATATATACACAGAGACATAACCAAATGTATTTCTGGTTATTTTTAGACATTTTTTTCATGTAATTATTTGGTAATGAACTGAAATAAAGGTTTATAGCATTTGGTGGGTACCTGAATAGGCTGAAATATTAGTCAACTAAGAATATTATTATGATATGTCATATCAAAACATATATTTATAACAATAATGTAGATTGTACATATTAACGGAAACCATTTTTTTCATAATACTTTTCATAATTAGATTTTATTCTGTAACTTTCTTCTAAGTGTTATTCTGCTGATAACAAAGAACTCAGAAAAATAAGAAAGTAATGCACTTGTTTGATCAACTTAAGGAAGCAAAGTGAATTAACTAAATTTTCTCATCTGTAACACTAACCACTAAATAAAAATCTACTTTAAAATTATTTCTTTAGAAATTGTGTGATTGAATGATTCATTATAAAGATAACTGATAGTAAATGTCTCTCCTCTGTAGACAACTTTATTCAAAAGAGGAATAAAGAGATTAGACATTCCTTTTCTCCCAACCACCATCTTTTTGGAGCATCATCAGGATCATATCCAATAAAGTATCTCTTTTCACTCAGCAACTGGCAAAGAAAAGAAAAAGCATCATTTGAGACTGAAGATCTTCAGCATACATTTAAATTTAGCTTAGATAACTGAAGTAAATTTGTGTTTCTATTGTTAAAGCTTCAGGATATATTTGCAAATATCAAAACAACCACCTAATCATTTTGCTGGAGAAAAACAACAAAAGAAAAACAATAGCTAGACATTGCCCAAACCATAAAGTCCCTTGCACAAACTCAGAACTGTCTTGTCAAGATAATTTGTCCTTATGCAACAGCAGGGAAAAACAGATGGGCAGTACCATGTTTTTAAATGCCTATAGGTTTGGATTATGTTTGAGAAGCTGGTGAAATTGTTTCTAGAAAAAAATGACAAGATAATTTCATTGAATGTCTTTATGATCATTTATTTAAGAGCAGAAAGAAAATTAACCATTCCCCATCAAGTAAACAAAAAGGGTTATAAGATCAAAACAGCAGAGACTACTACTCTTTTCCTATTATAAAATCATGAAAATAAATGGGTACAGTGCAAAGGGTTGGTTTTTACAATTAGAAAGATAGAGGACATAAAAGACAGCAGAGCAGTGGCTTCTGAAAATATAACAAATATATTTATTGGCAAATAGTTGTTTATTGTAATTTCCTCCTCTGAACTATATTGAGTAATTTTGTTTGTATTTGATACTGAATTCTCCACATTACCTGTACAAATTTGCCTAACTAATATTACATTTAAAAAAATTTGGAAATCTAAGAACTAGCTAATTATAAATCACCAACCTGGAAATTTACAGTGGATTAGCAAGCTTGCAAGCGCACTATGAAGTCCAATTACATCTCACTAAACACCAAAATAATTCATTTGATTGTGAACAATTCACTCCAGCAACACGAAGTTTTATACCTGTTGTGCAGGACAACTTAGATCATTTAAATACATTCTTAATAATAAAGACTGACTTTTGATTAGTTTCTACAAACCAATTTATTAAGTAGCAGTTGCTGCATCAGTTTATTGGCTATTCAATTTAAAATCTTTAAGCAAAAAGTATTCTTTGGTTTAAGCCAACCCACAGAGGGACAAATCGGCCAGATGGCCACGGTGCCGATTCGGCAAATACTAAACTGCTTACTGGAATGAGTCAACTGCAGAACTGATTAATTGATCTAGTCACATATTCAAAACTTTTGCTTCTTATCCCATTAAAAGTAGCACTAATGAGCCGTGGCTATGACCTTCCAGTGAGAAGCCACAAGTTCCACAACCCCTCAATATTTACCACCCAAATTTAATCTTTTTAATGGACACCTTAAAAGGGATCTGATAGAAAATACTAAGAGCTGCTCAGATACTAAAACACTTAGGGAGGCTTTGATTAATGTTGCATGATTAATCAATTGATTAATATAGTTTTCAATACAGATGTTAGGACATTGTCTACTTTAATCAACCATTCTGAAAATAGTGAAGATAAATGCCATACTTTTGTGTCTGCTTAAAAAAAAAATCCTTTCTTTAAAGGTTGTTAATTATGACATAAGCCTTATTTACCACAGTCAAATTTTATCTAATGCTGACATTTTTATACATAGGAACCATTAATGAGATAAGTGGGATCCTTTTGGCAAAGTCATATTTTAATCTCTTTAAAAATAATTTACTTAGCCAATTTATGGACATTTTCCTTAATGAGAAATTATTTTAGAATGACACTGCAAAATGCATTAAAATCTTAAAGTTTTATTATTATTTTCCAAGACTGTTTGTAATTTGTGATGATACTTTCCACCATACTAAAACTGAAATCTTTATTCCAGTCAAAAATAATCACCCCGTAATTACTGTGACAAACTGCCCAAGCTGTATCATCGTGGCCATTTCAACTAATGATATTGTATTAGAATGCCTAGCAATAGACTTCAAATGGAAAATATAATTATGTGCATTAGTTTGTCTAAGCATTTATAAGATCACATATCCATCAGTTTTCAGGTCTCATAAAGAAAACCATACATCACTGTCACTGTGAGTTTTGTTATTGAAAGCACAGGCCTTTTCAAACTGAGCTTAAGATGCGTATCTTAAATTCCACTTGTTTTGTGGATCACTAAAGTCCCTGTAAGTTAAACCAGCATAATTGAGAAGAGCTTTTCCTCTGGTGATGGAGGAACTCTGTAGCATAGACTCCTTCACACTCTGGCCAAATGGAAGTTTAGCCAACCCGAGACAGCTTAATCTAGCTTTTCTACACCTCTTAAATCTGTGGGAGTCAGATTTGGCATAAAAACCCGTGGAAAGGCTTTTGGGAAAAGTATCAAATTAAGGTTTTATACTGTTAGCTCTACTGACCTAAAAGAAATTAGGAGAGGGGGGGAAGGAATCATACAAAAAAAGATGTAAAGTGTGAGTTTGGTGGCGAAGAGAAACAAATTTCAATGAATAATGTGTGATAAACTTAAACATCTTTATAATGAAAAATAGTATTAAAAATATTGTTAATTAATTTACTGGACTGAAAATACGGCCCTAACTCTGCATACAACAAAGTTAGCAACCTTGGAAAAGTTGCTCAGACTCTTTATCTCATAGTTTTCTCTTTTGTAAAATGAAAAGATAGATGGTCCCCTTGATCCTCTCTTGTTTCAGGTTACTAAATGATATGAGTCAAGGCTCAATTTAGAAAATATTTTTTCTGTTAGGTCAAATGAAAATATGCATCCTGATTGCATAAAATAATCTATCAACAAGTATATGACATTCCTCTCCTACCAGGAATAGTTAAGTTATAAAATATTATACCTCCATGTGTTCAAACTGGAATGGTTTAACTTCTCATGCTGTGTGTTCATCATCTGTAGTAAGTGATAATTTGCATGTGATTGCTTCCCTTATAGCTCACCTGATAAACAGTCCACCTGCAATGTGGGAGACCTGGATTTGATCTCTGGGTTGGGAAGATCCCCTGCAGAAGGGAAAGTCTACCCATTCCAGTATTCTAGCCTGGAGAATTTCATGAATTGTATAGTCCATGGGGTGGCAAACAGTGGAACATGACTGAACAAATTTCACTTCACACTTCCTCTTGAAATGTGTCATCTATGTATGGTGCTGAAAATGTGCTCAAATATATTCCAGTATCTTTAAATCAGACTTCTACTAGATTTGAAATGAGAAAATTCACCACTGTATCATATAAATCTAGTAGAAGTGAGTTTCTCAATAGTAGTACTACCAGTATTTAGTTAACTTCAGATATGCAGATGACACCACCCTTATGGCAGAAAGTGAAGAAGAACTAAAGAGCCTCTTGATGAAAGTGAAAGAGGAGAGTGAAAAAGTTGGCTTAAGCTCAACATTCAGAAAACTAAGATCATGGCATCCAGTCCTATCACTTTGTGGCAAATAGATGGGGAAACAGTGAAAACAGTGGCTGACTTTATTTTGAGGGGCTCCAAAATCACTGCAGATGGTGATTGTAGCCATGAAATTAAAAGATGTTCACTCCTTGGAAGGAAAGTTATGACCAACCTAGACAGCATATTAAAAAGCAGAGACATTACTTTGTCGACAAAGGTCTGTCTAGTCAAGCTTATGGTTTTTCCAGTAGTTGTGTATGAATGTGAGAGTTGGACTATAAAGAAAGCTGAGCACTGAAGAATTGATGTTTTTGAACTGTGGTGCTGGAGAAGACTCTTGAGAGTCCCTTGGACTGCAAGGGGATCCAACCAGTCTATCCCTAAAGGAGATCAGTCCTGGGTGTTCATTGGAAGAACTGATGTTGAACCTGAAACTCCAATATTTGGCCACCTGATGAGAAAAGCTGACTCACTTGAAAAGACCCTGATGCTGGAAAGATTGAGGGCAGGAGGAGAAGGGGACGACAGAGGAAAAGATGGTTGGATGGCATCACCAACTCACTGGACATGAGTTTGGGTAAATTCCGGGAGTTGTTGATGGACAGGGAGGTCTGGCGTGCTGCAGTTCATGGGGCTGCAAAGGTCAGACACGGCTGAGCAACTGAACTGAGACTGACTTAACTTATTGCAGGTACTGTCCTTGGTATTGTTGGATGTTTACAGCATCCTTAGTCTATATCCACTAGATCCTGGTAGCACCCCTCATTACCCACAGTCATGAAAATCAAAAATGTCTCCAGACTTTGTCAAATGTTCCTGAAGGGAAAAATCTCCCCTGATTAAGAACCACTCTCCTGTTTGATAAGCAACTAGTAGAAACACTAACTAGACCAAAGCAAAGCAAAATGGCCTTAAGCGATAAATACCTGGATTCTGACATAATTCTGTGGTCATTTATTTTTTTATCACCACTTTATAACAAAGCATATGAAAAGGTTTAAGTAATACAATATTTTGTGGCAGAAACATTTTTTTTCCTAATTCCTGGTTCCTGGGATATTCTTTAAGTCTTGCCTCTAAGAAAAATTTTAAGTAGGAGTGATTACACAATTTAAATCTAACTGGGAAGAAAAGGTCAGTGTCAAAGAAGACCAAAGATTATTAAATAAGTTAAGATTTGTTCTATCCATGAGAAAGGCAGAATTCCTTTTTTTTTTTTTTAAGCCAATTGACCTTCATGATTACTCAGCTCAATTAATTAAGGTCCTTATGACCTCATGTATATTTGTGACAGTTTTCAGTTGTTGTAAACATATATAAATATATGCTTATACTTCACATGCTTTACATCAACACATCATCATTAGAAGTTAGGCAATACCCTTCATATTCTATAGATTAGAAAACTTAGGCTTAGAAAGATCAATACTGCTATTAAATAGTGAAANCATGTATATTTGTGACAGTTTTCAGTTGTTGTAAACATATATACATATATGCTTATACTTCACATGCTTTACATCAACACATCATCATTAGAAGTTAGGCAATACCCTTCATATTCTATAGATTAGAAAACTTAGGCTTAGAAAGATCAATACTGCTATTAAATAGTGAAACTAATATTAAAATCTAGGTTTTCTAACTCAGTAACATGGAATCTCAATCTTATTGTTCTCCTCTAGGATATTTTATTAAATACTGCTGGGATTTTCTACAAATATTAATTATACCTATTCAGTAAGTGAAAATATGAGTCAACTTGGTTTACTTCAGCTGTTTTCATGGCAAGGGCCAAGAAATCAATGACTTTACAATCTTCTATTTAGGTATCATGATCTGCCTTAATTCATGAGTATAAAATAATACAGAAAAATTAGATCTTTTTTACTCTTGAGGCCATCCACCAGTTCATAGTCTACAAAAATGATGCTAAACTCTGTGAAATATTGTAGCACTGAAGTCATTATTATTAAATTCCCAGATTCCAAGATTTCATTGGGCATTTCCCTGAGGTATTTACCCAAAGCTTCACTTTTGACTTCATGAGATCTGGCAGAGTTGTGGGCCACATAGAACATGACCATCCTTTTAAAACTCCGTGTCAAAGAATTGTGTCTACCATTGTGGGAGGATATTTCTTTAATAGGAAACGTCACTATTCCTTTGACAATCTCATGCTATATAAACATAAAGTAACACTTACCAAAATCCAGTATGTACTGTACTTTTTCCATGTTCTGGCACTGTATACATTTGTCTATGCTTTCAACTCAAAAGTTGAGCAATATTGCTTGCTGTAGTTTGGTGCCACCATAGATTTAAGCCATCTAAACAAGACTGTGTATTTGAACTGACAGAGAGTAAATGATTTGCATCTGGCATAACTGATGGTGGTGTCAAAACCTTGGAAGATAATTTATTGGTAAACATATTCCTCTGGATACCTAGCCACACATGCCCTATTTCCTATCAAGGGATGGAGCCAGATCATTGCCAGAACAATGAAAAATATTTTATAGAGATAATTCAAGAGATTATTTTTCAGTTACAGAAAAGAGGGATGGAGAAACATGGTAGTTTCCCTCATTGATGAAACAAGATAATTTTTCAGCCTTCATTGCAGAAATTAAATTTCATATGAAATGCCTTTCTGACAACTGTGGAGTTGATGAACTAGTAAGAAAAATCACAAACAGCATGCTTAAAAAGTCTAATCTACAATTCCAATATGTAATTTGTGGAGAAAAAAAAAAACTTGAATCAAATCAGGACTAAAAAATGACAATGAAAGAATAGAGTTTTAAGGCCTTAAAACAAATGCTTGAAATATACACACCTCTTGAGCGAAATAGCTGTAACTCTAGATACTGCGCTCAATTCATGATAAGCTTCTGAATCTACCAATAATTTTATGTTAGTAGCCCTTTGCGATATACAAGCTCAATGGAACCATATCTTTTAATCTTTCTATTTCAGTTCTTAAGGAATTTACACATGTTCTCAATCTGATATTTGCAAATGGCATTTTCTTTAAATGATCATAGAACCAAATTGAATTAAGCATTCCATTAAAGAATGAGTATATGACCTATATATAAGGAATCAATTTCAAAACAATTCAAATTAAATATATCATTCTTACTTTTAAAATACATGCATCATAATTTAATGTTTCTTTGATCATGTAGTTGACCTTACAGGATCTTGTGGCTTAATTTAAGAAAAAAAGCAATTAAGCACCTCTTCTGGTTTAGGCTGTGTGCTAGGTAATAGACATGATTTAAAGATGATGAGGATATGCTTTCTTTCTCTATCTAGCTCATGGTCCAAACAGAACATATTAGAAATTTACTTTAAAGAGAATTATGATGGTTTAACATAATATTCAAATTGATAAGGACAGAAATTCAGCCTGGGTCATTTCAAAGAATGCTTCACTGTTAAGGTGAAGATCAGGATGATCATGATGGACTGAGCATTTGTATCCTTCCAAAATGTATATGTTGAACTTGAACACATGAAGATAGTCTATAATGTGATGTTATTTTCAAGGATCACATGTGTACGACTGGAGTCAATTGGTTATTATGATGAAATTGTAAACAATGATGAGGTAACCTTCTAATGTGGTTATAATTAGAGATGGCATCTATAAGGACATAATTAAGGTTAAATGGGGCTTCCCTGGTATCTCAGATGGTAAAGAATCTGATTGCAATGAGGGAGACCTGGGTTCAGTCCTTGGGTTGGGAAGATCCTCTGGAGGAGAGCACAGCCATCCACTCCAGTATTCTTGCCTAGAGAATCCCCATGGACAGAGGAGCCTGGCAGGCTATAGTCCATGGGGTCACAACGAGTAGGGTACAACTGAGCATACAAGGTTAAATGAGACCACAAGGCTGAGGCCCTGATTCTGTAGGATTAGTGCCCCTTTAGGAAAAACACCAGAAATCTTGTCTGTCTGTTTTTCTTCCTTTCTCTCTTTGGCACACAAAGAAGAGATCCTACAAGGACATAGTGAGATGGTGGCTGCCTACAAGTCAAGAGAAGAGGCTTCATATGAAACCAAACTTGCTGACACTTTCATCCTGACTTCTCAGCCTCCAGAAATATGGAAAAAATGATTTTCTTTGTTTACACCAACTAACCTGTGGGATTTTGTTACAGCAACCAGAGTGGGCTAAAATAATATGTCACATGCAATTTGAAGGATGAATCAAAATTTATCTCCACAGAGAGAATAACAAATGGAACTGGAAACTGGCAAGTGGGGAGAAGAAGCACACGGAGAATGGAAAAAAGATAATGAACTAAGGACCAGGAGCAGGCGGAGCAGAAGAGCCCTGGGAAACAAAGCAGGGCCACATACATATACTTAGAGGTAGAAAATGTGGAACATCACACTTTGTTTTTTTCTGAGTTAAGGCAGGCAGGGTTAAATAGATGAAGAAAATTATAAAGGTTTGGTATATTTTCCATAAAGAAGGAAAACGTAAACTGAACACAAATAAATGACAGTTCAATGGCATTATTAAGATAGGCTGAGGTCACAAGCAGGTTAATAAGGACCAAGTAGATTCTGGTAGTGGAAGTGGCAGTGGTGGTATTTTTCCTGTGGAACAAAAGTATAGAAAGCAGAAGAATGGACTGGCCAGGTATGGAAGACAGGGCAGGGCAGCTGGGGCAGAACCAGGAAGTGGGATTGTTGACACAGCAGAAAAAGGACGGTTGTCTAACACAGTGACTTGGGGTAGTGGAGAAGAAAACTGAAGTGGAGAAAGGGAAAGTTTAGAGAGAGGTTGGGAAACAATCTGAAAGCAGAAATTTGGATAAAGGGGAAAATGAGAGATATCATTTTATAGAACTAAGAGCCACAGCAAAATTATGAATAAGAATTTAACTTGATTATGGCAGAGACTAGAGAGCTCTTCATCACACCAGTTGCTTTTTCCTTTTGAATGTAATAGGGAACAGTAAAATCTAACTCCGTGTTGGATCCATTCCTTTCACCCTTACTTTCCATTGTTTCTATTACTGTAATCACTGAAAGGGTGCTATCTATAGCTGTAAGCGAATATAATGGCCTGTCTTGAGGAACCTGTCGCTGTGTCTGAATGTTAAAGTTCCTTTGTTCAGCTCACAGGGAGACATTCTGACCCTGCCCACCTGTGAATAGCTTCAGAAAAGAAGAAATTACCACATCCCCTCCCCAAACCTGGCCAAGCCAAGAGATATTTTGCAAGACTAACTGCCTTTATATTTTACTTCTTCATCTCCTCCCCCTCTCCGTTCTTTAAAAGAAACTGGCATCCAGATCCCATAAGATGGTACCTGAGGGCCCTAGCCCACCTGCCATCTTCTTAGACTCTTGGCTTTCCAATTAAAATTGCCATTTCTTGCCTCAGTATCTCATCTCCTGATTATTGGCTTATTGTGTGGCAAGCAGACCAAGCTTGGATTCAGTAACGTGACTATGGTACACAAGTTAATTATCATCTGGCCAGTGTAGTATGGTAAAGAATGATATAAGCAACATCCAAGAATAGCACACCCCTGTGATTCTCATGTGCTTTGCCTGGCCATGGTGACCTTGGAAACCATATGTTGAAGACACAGTAGCACAAGCTGGAAGGAGCTTCAGAGCCACTTGAAGATTAGAAAACTTCTTGTGATCAATGTTTCTTTAATTAATACAGGAAGAAATACATATTTGATATAATTGATGGATTTCACTTGCAAATATCATAAGAATACTTTTCAATTTCCACAATAGAAATACTCTAAGTTGATTTCACATGTATTCTAGTGATGCCATGACTAAACACAGCTCATCTGGGGATTGCTATCTATATGATGCTTTCTTATAGATCTTTGGGAGGTTTGAAAGAGGGTAACTCTAGGATGACTGTGAACTGTTTAACCAGGTATAATGACAAATAAATACTTATAGATTTTTTACGCAGAATGCACACACATCTTCCTAAAACAGTCTCCACCTTCCAGGCATCCCTCCAAACCAGGATGGGAGCTAAATTGTGAGTAAGTAGGGACTGAATGAGAAAGAAGTTCTGAGGAGAGATTTATTAACTTCAGCTCCACTACTAGCTGCTTCCAGGTAGAATTTCTCCCCTTTCTGTTCTCAGCACGCCTTTGAGTGACATAAACAAAGCCACTGTGTTAAAAACAAACAAACAAAAACTGCAACAGTCTCACAACCAGTCTTCCTTTCAGCCTCTTAAATGGTTTTCTAAGGGTATTTTACAGCTTGTTCTTCCAGATAAAAGGATAGAACTTTTTTTTTTCAAAGCAGCCTCTAAAGCTCCATCCTTTCTCTTTTTCACTTAGGAGACAAAGAATGCTTGTCAATGCTAATGGAGTGTCTTTGCATAAACAGAGGAGGAAGTAGTAAAAGCCCTTGTTTATTAACTTTAGAAGTGGTAAAAATAAGTTTTCACTTCTGCCTCTTCTCATCTTGCTAAACTCTATATTACTCTCTTCCCAACTTTCCACATTCTTCTAAGGAAATGAGGAGGGTTGACCTTCAGCCAGAAGGTTATTTGTGAACTTTGGGAGAAAGACAAATTCTGACTAGGGGCCAACAGGCCAGAGCTGAAGATAGACAGTGTGCTTTGAAAAGAACTGTGCTTTAGAGCCCCTCAGATCCAAGTTAGTCACCTAGATCTACTGTTTAAGAGCTGCTGCCTTAGACAAGCTAGTGTTCTGCCCTGAATTAACATTTGTCCTCTCTAGATTGTGCAGAAATAATACCCCTTTCACTTACTTACTATAAGAATTAAAGTTCAAAAACATAGTGTGCGGAGCCTAATAAGGAACTTACTGAAAAGAGAACAACTTTATTAGCTAATCCACAGATATTTAAGCACCCTAGTCTAGGTGACATCAGTTTCTTTAAGTTAGCAGGAAAGTGTTAGGGAAACAGAGTGATGGGATACGGGCATTCTCTGTACTATCTTCATGACTTTTCAGTAAATCTAAACATAATCCCCTGTGCAGTGGCTCAATGGTAAAGAATCCAACTGTCAATGCAGGAGGCACGGGTTCATCCTTGGTCCAGGATATCGCACATGCCATGGTGTAACTAAGCCCATGCACCACAACTATTGAGCCTGTGCTCTAAAGGCTGGGAACCGCAACTACTGAAGGGCTCATGTTCTAGAGCCTGAGCTCTCCAACAACAGACACCATCGCAATAAGAAGTCTGCACACCACACGAAGACTAGTCCCCTGCTCAGAACATGAGAAAAACGCACGCAGCAACGAGGACCCAGCACAGCCAAAATATAAATAAATAAAATTAAATATATTCCCTCCAATGCATAATAATATATTTGTTGTCCATGCAGTTTGCCAAAATAACTTACTGCTAAATGTGGAAACTGAAGTTAAAATTTTGCTAAGACTTAAGCACAATGCCTCATAGTCAGGCCCAGATAAGCTGGAAACAACTTGTTTGGGTGATGGTACACGGGGGAGGTATGGGGGAAATCTCTAGAATTTACTACTGATCCATCATTCTTTTATCTGAAACTTTTCTGACCAGAGGACCAGACATGTTTTGAATCTCAGAGTTTTTCAAATTTTAGAATGGAATTGCAAAGCATTATACAGTCTGGAGCAGCACCTTGCAATTGACCATATTAATGATTCTGCAGTGAAATTATGAGTATTCAGGTAAATGAGTTAAAGAAAATAAATAGCCTCACTTTAGATCGGGTCAGTATCTACTATCAAATGGGCATTTATTTCAGTTTTCAGAGATTTCAGGACTTGGGTTTCTCAGATAACAATAATGGGTATATTTACTAAGAAAAATCTCTATTTACTTAGAAAAATCTCTAACTAGCCAACCTCTGCTTCTTTCTGCACCCAGTGCCCCCCATACAATTTCTTATCAGGCAAGTGACTTTCACCTTGGCAGCAGCAAGGAAATGTACTCTATTATGAATTTTTAAAAAGGAAAACATGAAACATTGAAACAGAAATGGTTCTTTGTGCCATTATGACACTTTTGTGCCTTTTGTCTTTCAGGGATTAATTACCCATCTCCCTCCCTTGCATCTACTTTCTATACGTGTCACAGATGTAGTCAAGCTTCTCTTGCTATAATGAAGAGGAAAAACAAACATACAAAAAGAGGTCGCTATATTTTTCTGAAATTAGACTTTCATTGGAGATCATTTTATTTCCTTAACCATTAAAAAATAATGCTTCTTATTCTCAGTTTGTCTTTCTTTGATTTTTGACCTCTCAGTTAAAATTGGTGAACCAAATGAATATTTCATTTTGAATAATTTTAAAATGTTTGATTCCTGCCTTTTTTATAGATAAAATTAATTTTGAAATAGCATTATTGAAACCAGGCATTCTTTCTAAACTAAGAATTCCAGATGTTTTTAGTTGCTGCCTATGACATTTCCACAATCAGAATAAATTGTGTTTCCAGAGTAATGTAATAGATAGAAGTGCTGAATAAATCTCGTGCAGTTGAGATGACAAAATTAACATGCTGATGACATTTTAATGTTTCAGTATAATCAAGGGGGCATGGATCATGCCTCCACCAGTTCTAATATAATTCTATTCTTTAATCTTTTTCCAAGACAAAATAAAATATAGATAGATTTCAGAAAGTATATAAGCAGAGTGTGCTTCAGTCTTCAGGCAAGCTGTTTAGGATGCATCTGAAATGCTATTTAGATTCAGCTTTGCCAGTAGATATTTTACCAAAGCAATTGAGTTATATATAAAAATCCTGGATTGAGGACAGATATTTTGTTGTTCTCTTTCTGAAGGTTGCTGTTGATGCTTCTGCTACAATTGCTGTTTTATAATTTGGCAGAAAATTTGCTGATTTAAACAGCAAAATCAATATATTGTTATTGGATCCAACAAAAAACTGCTATGCACCTAATCTCACAAAAATATGTAAACAAATAAACAAATTCATACATAAACTTCTTAGATTCAAAATAAGAAAAAATGAGAACTCATAATTGTAAAAATATGAAAAACACTTTTTTTCTAACAGTGTAATGCAAAAACTGTTGGTCGTGTTCAACTCTTTGTGTCCTCATGAAGTGCCAGGCTCCCCTGTCCATGAAATTCTCTAATATAGTAGCAAGAATACTGGAGTGGGTAGCTATTCCCGTCTTCAGGGGATCTTCCTGACCCAGGGAGTGAACACAGGTCTCCTGCATTGCAGGTAGATTCTTTACCATCTGAACCACCAGGAAACTTAACTCTTAAAGTTCAGTTTATACCTGGAGGAAACAATAACCTGACTATGTAAATGGGTTGAAGATCTGTGTTAAGTGTTGAAAACTTGGATAGTCCTTGCCCAGTGGCATTGAAGAGGAGAAGAAAAGGAGATGAAATGATGGAACTTCCTTCCTCAACCTCTCGTGAAAAGGGTGGTGATGACAGGCTAAATGAGAACAACAGACAATGATGACCTTGCCCAGAATCAGGTATAGATGGAAATGGATGACACAAGATAAGTGGTTATTTGGACACTCATTGTATTCACCATAAAACAAAGAATGAAGAGTTATTGCTAAATAGTAGTTTTCAATGTAATACTTGATTGCAAACCTCTTTATTTTTCAGGCAAAATATCATTCAGAGACATATATTAAACTGATAAGAGAAGAACTGCCTGAGTGGAGCAGGGGCATAACGGTAGTCCCTGATGTGTTTTCCTAGAGGACAGTATGACACTTGCCACTACAGGTTCACCTTCAAGCATGGAGGAGGCACATTTTCCCCAAGATTATCATTCCAACGTATTTTTCTGTTTCAGTCACTGCAACAAACTGATCTCTCTGAGACATTTATTGAAGTACATACAATTTTTTTGGTACTTCCACTTCTCTTGCTTCTACTTCAATCCAGAGGATGACCAAAAAGCCACTTATGCCAGGCCTGTGATCAGCCTGTTTTCCATCTGTTTTCTGTGTCAGAGTGGATTCTTTCAGCTGCAGCTAAAATAAATTCTACTCAGAGTGGTTTTAGTAATAAGGATATTGATTATTCCTGCCCTCACATTAGAGCATGTCCAAGCAGGACAGGTAGAATGGTTTATAGATGTCATCAGTAGACTTAATTATCCCATTTCTCTGGCTTATTATTCCATGACTACTTTTTCTTAGTGGTCCTAAAATGGCTGACAAAAGTAATTAGGGCTTCTCTAGCTCAGTTAAAAATATTGCAATTGGGGCTTTTCTGCCTTTAGCAAGGAAGAAAAAAAGAAAGAAAGGAGGACAGGACAAAGGAGGAGACACAAGGGAGGGAGAGAGAGCGGAGAAAGAAGAAAAGGAGGAGGAAGAAGAAGAAGAAAAGAAGAGATGCATGAGGAAAAGAAGGCAGGAAGAGAGGGAGGGAGCCAGGCTCCAGTGATGGACTATAATCTTACTTAGTCTCATTATCCCAGTCTTAGAACAATTAACAACCGGCAAGAGAAGACCAGAGTCAATTGGCTGAGGGAGAGGAACCGAGCATTTTGTGAGAATATCTGTGATTCTACCCTCTCTGGAGTCTGGCCCAACTGAAGTCTGTTCCACAACCTAAATCTGGTGGTCTAATAGAATAATCCATGCTTAGCTACCAAGATAAGTACTCAGACAGGCTGAACACTAACACGGATCCACAGCTCTGGCAGCAGAGACTGGGTTAACATGGCTTGTCTTTTTTTTCTATCCCAGGGGCTTCATGAAAGCTTATTAATCATCATTCAAAACAGAGTGCTTTAAATGTCACATACAAGGAATCCAAGTATGCAATGTACAACTGTGTTCATTTCTCTCACTCTTTCTCTCTCTGTGTGTGTTTCTTTCCCCTGAGATACCTTGAAAGAATGAGTGCCTACATACTTTGAACTTCACAGTAAAGAGCTGAAAATTATCCAGAATGTATTGCTTTACACTAATAACTTAGCACCTATCCCAGGCATCTACAAAAGAACTCCAAGCTGCTAGCTGCTTTAGAAATTGATGGCTCTAAAAAACCTGCCATAAGCTAAGATCTGAGGTCCTTCGAGGGTCAAGTGATGTCTGCCTTCCAATCTTGCTTATTGAATTTGAAAACTCCATAGCTTTATCTGTTAGGGAACCTGCCAAATAAGAGAACTGTTACAGAAATGAGTTAAAAGAAAATAATGAAAAAAATTAAAATAAAGATACATATGAGCTAATTTTCAGTTCAGTTCAGTTCAGTCACTCAGTCGTGTCCAACTCTTTGCGACCCCATGAATTGTAGCACACCAGGCCTCTCTGTCCATCACCATCTCCCGGAGTTCACATTTTCAGTTCAACACATTGACAAAAACTACATATATTTTTACTGAAAAAATGGGCTAGGGTCTATTTTATAAAATTTTTAACCTCAAAATACTTCAAACCACTGTTGCAATCTACTTTAATTTCACTAAGAGAAAAGAAATAATTCAAAGCAATTTGAGATTCTTTCAATAATAATGGTACAATTGTTCACCTTTTTTTTTTTTTCATTAAAAAGTAAGTTATTACTGCATTTCTGCTCTTAAGGTCAACTTGAGGAGAATTTGTAATGGGGACAGAATTTCTTATGGTTACTGCAATTCTATAGGGCACTTTCAAATATACTCCCAAACCTTTTAACACTCCCACTGCATAAAACTGTATAGATCTCTGGTATTTCTCAAGCTTCTGTGTCCCATAAAATCAGTTTATGTGTGTATGTTTTCTACTATCTGATAGTTCAGGGATTAATTATAAACAATTTTAAAATAATAATTTATAAAACTGGTAACATAAGGCCAAGGTAATACATGGCTCTTCTGAGAAAATATAAGGTCTAATCAAAACAAAATGCAGAAATTTCTGGATGGCTGTCCCACAATAATATTTTAAAATAGACCTGTTAGAGATATTTTGGTAGGAGAGTGAAAAGATATTTCAATAGACACATTCCTTAAATTATGCCACTTAAGCACTTGTCTACAGTGTTTACATATTAGTCTAGTTTACAAAATAAGATTTCAAGATTATTACCTTCAATTCATTTTTAGATCTCTTATCCAGAAAACATTTCAAATACTGGAGGGAGTATTCGATTGGGGGGTCTCTTTAGTCTCATACTGGATGCAAGATTTTGGCCAAAGTATTTGAAAATTTTAAGCTATTTCCTTGTAAATGGAATTAATGATCCCAGGAAGGTCTTACTGTGTGAACTAAGCAAGACAATAAGTAGAAAATTCAAATAGAAACATGCCTAAAGGGACAAACAGGTAAGAGCATGTAAAGAAATTTGAGTTGTGGTTTCAGTCAGGAAAGAGATATTAGACACATACTGGGATATTTAGAGAAGGGTTTATGTGGTACCCAACCACAATGATCTTTGCCTCACAGCATTCTTGTGCTTGTGTAGTTAGCTCTCATACTGAGCAGATGTATCATTCATTGAATCTAACATGATACTGTAGAAATGGCACTGCAACTTCTGAGACTAGGTCATGGGACACTGTGCCTTCCCTCTTGCTTCTCTTGGATTATTCCCTCTGGGGAAAACCAGCTGCCATGGTGAGAGGATACTCAGGCCAACTTATGGAGAGTTCCATGTGGCAAGGATCTGAGATCTCTTAACAACAACCAACATAAACTTGCCAGCCATTTGAGTGAGCCATCTTGGGAATAGATCTTCCAGATCTAGTCAGGCCTTTGAATGACTATAGTCCCTGAAAATACCATG
>SJYA01000370.1:836353-853229 GCA_006410615.1 Neotragus moschatus
TTGAAAGCTCACAAGAGCCCCCAAACAAGGACTACTGGTCAAGAATTGTGGAGAGTCTAAGATTTTATCCTAAATGCCAATTAACATATCAGCCTGTCTCATTTTCATGCATATTTGCAGTTGCAGAAGACTCAAGATTCCTCAGTCAGAAACAGAGCATTATTATTAAGAGCAGGAACAATAATCACAGTATTAGTATTTTCTTTACTGATTTGAATTTTAATTCCCACAAAGCAGTGTGAACAAGTCCAGGTGGTACCTGCATATAAGAGGTCTGCATTACCTGGCAGGAATTTGAATTTAGAGAAAGACTATTTTATTATGGGCAGTAAGGATGTCTATTCTTTACTTAAGTGATGAAGAACATTTGTCTTCCAAGGCAGGTCACTCTACAAATGTACTTGAAAAAAGAGCTCAGGGTAAAGGCAATCGTGACTTTCTCTCAATAAAACAGAAATATGAGAGAACCACAGAAAACTCTTTCAACTCTACCCAGCTAAACTACTCCTGAACCTAACCATAGAAACTGTGAAATAAAAACTTGTTTATTACTGTCCTAAGCTTAGAAATTTTGAGGTAATTTGTTATATTTTAAGAGATAAAAAATATAATTGGTTTACAGAAGAGGTAAAACAATTGAAAATCAGTAATTATCAAGTAATAACTAACTGCCAAGTGCAAGTTGGAGAAGGCAATGGCACCCCACTCCAGTACTCTTGCCTGGAAAATCCCATGGATGGAGGAGCCTGGTGGGCTGCAGTCCATGGGGTTGCTAAGAGTCGGACACGACTAAGTGACTTCACTTTCACTTTTCATTTCATGTATTGGAGAAGGAAAATGGCAACCCACTCCAGTGTTCTTGCCTGGAGAATCCCAGGGATGGGGGAGCCTGGTGGGCTGCCGTCTTGGGTCGCACAGAGTCGGACACAACTAAAGTGACTTAGCAGTAGCAGCAGCAAGTGCAAGCTAGAATCAAGATAACATTTATGGCAGAAAGCAAAGAACTAAAGAGCCTCTTGATAAAAGTGAAAGAGGAGAGTGAAATAGCTGGCTTAAAATTCAACATTCAGAAAACTAAGATCATAGTATCTGGTCCCATCAGTTCATGGCAAATAGATGGGGAAACAATGGGAACAGTGACATGCTTTATTTTGGGGGACTCCAAAATCACTGCAGATAGTAATTGTAGCCATGAAATTTTAAAGTACTTGTTCCTTGGAAGAAAAGTTATGACCAACCTAGACAGCATATTAAAAAGCAGAGACATTGCCAACAAAGGTTCGTCTAGGCAAAGCAATGGTTTTTCCAGTAGTCATGTATGGATGTAAGAGTTGAACTATAAGGAAAGCTGAGCACTGAACAATTGATGCTTTTGAACTGTGGTGTTGAAGAAGACCTTGAGTCTTCTTGGACAGCAAGAAGAGAGTCCCTTAGAAAGCAAGGAGATCCAACACAGCTGTTACATGGTTATTCTGTTGAAAATGCAGGATTTTGAGAAGATTCATTGAAAGAAGGAGGTGGAGGGAGGGATCTGAAACACAAGAAAAATGAGTAAGCAACTGCATGGAGACACTGTCTAGATGAGCAAGTGAAAGCCTTCCTGCTTAAACTCATGGTAGTCAAGCTCACAACACTTGCCCACCTTGGGTTTTCCTGGGGGTCAGAGCTAAATATGGAGATAGATTCTCTGAACCCAAATTTTTTACTAAGTTTCAAATCTTCTCCCTGGCCACAACTTGTAGAAAATTAATACTCTTTTGCATGTTGTAACTGGATGCCAGCACCTGATATTAACTTGTAGTATAGGTAAAGTGCTTTCTATATTATCACTCAGACCATAAAATAAAGTGAAATACTGTGAATCTTATCTACAAAAATACCATCAGTCAACTATAAAAGTCACTATAAGCAATCAATGACTTTGCATGATTTCTAGGAATTCAACCACACTGAATTTTTAACTAGTGTTTAAATTTAATCTAGACTTACTTGTATCTACAATTCATACTCAGGTTCAATGGGGTTGATAGATTCATTAAATCTACCAAAATTTACTAAATTTTTATAAGATATACTAAGACTTATTTACAAAATAGAAGCCATACAATTTTCTATGAAACAAATGAATGGTTTTATAATTCTGGCCAGCAATTTAGAAAATATAAAACTCCATCTATAAAAAGGATATAATACTTTTAATGTAAAATAGGCTTCAATAAAAAGACTATTAGATTAAAAGTTTACTTAATTGAAGTTTTTTGCAAAAAATGGTCAATACACTTAAAGTCAAATACATACAAAAAATAAAAGACAAAAACTTCAATGAAGTAAACTTTTAGTTGGACTCTATAGTGATACAAACTTTCTAGAAGGCTCTTTGGTGTTGTGCACTAAGAATTTCTTAAAAGATTATTTAATTTGAAGTAAAATGCCATTGATAGAAATTTATTTTAAGGAAATAATCAGAGATCTGAGAAAAGATTTATACAGAAAGATGCATGTCAAAGAATTATTTTATATTGGCAAAAATATTTGGAAATATCTCAAAGACCAGTTAAAATATGATATATCATATTCTCATACACCCATAATTCTGAATAACATTTACCAATTAAAATGAGATGTTCAAACAGATTTTTATAATTTGGGGATGTCCTTACAACATAATAATGAAATAAAAATAGAAACAAAATTGTATGCAATGTGATTGCAAGTAGATTAATTATTTATGTATATATATCACTGAAAGGAAATATGCCAAACTATAAATATCAATTAGAAGAGGATATCAATGTTGAAAAGGATTATAAGTGATATTATTTTGCTCTTTGTACTTAGTGTATTTCCCAGTCTTTCCAGTAATTATGAATATTAACTTTTAAAATGCCCTTTTTCCTTATTTAAAAGTCCACATGAGCAAATATTGCCCAAGTAAATAACATAAGTACACAGTATAATACCTTCTACATACTGTCAAAACATTCTCCTACTATTAATAAATGGTTTTATAACAGAAATTATTATGTACTTTTAATGACTATTTCTAAAAGTCATCAATTGTATCTGTGACTTTTCACCATAAAAAGAATATATACATTGAATTCAGGCCAAGTGATTACTAAGTTGTATTTTAGAGTAATAGTTCATGCCAGATAACTAACATTTTAGAATGAAAATTCAGGTAATTCAAAGTGATAGCTTTCACTATAATTGTAACTTGGCATTTTTCACTCTGTGGGTATATTGGCCCTTCAGGTCCAGCTTAAACAAAAGCTGAAGAATGTATAATTATCAAAGGGAAGTGTCTGTAAGCAGCACCCTGGGAGAGAGAAGGAAGATAAACATGTTTATCTTAGACAATTTCTCTGCCCATCTTTGTTTCTTTGATGAAATGATAGAAAGATGTTTGCATTTTTATTACAAATGCANAGAAGGGGACGACCGAGGATGAGATGGCTGG
The DNA here is from genome assembly GCA_006410615.1 of Neotragus moschatus. Lineage (NCBI taxonomy): Eukaryota > Metazoa > Chordata > Mammalia > Artiodactyla > Bovidae > Neotragus > Neotragus moschatus. Next base: position 839,814 of record SJYA01000370.1, read on the forward strand.
ATGGCATCACTGACTCCATGGACGTGAGTCTGAGTGAATTCCAGGAGTTGGTGATGGACATGGAGGCCTAGTGTGCTGTGATTCATGGGGTTGCAAAGAATTGGACACGACTGAGCGACTGAACTGAACTAAACTGAAGAAAGGCCTTCCGAGAAAGCTCACATTTAAGGTGCGATTTACAGGATGCATTGTAATCAGTGCAATAAATATCAAGCAGGAACTATTCCAGCGAGAAAGAACAAAAGCCCCAAGGCCTTAGTAGCGAATGTGCAAAGGGCCGAAGATTGGAAAAGACACCAAGAAAGGAAAAATGGCTGATACGGTTAGGATACCAAGAGGGAAAAGGATTTATCCAAGAAAAATACCTCCCTGGGAGTTACTCTATTACTGAAGAAGGATGGATACAGTAAAAACCAAGAGGTATAGCCTAGAGACTAATTTTAGCTGACTTCCACTTCCTTAGCATGATAAATGAGAACTGAAACTNGGTTAGGATACCAAGAGGGAAAAGGATTTATCCAAGAAAAATACCTCCCTGGGAGTTACTCTATTACTGAAGAAGGATGGATACAGTAAAAACCAAGAGGTATAGCCTAGAGACTAATTTTAGCTGACTTCCACTTCCTTAGCATGATAAATGAGAACTGAAACTTCAGATAGGACATCTCCACGTTTCCATATGCTTGACTAATTCTAGTGCCAAGTTACTAGATAAGAAGTGGGTGGAGATAGCTTTCAGATATAAATCTTCCCTCTTGATTAAAAAACCTTGTTAATAGATACTTTACAAAGTACCCATAGCAATGGACTTAATCTTTCATTTGAAATTTCAAATTATTTTCATAAAAAATGGAAGCAGTAGAAAGAAAAAAACTGGAAAGTCAGAGAATTATAAGAGAACCTTAAAAGAGAAGAAGCACTACAAAATTTAAAATCCAAGCAAATATTAGCCACCATGGAAATAAGAATGTAACTAAGGCAAACTAAATTTGATTAAAGGATATCTTTTTTCCTCAATGTGCTTCCTAGTAATCATTTATTTCTGTCACTTTTTAAAAATAAATTCCAGAGTTGTTCATCTTTAAAAGTTTATAAGTATACTAAAATTGATTTTGCAAAAATGCATGATGTGAAAGGCTTCAAAGATATATAAAAAATGCACATCATTAAAAGATCTCACCAATACAGAATGTCCTGTTGAAAAGTGAAAGTAGAAGTATTCAGTTGTGTCCGATTCTTTGTGACCCCAAGGACTATACTGTCCATGAAATTCTCTAGGCCAGAATACTGGAGTGGGTAACCTTTCCCTTCTCCAGGGGATCTTCCCAATCCAGGGATCAAACACAGGTCTCCCGCAATGCAGGTGGATTCTTTACCAGCTGAGCCACAAAGGAAACCCAAGAATACTGGTGTGGGTAGCCTATCCCTTCTCCAGATGATCTTCCCAAACCAGGAATTGAACTGGGGTCTCCTGCATTGGCAGGTGGATTCCTTACCAATTGAGTTATCATAAAACTCATAAAAGATACTGTTTACATATAGAAAGGATGCTTTTTCAGACATATAATTGCTTTTCCATTGACGTTCCCTTTGATAAATAATTATCCACTTAGTTATCTTTAAAGCACAAACAAAAATCTTAAAGCCATAAATTTTCCTATATTACATAAACATTAACATGTTTGAGGACTCATTCTTTAATTCATTATTTTGATCCTTTCCAGATAGAATATCCTTTTTAAGAGAGAAAATATAGTCAAGGCTAATAATCAGTTCAGTTTAGTTCAGTTGCTCAGTCATGTACGACTCTTTGTGACCCCATGAATCGCAACACGCCAGACCTCTCTGTACTGGCTCTCTATTTTTAAAATGTTAATCTTGCAAATAGTTACTGCAACGACATTGACTTTACATCATTTATAGCAATATTATACATGTATATTTGTTGGGTTATATAAAAGTTACAGATCAGTGAACACCCAAATTGATAACAAGTATCCTTCTCCTGTGTGAAGAGGGCTCAGAGAGGATGGAGACACTGTGCTCTAGAAAAAATCTCCTGTGATATCCTTAAGCTTGCCTGCAACTCCAAGCATATTTGGATAAATCAGGGTCCAGTCACCCAGATGGGCACCCAGGTTACACCTAACTGGAACACCTCATTAATAACTATGAACTGAGCAACCAGCAATACAGTTATTTGATTTTTGTTCACCTCTGTTTCTGTAAGACTTTGCTAGTGTTCCTACACATATAAAACTCGAAATACACAGGAAAGGCCAGGGAAATTCACATATGATGAAAAGTGAGGAGGAAGAGGAAAGCCAAAGCAAAAAAGGGAGGAATGGAAGGAGTAATGGGATGAATAAATTATGTCTAGAAAGACAATGATAAAATATAGCCATGAGGAAGATAAGGAAATGAAGACAGGAAAGTGTGGGGAAATGAAATATAGCTGTTGAATCAGAAGTTCAATTAACTGTATTTCAATGAATAGTCTTCCATTGTCTTCTAGCTCCAAATCAGTCAAATTCACAATAATTTAACTAAAGGAGGGAGGTAATATGGGGCTTGATTAAAGTTTTACATATTTTGACCATAATATCACTTTCCAAGGCAGCATCTAAGCAAGTGATATTACATTTATAATACTCAGAAATAATATTGATACAATTCAAATTCACATATATCATTTTAAATGCACTATAGTTCTTTTGGAAAAAAATGATGGCTGTAATAGAAATAGTCAAGATAATTCGTATTTCCACACTTCAGCCTTATTTCTCAGAGTCTTTCTCCCTATGCTAAATTATAATATATTGAACCTTTTTATAACATTTGTATCTAGAGATCTATTTGTCCCTTCAAGTTACGTGTTTTTAAAAAAGTTTAAGAGAAGATTGTATCCCAAGTTTTAAGATTAGAGTCCATGTTTTAGCTAAAGTAATAATTCCAGAGTTTTTTCATATGAATGAAATTCATTCCTAAATTGAAATGGGTCGGTATTTAGACAAAGCAAAACAAAAACAGGATCAAACTAAAATGTGGACTTCAGCTTCTCACAATGTTTTCTGACTACACTCTGAGGGATGTATCTCTAGCACTACTATGTAAATTTAAAAGACAATGTGGGGTACATTTTATTTTTGGTGCAAGAACTCCTAAGAAAATCAGAAACAAGTTACTACTTACTACATGGTGATAAGTATGTGAGTCAAGTTCAGCGTCCTCTTAGCTTCCACCCACCCTCATCAACTTCAGACGCAAGTACTACTGCCAAAGTCCCTTCATGGCTGCTATTATGTGTTCCCTATAATTTAATATCTTTTGTACACTGGTTAGGCACTGCTTAACACAAATATCTATACATAGTCCAGGGAAGGGACCACAGAATTCAGGGTCAAGCTGCTAATACTACTAAGTACTGCTAATCACTCTGAATATAAAGGTCTGAATTCTGGATTCTAAACCATTGCCAGAATAAATTTATTCTGGGAACAAGTCTCAGAGATATTCTAATATCACTGCACTGTGGTTATATGAATAGTTCTGAAGTCGACAGTAGTCACATACTTCTGATTTCCTTTTCAAAATTATGTATAAATTTCAATGTATATTGTTCATATATGTGCATATACATTTATGAATATTTATAATACAGTATATATCTAAAATCGCTTCTGAAAGTGAGATGACCTTGCTGTTGCAGGATACAGCTTTCCTGCAATTTATATATATTAAATCATTATAAATGACTTCTGTTCTAGCATAGGGTACAGTTTGTTTTGTAACATTTATTGCTAATTTCATTCTTCATATCTCACTCATTAAATATCATTTGCAGCATAAAACACTAGGTGTTTTAGCGAATATAAAGTAACCTCTTTTTATCTTCAAATTCAGCATAAAGTAATTGGGTAAATAAGGTGTATGTAAGCTATTTCAGCTATAGTATATATTCATTCATCCAACAACATTTATTTAATTATAACTCTCCTTTGTATGTGATTAGATGCTAAGGACAAATATAGAGAAAGGTAATATTTACTAAATCTTACTGTGAATGTGTTTTATATGAATTCATTTACCTATTCCTTACAAACACGCTATGAGACTGGTACGATTTTATATTCTGTCATTTTTTTTTTTTTTTGGTAGATCAGAAAATAAGGCATACAATGGTGAAATGCCTAGGTCTGAAGCCCCTAGGCAGTAAATAGTGAAGCCGAGTTTCAAACTCAGGAAGTCTTTTCCAAAATCTATACCTTTAGAGACTATTATTCCCCCTCACCCCCAAATACAAGTTAAGAGGGGACAATAACAGGCCTTCAAATTTATGACCTAGTTGGAATTCTGTATCTGCAAATCTAAATAAAGCTACACCTACTTAAGATAGGAAGTAAACAGTTTCAGAACAGCATAAACACAACTGAATTAGAGAGTGATGTATAGCAGGGGTCCCCAACCTCTAGGATCCAATGTCTGATGATCTGAAGTGTAGCTGATGGAGTCCTAATAGAAATAAAGTGCACAATAAATGTAATGTGCTTGTATGTGTGCTTGCACAGTTGTGTCCAGCTCTTTGCGACCCCCAAAGACTGTAGACCGCCAGGCTCCTCTGTCTATGGAATTTTCCAGGCAAGCATATTGGAGTGCATTTCCATTTCCTCCCCCAGGGTCTCTTCCCAACCCAAGGATTGAACCTGAGTCTCGTGTCTCCTGCATTAGCAGGTGAATTCTTTACCAACTGTCCCACCTGGGAAACTTGTAATGCTCTTGAATCACCCCAAAACCCTCCCCTCACTGAGCCCAGTCTGTATAAAAGTTGTCTTCCATGAAACTGGTCCCCGGTGCCAAAAATGTTGGGAACCACTGATGCATAGTATAGCTGGCCCATGGATTTCTTCAGAACTTGAAAAAAACTATTTCTGTGATTAAAACTTGAATTTAGAAGGAAACACCATAATGTCTAATCTGAGAGGGCAAAACTGTCCCAAAAGTCAAATAAAGGGACACTATGGCCTAGAAGCCATCCTGCACACCCAATAGAACCAGCTGGACTTGTGCCTACTGGTAGGGCAAAACTCCCGGGCTGAAAGTGAATCCTTATGCCCACCAAATTAACTGAATCCACTATTCCTTGCTCACTAGCCTTCTGAGCTGGTGATTTTACTGGCAAAGTTTGTCACAATTCAAGGACATAATCATTAGAGAGCTATAAATGGATAAATCATGAAAGACTTAGAGAGTAACATTCTAAACTTGGTGTCTTCAGCAAAGCATTTAATTTTGATTTACTAATAGAGTCATTGCATGTTAATTGAACAGTACTATTGGGTATATACAAGATATGAGTTAATTATATGTCACTTAAAATACTTATATTGAGGACATACATTAGTGGTTTCACTATTGGCTTATAGCAGGTATTATTAATGCATCCTGGGACCAAGGCTATTTGCAGAGACAACTGTTTGTGTAAAGTTCCAGTGCAGAAAAGGAGTTATGATATGATCTGAGATCATTTAATGTTCCTCTTCCCTCAATAAGTCAGGGTTCAGTCTTATGTTTGTGAATCTCCCCTCTTTCTCTAGCCTCTTATAATTCTTATATAGTATAACTTTATTTTATAATTAAGTGTTTCATGTACTTTGAGAAATTTACATCTACTACCTTTAACACAGAAAAACAAATACTGGATCTTAAGGATTCACTCATTTATGACTTGGAAAAGGAAGTTATAGATTTCTGGTATAGCCAGGAAGAAGCCAGTCTCTGGTAGGGTAGCTAAGCAGTCGAATTTTCCTTTTTAAACCCAGGACTCAAACTGAAACTCTCCCCAGTTACAGTTTTTTTTATAATTTACAGATATTAAAAATCATATTGCAAAATAATATTTGACAAAAAGTAGGCTTTATACATATATATATATATATATTACATTTTACTAAGGATCTATATATTTATATGTGAAAAAATTACCAAAAACTTTTATGCCACATGTTAACAATTATTACATTTCCACATCACAATTATTAGTGACTTTTATCCCAGCTTGTTTCTTTGGTATTTTAAAAGATTTTGTTTTGAGTATGAAGTATACTTTTATTTCACTGAAATATTATTCTCAAAGACCTATTAGCTTGTCATCATTTATCTGTATTATTCATTATGTATTACACGTAGAATTACTGAGTTGCAGTCTCTGACTTATTTATTCCTTCAGATCATCCTCCACCAGTCTGAAGGAATAAATAAGCTAGTATCAAGGTGCTCCTAGCAGAGTTTTTCTAATTACAGACTTGAATCCATCAGTTTAGTGGTTATAACTATATTAAGATAGTCAAAACTGATCAGAAAAAAGAAATTAGTATGTATTCTGTATTAAGAAAGTATTTTTGTGAAACTTTTTCCTATTTTACATGTAAAATATGTTGGTATGGGTGGTAAGATGTATTTCTTACTATGGGACCAGATAAGGAAAGTTTGAAAACTACTGTGCTGAACCTATGAGAAAGAACAGAGAGAGAAACAGAAGGATGAAAACAAATTGCTAAGAGTTCACCTAAGCACAAAGGGGCAGTATCATGTGTTACCGTCCAGCGGTTATCTTGCTCATGCTGCCGTAGGGCCATTGTATAAAGCAAAGAACAGCAGCTAGCTACAGTAGGTGTACCCCATATTTCAGAACTTTTATCCTTACCACTCAACAGCATTCCCTAATGTGGCAAATATGGAGTGCTTTAGAAGAAAAATAAGGAAAATATAATGATTTACATAATTAACTTGATTATTTTAATGAACATTTTTCTAGTATCTATAAAGAGCCGTGATACCAAAACCATACACTTTGCCTCCATTAGTATCAATTAGTAATATAGTCTTTCCTCAATTATTTCATTGTCTACCATGCATGTATCTAAGATTAAAATCCAGTGTGCTCTGCCATTCTCATTAAACGCCTTACATCTAATCTGCTGCACTTGAGCTAGTGAAGGATATTGTTTTGGAAAGGTAATTAGCAATACTATTTCCTACAACATTCTATCTGCTATAGTAGAGAGTTTTGGAAGAAACCAGCAAATATTCTAATTGAACTATTTATTTGACATAAGCACTTGCACTGATACTGTTAATTACTGTCGACTTTAACTGGTCAATTAACACTGTAAAAAGGATGGCCAGTGTGAAAGTGGTGTTTTTAAAATGTTGTCTCCTCATCATTTAACTCCAATAACTTAATAGTATCACTTTCACCAAGTGAATCAAATGCTTCCAAATGCACGTATCTTTCTTAAAATATATTTAAAAAAAGTAATAGTCTGTGTCATATGGTGACAAGTACAGTTCAAAGTGCTATTATCACTGTTCTCATGGTGATAATTAATCCTTTAGTCATTATCATAATGAGAACTCATGTTCAGAAAATGCTGATTGAAAAATTCAGATATCAAATACAAGTCATTCATTGCCTATCAGCCAAATTGATTCTTACACTATGGCAGATTAGCACAGAGCCTTCTAAATAATTTATCTAGCCTACTCCAAACTTTTCTAGCCTTCTTATGTTTCACTTCATGATTTTTTAAAAGGCCTGTTCTAACATGAAGTACCAGCATTACAACTTTTATTTCTTAATCTGTGATAGAACTTTCATCCTAATCAGAATCATTTCCTGATTTTGTTTTTAATATGGTCTGTACTTCATTTCTTAACTGAAATAATTGGAATAAGTTTGTAACTATCTATGGTCAATTAAGTCTAAAAACTTTCAATTTTTTAAGTATAACTTTGTCAACTTGAAAAGAGCTAGTAGGCATTTTCACATTGCCCAGTGAAAACCACAAGCAAAGTCAATATTTCAAAGGAATCTAACCTTGACTTCATCTAGAAGGATACAGGTACAGAATAAGACGCTGTTTTATCCCAAAGTGCAAAAACTCTAAGCATCAAGCATTATTAAGTGTGAAACAGTTTTAAATGAATGCTTTTTGGTTTTTAGGGCCTGCTGGACATTTCCACAAGGATGTTGTATAATAAGCTGAGGATACACTCAAGTGTCCCAGTTATATCCTAACCCTGTTTGCCTTCATATTTCATTTCCCCCCAAATTTTTCAATTTCAAAACCTGAGTGTTATATTGAAATCCATTTTGCCCTTGGCAATCATACCCAACTGGCATGCATGAGAGCATGCATACACCTGCACATACACACAGACACACACACACACACAGAGTAATCAGGTTACACAATGGCATCCCTTGACCCTTGTGCCTAAGATTCCAGTGTCTCATGGGCAGAACAAGAATAAGAAACAGAGAGTGTGGATTCAGAGTGCAGCACTGATAGGACTAAAATATGGGTGGCTTAGGGCAAAGGGTGGGTTCACAAAAAGTTTTCAAACTTTTTCAAAGAAAATTTTATATAACTCTAACCATACAAGTACTAATATACCAATAGGACCATTCTAAAAAGAAAAGAGAAAGGAAAAGAAAAAATAAGATGAAAAAATAAGAGAAAATTTTTGATACAGTTTCCCAGAGCCAATGAGAAAGAAAAATTCTGTGGTGTGGTTGACCGATGACTCTAGCATTAGAAATTGTGTGTGTGTGCTAAGTTGCTTTAGTCGTGTCCAGCTGTTTGTGATGATATGGACTGTAACCCGCCAACCTCCTCTGTCCCTGATATTCTCCAGGCAAGAATACTGGAGTGGATTGCCATGCCCTTCTCCAGGGGATCTTCCCAATCCAGGGACTGAGCCCATGTCTCTTACATCTCCTACATTGGCAGACGGGTTCTTTACCACTAGTGCCACGTGGGAAGCATCAGAAATCAGAGCATCATAAATCACTGTCGGAAGATTTCACAAGTTTAGGGGCTTCCCAGGTGGCTCAGAGGTTAAAGCATCTGCCTGCAATGCAGGAGACCTGGGTTCGATCCCTGGGTTTACAATCCTATAAAGATCTCTCTGTATTAACTAAAATTATACTACACCAAAATAACAGTAATATCACCAGTTCAGGTAAGGCATCATTCACAGAAATTAAGGACTGAGATCATTGCTTCTCTCTGGGCCATTTCCTTAGGGATATCTTTACAAATCAAAGACTTGTTCAATATGCCTGTTTATTATCACAATCTAATATTGTTCTGTGTCAGCTTGTGGATTAAGACTGTTATAAATTGTATTTATTATCTTTAATCAAGTTGCCTATGTTATTGATTACTTCCTGACTTACATGGGATATTTAAAATCAAGGTTGAAAAAAGTTATTGCTTTCTCAAATATGCTTACTCAACAATGCTGACCTAATTTCTGACCATCCATAACATTAGAATTTTGAATGTATGGAAATAAGAATTTCAGAGGGATTCTCTACAATAGCAACTTTTCATACTCTAAAGACTCCTTAGTTCTCTATTCTAGCTGTCTTTTGCACATATCCATACATTAATATGGGACAATTTTGACAGTCCTTTGGTGAGGCAATTGGGAACTGGCCATTCTATCTCTTGGGTCAATAAATTGTGCCCAAAACATCCTGCCTAATTCAGCTAATGGATACTTAAAATATGTAGAGCTGAGAAGACTGTCAAATTGGACAGCTGGGGAATCATTATGTACTACTATCATAACTAATCAAAAGTCTGGAAGTGGGGCTCAAATTATTGGCTGCTATTATTTAGATGACTATCTTCCTCTGCTACTATAAAAAAATGCAGACCACATTTCTGCTCTTTATCCAAATAATGTCTTACTCACCTCTGGACATTTTCATAGGCTACTCCCTAAACTGACAATATCTAATGTTCTTTTTTTTTACTTTATTTGCTCCTTTTCCTCCCAGTGTCCTCCCCTGAGCAATTTGACTTGATTATCTTTTAAAACATTATATCCTGTATTTCTGAAGGACATGGACACACTTAGCATACTCTTACAGGGAGTCAGTGAAATTCTCCTAATAGCTCTTAGTGTAAACAAAAAATAATGAACAATGTGTAGGATGACCATAATTAGCACAAATAAATGGATGAGTTGGTGACTACATAGTGCTTTTGCTCTTTTTCTCTCTTTCTATTCTGCCCTCTTTCTTTCCATTTCTTTCTTAGTCCTTCCCTTCTAAATTAGTTAGCCCTAAAGCCTTTTAGTGCAACATAACAACTTACTAGTGAGTGAATGGAGAAGAGATGTGTGAGTTGTGATCCAGAAGAGGTTGTGGCCGCCTAAGCAGAGTAAGGAAGGCATCCACATGGAGGGACAGTCTAATTGACTGGCCAGAGATCAAGGAAGGTAGACTTACAGAATATAACCTCATCATTGAATATTGAAGCTCAAGCTGAGTCAACAGAGTGTCCATGCCAGGCAGTGAGTGCAATGCAGACAGTAGTTTGTATACCTACAGTGGTTTAATCAAGTAAGTATTTTGAGGATAATAGAAGGCAGGTTTCTCATTGTAGAAGTGATTTACAAATATGGAATTACAGATGTGCAAATAGTGTTTACAAATATGTAAATAGTGACTTACAAATACGGAAAAGTAAAACAATTAGAGAAAACCCTGTGGTAATAGATTGGAACTGAAGTCACTGGTGGGAATACACATATACACATGCATGTCTGTATGTGCACACACATATATATATATGCCATATAGATAGATAGGTAGGTATTTGTAGACAATATAGATGCAAATCTAAGAGATATATCTTGGGTATATATCAATAATAGGAATCAACATAGTGTATATGAAATACATACACAAATATTCTCTTATCTTCCTCCACTGAAGGGCTTGAGAACACTGATATCCCAAGAGCAACAAGGAATTACAGAGAAACCAAATCTTGGCTTCTAAATATTACTCACTATTGGAAAAGCCAGAGATCCTTGGAAAAAATGGCTGTTTCCAATACCAGATCAGGGAAAGTATGAGATAAGAGAAGAAATCTTAGTCTGCAAAAAAACAAAAACAAAACACACAAACAAAAAAGAAATATTCAAATAATGGTGGGACACAGAAACTAGTTTGAAGAGCTCCCACTAGATAAGCCAAGATAAGTGATAGTGGATAATTAGAAGCCATTGAATCAAACAGTAAATAATGAGTCCGAACAGATACTAATAAAGGAACAAACATATAAATAAGGAGCATATACATACTTTGAAAATACTTCTTCACAAAACAAGTGTTTTCACTCCCAAAGGTAAAAATGGTAAAGAGGACTTGCAGGATTTGTAAAGACTCCTCTGAATGACTGTATAAAATTGTTGATGAAATGCATGATGTACGCTTACAGCAGAAATTCTGGCAACACTACTTTGGTCAAGTAATAATGTGAATAGCATAAGTAATGGGACAAACAGGAAAAAAGGCGACTGAGTCGATAGAAAGTAGTGATAAAACATAGCCTTGATACTTTGATATTCCTTTTGGTGATACATAATTTGGATATAATCATGAAAGCCAATAAAAGTTGAAAACATTTAGCAAAACAAATAGTTTATAATCTTCAAAAGGTCATCAAGGTCAAAGGTTGATGAACTGTTTTAGGCTGTAGGCAACCAAGGAAATACAATAACTATGTTTCTTGCTTCTAAACTGGATCCTCTGAGAAGTGGCAGTGATATACCAGTGTTAAGTTCCTGGTTTTGATTGGCCATGTAGGAAAGAAATACTAAAATATTTAGGGGTGAAGAGACATCAGGGCATCAGTGTATACTCAGTTGCCACAGAAACAACCAAAATATTACATGTGTCATACTTACAACTTTTCTATAAGCTTGTGATTAAATAATTATATTGAAAAAATTAAATAACTAAACATTCTGTTAGGGAATTGAAGATAATCAAACAATGATTATATCAGTTTCCTAGCACTATTCAGTCCTACAGTGTATGCCACTGCCAACCTGTGTACTATACTGTACTGAAAAAAATGTGTATAAGTAATAGTTCTCCTGCTTTCTATCTACTCTGTGATATATATTCATGGCTCTACTGCCTAAAAGAGTTGATAGCTATAGTTGAGTAGGTCATGTTTTGTTCATAGTTGGATTATAACTAACCTACCTTGGTTTGTCTTTTTGTCCGTGAAAGAGAAAAGTTTTGACGTGTATTAAGAAGAAGATTCAGAAACTTTAGAACAACTCTCAGTGCAGAAACACAAGACACGTGCATTTCACCAGTGCATAGAGGAAGTGCGCTGATTTTTTAGAATTCAGAGAATTCTTTCCAAATCTAGGAAGTTCTCTGTGATATTTTCTAGAAAATATCTGCATAGATCATTTAAAATTATTTCTTACAAAGAAATCAAACACAATAAACAAATTCTCCAAGCTTGTAAAATATGCCGAAAATGTTCTAAGAAGCTTTTTTCAGTTGTAGCATATAGATCAGGTAATGTTTCCACTCTATTCTCTCTACTAATCCTAACTTTACTGTTTACAATTCTTTCTCTTATTTATCTTGTTCAAAACTCTGATTCAACCAAGGTTCAAACTGACTAGAATTTACATACACAGGAAAAATACTATTAATTTCCTTTTGAGACATCACATAATCTCATGGTATAACTTAAAAAGAAAATCTTAATAGCTAACTGCATTATGTGTCTTTCCTCAAATAAAAATATAGCCAAATTTAAACATGTAAATATATATACACATGTCATGTATTATATAAATACTATACATGAAATGTCAAAACGTGCTGAGACTAGGATAGCCTTCTCTGCTATGCATTACAATTCTCACCTTGAAACTAGTCAGGAAACATCGTTTGATAGGTTCAAGAATGGAACAAAGTTTTCTGTCTTTTAGGCCTGTTGCTTATTTTAAGTTAAACATCTTTAGTATTCTGATTTTCTCACTACAATTGCTACGGGTGAGGAAGGATTTACAAGCTTAAAACTATTTTTCAGGGCTAATTTAGAGTCAGTTTCAGTTTTTTCCTCACCCCACCCCCACCTCCTGCATTATCTCTTCTCATTTCCATGGGCTATTTTTTCTAAGATACTGTGTAATATTAAATTACAATAATAGCAATCAAAGTCATGGGGAGCAAAAGGATTTTCGATTGCAGTCCATGCTTGGCTCTCAATAGCATGGCAGAAAGAGAGCCTGAAAAGCACAACAATTCAGAGAACCTGCCAGCAGACCCCACTGTCCTTTCAGTTTCTAATGACAATGAAGTACTCCCATGATTAAAATTTAAAGGCTTCCCAGTAACCAAGTAATTTGCCCAAAACTCCTTATCTAGCACTCACCAAGAAGACTCTGATTTTAATATACTATTAATCAAGCTCCAGCCAAGTTTACCACTGATACTTTCAATTACAGAAAGACTAGCTTCGTCATTCTCAGTATGTATAAATGTGGGGAAGTTTTTTTGTTTTTTTTTTTTTTTTTTTTTTT
>SJYA01000370.1:853384-958899 GCA_006410615.1 Neotragus moschatus
TGTGGGGTATTTTTTTTTTTTTTTTTTTTTTTTTTTTTTCTGATTAGTCAGTTATCCCACAATGAAATAAACTGCAAATTTTATTTAGACACACATTAGTTAGACATTAGTTGTAGATTTGCTAACAACAAACCGAAACATTATAAACTATTTTTAAACTATTAATCATTTATAAGAATGATTACAAGTCTGAGTTCCTTGCTGTTTACTGTTAACGATGAGTTATTAGTATTTTAAAACCTGCGCTCATTAAAAACATGCTGAAATAGGCTTTACAGTAGAAAATTCAACTAAGGGATTTATTTTAAGAAAATCATGATGCGTAAATGCAAATATGTCCATTTCAGTGTTGTTCATAACACCAAACTTTTAGAGCAATATAAATATTTAAAATAGAAAATTGATTATATAAATTATGAATCATCCTTCCAAATAATTGAGTAATATAAAAGTATATTTAGAAAACTTTTCTAGTATGAAAAATATTTTTATTATAGTAAATGGAAAAAAAGACAGTTTGTTGTTAAAATATATGCAAGCACAAAAAGGAAAAAAACCCCAAAAACTAAATATATATCACTTAGTGACTGAACAATAAATAATCACCTATGTATGACCAGCCCTTATCTTTTGATGATTATCAATCACACTTATTTCCTTATTTCTGCACTTAACAACAAATATGCATTGTTTCATAGCTAGGTAAATGATATTAATTAATCTCATTTTACAGATAAGAATGTACCAACATAGCCAAGGAAAAATGGAAATATGTTGTCCTTTTATCATAACAACCATTACACCAAGTCACATAAGTGTTCACAAAAATAAGATCTGGACAGGTATTGTGTAATAGCTGATGTTTGTGACAGTAATGTAGATTATGCACACACGTAGCTTAGTGAATTGTGAAGATGATCAATATGTTGGTAAATTCTGTAAAAAATTATAATTTTGTTGATTTATTTTTTCCATTCAATTTTTGATGTTCCATATGAGATAATTATTTTTTAATAAAATTAATAGATCTTACATAAAATATAGGATAACTCTATACAGTAACTACATGCCAGTAGTATTTACTAGTTAAAATATGATGAAATTAAAAGTTGGTTGAAGCAGCATAGCTTGATTTAGAAAAGTTCATAATTGCATATTACCTTGTATTATGTTAGTGTAAACTAAATTTTGATTATTTCCACTGACAGTGATCCATACAGTAATATGAGAGAAAAATTTTCCATAAAGAGTTTTAGCCAAGGAAATGAACATATAATTCTGGAAGCATACAATCTTATTATTACTTTTACGCTAAATTGGAAAAACTAATGTTTTTACAAAATCAGTATTTTGTAGTTAGAAGTTATTTATTTGTATGTTACTAATAATAACTTAAATTTTGCATAAGATTTTACAAAGCTCTTTTACACAAATTATCGCAAATGAATCTCAAAAATAATTACTGAACTTCATATTAATAACTATCTTATAAATGAGAAAATTGTTCATCAGCTAGTATGTGAGAAAATGTTCAACTTTAATGAGAGGTAAGCAAATAAGAAGTACTTCCCAGGTGGCTCAGTGGTAAAGAATCTGCTTGCCAATGCATGAAACATGGGTTTGATCCCTGGATCAGGAAGATTCCCTGGAGAAGGAAATGGCAACCCGCTCTAGTATGCTTGCCTGAAAAAATCCTATGGACAGAGGAACAGAGGAGAGGGGGATGGGGGAAGGCTACATCCCATGGAGAGTTGGACATGACTTAGCAACTAAACAAAAACAAGCAAATAAGAACATGTTGCTTTTAATTTTAACCTATAATATTAAAGATTTTGTCATTGTTTTGATGATTATACCTAATACTCTTAGAGATGTGGTAATATGTTTTTGTTCGTATCTAGGGAAAAGTACAATTGTTTTAGAAAGTAATGAACCCTGTAAAATTTTAATATATTCACACCAAAATAATCCCTCTTTTGAAAATCAGGCCTAAAGAATTCAAAGAAATAAAGGAAGGGTTGGTGAGTAAAGATGTCCACTGCTTTATTATTTATAATTAAAAGAAAAGAATACAACTTGTTATGTATGAGCATTAAAACCACAAATGTATTAAAATTATATCAGCAACAAGTTTAATAATAGCAAGCCCATTTTTCATGTTATAGAATATTTTGCTATTTATAACAGTGCTATTTTTAAAAATATATAGAAGAAAAGTGAGATGAGAGGAATAACATTACCTGCAGTTATTCTGCAAAAGTGATATGGAACATGATTTTTACAATATTTCTACTTTGTTGTAGCTTTTAGATTTTCAACTGTGAGAAGAGACTTGTTTAAAACTGTGGGCTTTTTTCTGATTGTGTTTTAAAACTGTAAATCATCTAAATATTCACTGAACTTATTTCTTCATGGAGTTGATTTGTTACTATTTATTCACTCCAAAATAATTTACTATCAAGATGACTGAGACAGAAAAAAAAAAAAACCCAGTTAAAATAAGATTTTCTATAAAGAATTTAAAATATTTAAAATATTTGATTTAATTTTAAAATTTTTTCATAATTGTTAGGTTTATAAAAATATTTGGAAAAATGTAAAGTTCATTATGGAGCAAAAAACTGAAAAATAACCATTTTGCAGTTTTAGACATTCATGATGATTTTAATTTGTGCATACAGTGTGCGTAAGTTGTGCGTACAATAATTTATTAACCACATACTTGCCACTAACTGGGATTTTAGAAATATTCTGCAGTAAACGATTCCTTAGTCCTACTGCAAGTAGACTCACTTTTAAGATCTATGTAGGCTGGGACAGGCAGCTAAATGAATTTTATTTCCTTTTCAAAATTATAGACTGAGATAAATAATTTTCTTTCATAAATAATAAGTAGGAAATACCATGACTCATTTCAAACAAATATAAATATACTTTTCATGTGAGCATATACACATCCATTTAAAACATGTAAATGTATATCTGTCAATATTCCTTAACATTAAGGAAACACCATGAAAGATTTCTTGGACCCTTTCTAACTATTTCTATACAAAGTAAAGAAAGTCTTATTTTTGTGTGAGCTTTTGTTTGACATTATAGCAATATACAAACACCTGTATGTAACTGTAGGTGAAAATTCCTTAGTTCTGGTAATTAAAAATGTCAAAAATAAAAGATTAGAATGAAATGGAAAACTTAAATATACTTTGGGCCACTTCCAAGGAAAAGAATTGCAAATTTTACAAGTATTATTTTTATTTTTGTTCCTTTAAGATAGTGGTAACTTTACCTAAACAACAACAAAAAAATAGATCTCTATCATTTCTTAGGTAATTTAATTGTGTATCCTGCACTTAAAGTCTGTTTAATCCAGTTATTTCTTGAAAATTTAATAACTAGGTATTTAAATATTTAAAAATATTTTTCATCTCTAACCTCTCAGGTTAGTAGATTATTAGAAAGTACCAAAAGAGGCTATAAATATGTTTTATATCTACCTTATATAATAAACAATTACATAAACATGAACACAAACAATAAGTAAGTAGAAATGAGGAACTGTGACCTGAGAAACATTAAAATTTAGTTCTTTATTTTCTATTTCACAATGAAAACTCCTGTCTGATTTTGCATATAGAATCGATGAAGACATATTCAATTTGGATATTTCACAAACATTTGAATCCCCATATGGACTGAACCTTTGCTAGTATACAGGCTTATTCTTCATGAAGGAGAATTTTCAAGTTTGTTTTAGAGTGCTAAGTAAATCTTACAATAGAATATTTAAGCAATTGTCTACAGTCTAAAATAACATTGAGCTTCACTCTGCATTACCTTCCCATAAAATGCTCAGCATTAACCAATTCTTTTCTGTCAACTAGCAATTTTTGGCAGATCCCTTTTGCATGATTCATGAAGGACCAGTAAAAGGCTAATTGTTCAAATTAATTTGCGTAAATGACTAAGCAAGAGATAACAAAATTACATCTGCACTTGTTTGGCAAAGATTCAATAGCAGAGGCCCTGTACTGCCAGCTGCTTCCAGACAACACTCTTGCAGAAATTAAAAGCTACAAATATTAATTAATACACTTTTTTGGTACGTTAATTTGCACTGAAAGGTTCCGGAGTGCAAAACTGCTGAGAAGATGAACCATGATAATTAGAATTAATGGGATGGATGCATGTTTTTTGCAGCTGAAGTTTTAAAAACCCATGAATGGAACTGGGAACTTGAAACTGACATTCCCATAAATCTCTATGATAATGCAGCTATTAGTATTAGAAGGATTAAGTACTATGGCTCCAGAGTTATCCATCACATGACATGTTATATCCCATCTGTCATTGCAGCAGCTAAGACATGATAGTCGTCCTTGAGGAGGCTGTATGAAAAGCTTTGGGAATTCTAGAAATTGCAGTGAGGACTGTCAGACTACAAAATGAATAGCCCAAATCTCTGACTTCCAAACAGAAATAATGGCCAGCCTTAGTACTTTGCAAATACCCTAACTTTCATATCTATATTTAAGTTTAGTTAGGCAATCTGAATTATAGACAGGTTGGACTTGGAAAAAAGTAGTAAAATATCACAGATTTTATCTTTAATTCATGTATAACTTTCAGGACTGAGTTCCCTGTAGAACAGTTTTTACTGATTGCAGTATTAATTTTACATAGTCTGTCTTAAAAAAATCTTGCTGTTGACATTCTAGTAAATATGCTGAATTCATTCTTGATGTAAAGTGACTAAGAAAGAAAAGTTCAATGCATAGTCAACACTGGGCCTTCAGTTTTTTCTATTGATTTTAAATTTTTCTAGTTCAATAGTTGGTAATAAAAATAGAATATCATTTTCAAGATAGAAGTTCACAAATATTGCTAATGTATGCTACACTGCTAGACACCTAAATGGAGAAATTTACTTTCTACTTAAAAAATGTAAAAATGGAATTTGCATTAAATTGTATTTATTTTTCCTCAAGAAATGCCTGATTGCATTATTATACTTACAGTCTCAAAAGCGCAAAGTCAAGGCTTTGGTTTCTATTATAGTGGATATGTAAACATTGCCAGAAAACAGTGCTTGAGATTGCTGACAGTCATTTACTGTCCTTGGAAAAATATTTCTATTCTTCCTTGATAACAGTTTACAAAAGGACACTGATGTAACCATAGGCAGAAAAAAGTGTCCAGAAATGGAGAACAAGGATGAAGAATCAGAAGCCTGAGAACCCTGGGGTAAACCTTGCTTTAGCTTAGAGTTGTGCTCAGGGCTTGTGTTTCTTTTGAAGAATGATACAGAACATAAGCAATTTACTCAGGGGGATGAAAGGTCACGCCTTAATGTAACAGTTTAAGTATTCGGTCACTCTTTGCCATAAAGGGAGTACAGATTTGACTTTATAGAGAATGTCTTAGTGACAAGGCTGATGAAACCTGACGAAACACCTTCAAGTACAAAATTAGTGGATGTTGTTTGGGGGATAAAGTAAAACTCAGTTATTTGCTTTCTCTAAATCAGAATAAAAACATTTCAAGCATTTTTTCCCCCAGCAGAGAAGTTTATAACTATAAAACTAGTTTATTCAGTTATACTAATAAATTTCTGTAAATTCTTTGAGCAGCTGATAGCAGAATAAAAGCTTTTTGTTATTTGTTAGAATGGAGAAGGCAACACGTCAAAATATTTGTCTACTTAATTGATAAAATCTATGCAACAACTCTAGAATGCGACCACATGGTGCTAATTTATACTGCCCACTGTCGGTTATTTCCAATATTTTACTGGTTTAGATGTATTAATAGAAATATGCCCTCTCCACAGATCTTTATTACCCATCAGGATTTCTATCTTATGCCAAAACTTTCACAAAATGTAAACATGGTTTTAAATATTTATTTGGAAATGCAATAGGATTTATTCTACAAAAAAATAGTTTTTGTAAGACTTTTGGTAGTACACTTAAGATTGTTAAAATGTGCTGTTTTCTAATTTCAGAATCAAATGTATATTTTTAAAGGACTTCATAAATTTATCATTTTGTGTAAAGTTAAGATGCAGTCCTATCCTTAATACTCATAGTTGATTTGAGCCTATTAAAGTACTTGTTAGGGTAGTTCAAGCATCTCATCACAGGACACATAATATTTTCTTCAACTGGTAATGCGTTTCTGCACATATATGTAATTTCAGAACTATAAATGCATAGGCTCCGATACTTCACAGACAAGGTTTGCACAGTGCTTGATAAGTTACTGTTTTATTAGTTTAGAATTACTGATGCTTGTTGAAACATGACATTACCTGGAAAAATGTTAGTTACTTCTATTACTAACTTAAGTAATAAATATTTCAGGACATAGCATGTATCATATGCAATAACAACCCAATTTGAAGAGATATCTAGGACACAGAAAAATACACACCAATATACAAAGAAAGCAAGTGCCATGTAGATACATTATTTCCTTTGGGCAAAGTAACAAAAGCTGAGAGAAATATCTCTACAATAGAATAAATATAATTTAAAAAATTAAGGTCAGTATTTTTAAATGATCAAATTCCTATCATTAGTAACCAGTTTTCATTTTATTTTTAATATCCCATGACAAAACAATTCATAAGTAAAATTATGGAAATTTTCTCTCAAAAATCTTAGAGGTAAAACAGTTTTCCTGAATTCCATTCTCATATTACAGTTTCATAAATAAAATAAAACACATATACACAGCTTTACCCCACTTGAAAGCTCAAAGGTACACAGATAAAGAGGAAGAAGGCTGGACACTAAACCACAAAGCTACTTTGGTTCCCTCTTTTCCTTTGTCTTTTTTCTTTCCTGCTCATGATCTGAGTCCCTCTCCTTGCAGGCAGCAGGAGAAAGCCCGTCATCTCAGAAAAATACAGAAGACTCAGGAAGTTGTGTGTCATTCTTGTACAAGGAACCACAGTCATTTTCTCTCTATCATTGCAACTGGACATTTGTAACTAAGGGCAGTTTCTAAACACCTTTAAAATGGAGTCAAATTAAATATCGCATTTTAAACAGAATTCCCATGAAAGTTTCTGACTTATATTCCTGGAACTGGCTTCTTTGTTCTTTATCTACTTCTTGGACCTACAAGCTAGCCAAAGTTGTTTTTTCTTTGTTTTCATTTATAGTTTCAGTTATTTATAATTCTAAAAAAAAAGTAACTAATACACACAGCACTGTATTCCCTGGAGTCAGCAACATAAAGTGATTCTCCAAGTTAAAATCTTGGCTTCAAAATAAGAAACATGATCCTTACAACCAATTCAAAGACCAAAAATAATCATTTCCTATCAAATTTATCTTCTTAAATGAATAAAAATGCCCACTTTGCTATGTATAAATATCCTAGGACCAAAATCATGTCAATAAAAGGTGGCATTTTTGAATACAAGTTGCATCAAGTTTTATTACATGCATTTAATTAAAATATTCAGCTGACTAAAAACTAAAATTCATTTCAAGATCCCGGTAACACTTGACTTACTCTTTTACTCACCTTTACCTCAGGGTTGGTATGAAAGTTTCATTTTTCTTGCTAGAATTTTCAAGCCAACATCACGATACTGCTATCTCTAGGATGTGATTTTATGATCCCTAAATTCTTTATTGCATTTTCTGTGGCATATTTGAAATGTACTTGGATTAAGCAA
Source organism: Neotragus moschatus (assembly GCA_006410615.1). Lineage (NCBI taxonomy): Eukaryota > Metazoa > Chordata > Mammalia > Artiodactyla > Bovidae > Neotragus > Neotragus moschatus. The sequence continues at coordinate 861,078 of SJYA01000370.1, forward strand.
AGTCAATGTCCCATAAGATTTATCATATATACCCCTAAAAAATGATATCCTAAAAAATAAAGACTCCATTATCCCATTCAGTTCAGTTCAGTCGCTCGACTAGTCCTGTCCGACTCTTTGCGACCCCATGAATCGCAGCACGCCAGGCCTCCCTGTCCATCACCAACTCCCAGAGGTCACTCAGACTCATGTCCATCGAGTCAGTGATGCCATCCAGCCATCTCATCCTCTATCGTCCCCTTCTCCTCCTGCCCTCAATCCCTCCCAGTATCAGAGTCTTTTCCAATGAGTCAACTCTTCGCATGAGGTGGCCAAAGTACTGGAGTTTCAGCTTTAGCATCATTCCTTCCAAAGAAATCCAATTAGTGAATAGGAAAAAATATTGTAACCATTAAGAAGTCAAATGCTACCTTTGTGATTGAGGCAATGAAGGTACTTTTTGATGGTGAGGATCTGTCGCGAGATAGACCATTTCTTTATGTGAAAAACACATAGAATCTACATGGGAGGAAGTTCTTTACTCATAAAAAGTCTGGAAAGAGTAGAAACTGTTTATGAGTCAATTTCTTGAATCCTTATTATTTAAGTTTCTTAAGTTACTCAAATTGGTATTTATAAATAAAAAGATAATCACTAAGGCTATCACAGTGGACTTCCCTATAGCTCAGATGGTAAAGAATCTGCCTGCAATGCAGGAGACCAGGGTTTGATCCCTAGTTCAGGAAGATCCTCTGGAAAAGGAAATGGCAACCCACTCCAGTATTCTTGCCTGGAAAATCCCATGGCCAGAGAAGCCTGAAGGGCTACAGTCTGCGGAGTCACCAAGAGTCGGACACAACTGAGTGGTTAACACACACACACACACAGGGCTATCACTATATGGAAGAAAATGTTTGACATGGTTATTTACAAACTGTATGGCATATTAAGAATTGCGATATTATATGAAGAAGGGGCATTTTAATGCCTACTAGTCTGCTGCTGCTGCTGCTAGGTCGCTTCAGTCGTGTCTGACTCTGTGCGACCCCATGGATAGCAGCCCACCAGGCTTCCCCGTCCCTAGGATTCTCCAGGCAAGAACACTGGAGTGGGTTGCCATTTCCTTCTCCAATGCATGAAAGTGAAAAGTGAAAGTGAAGTCACTCAGTCATGTCTGACTCTTCAGGACCCCATAGACTGCAGCCTACCAGGCTCCTTCGTCCATGGTATTTTCCAGGCAAGAAAATAGTCTAGTGAAGTGATTTAAAATAAGAAGCTTTAAAATTTTCCAAAAACACATGCCTTTGGCAACTATTTCTTTTAAGTTCAATTTACAAAAGGAAAATGAATGAATCCTGTTTACCACTTGCTGGTAATAACTCACACTCTTCTTACCAAGGAACTATCTGTTACCAGGTTTCCAATAATCTTAGGTTTTTGTCATCCTAACTCCTTTCAAAGCAAAACTTTCATTCTTTCAAAGAACATTAGAGTAAAATTCTTTTGGAGATTGCATTTCTTATTCATAGTCCCAAATAATACCACACCAGAGTAACAGCAGCCACCTAAAAACTCACCACATGTCTGAACACTGATTATCTTTATGCAGAGAAATACACTTAAGATCAAATATAGGTTTCTAAAACCAGGTGGCAAAATGAAAAGTCATTGTTCTGGGAGCAGGACTCCTCCAGTGGTTGTTGGGTGATCTTATAAGTCATTTAATTCCCTTAAGCTCAGTATAGGGCTTCCTAGGTAGTTCAGTGGTAAAGAATCTGACTGCTAATGCAGGAGACACAGGTTCAAACCCTGGGTCAGGAAGATCCCCTGCAGAAGGAAACAGTAACCCACTCCAGTATTCTTGCCTGGACAGCTCCATAGACAGAGGAGCATGGTGGGCCAGAGTTCATGTCACAATGAGTCAGACACGACTTAGCGACCGAACACACACCACACAAACACACAAGCTCAGTATATGAACCCAACATATGGGACCATGGATATGTATATTCTAACTGTATATTCTAAGATCAGTGTAATTAAGAGTGAAAGTTGAATTTATCCATTTGAAAGAAAAGACAAACACACCAAGCTACACACCGTAGCTTGCTACTCCATCTACTGGGATAAATAATTTCATTTACATACTGTTTGCTCTTGATGATTTAGAAGTGAAGGTGGGACTCAAAGAAACAAATCAAGTGAATAAGTATGCACCCATGTTTTATTTCTTTTAACATTCATTAACTATAGTGGTGGCTGACTTTTCTTTCCTGAGCTACGAAAGAGACTTTACTCTGAACTGCTTCCACAAGAGATTCTAATAGGCTTTATATTTTTATCATTTGAAAAGCTCTCAGAAGTTTGAAATAACAGATTGTTAATGAACGGGAGGAAAGTGCACTCTTATATATATTTTTAATGCAGTAGGTGGACAATTAAAAGGGGAAATAAAGAAGAAAAAAGATAAGGAAAGCAAAAATGAGAGAAAGTAATACGACTTTCAGTTACTGTGTAACAATCAGATATTTTTAATACAGTTTTTTTTCCTAAAGTATTAATAGAATAAAAAGAATAACTATTTGTTCATATTTACTGATTCTTTTTTTTCCCTCTACATTAGTCCACCATCTTGCAAGGAAAAATAATATATCACTGACCAAAAGCCAGGGTCTGGCTTTCTCAACAGTATTTAAGTCCAGAGATGGTTGCATGTTTGTCACAGTTAGTCTATTTCTAAGCCTCTTGTAGAAATATAAACAGATACGCCTGAACAAAGCCTTAGCAAGATAAGACTGTGATTCAAATTGTCCTTTTTATTCTACACCTTCTTGTGAGTAGAACTAGCCAGAAGCAATGCAAGCTGGTAGTAAGGAGCATGACCAGCTGTCCAATGAAGTCAGACTCTTTGAAACTAGTGATATTCTCCCTGAGAAGTAATTGAAATAAACAATAAATTTATTCTTGCTTCAGCTCAAGGAATGGGAAAAAGTGCATATAGAGAAGTGAGAAAACACTTTAAACTGGTTTTTAAAAAATAAAAGAGACATTCTGGCAATGGCAAAGGAATAAGCTGCTTCTGCTGCTAAGTCGCTTCAGTCGTGTCCGACTCTGCGTGGCCCCATAGACGGCAGCCCACCAGGCTCCTCCATCCCTGGAATTCTCCAGACAAGAACACTGGAGTGGGTTGCCATTTCCTTCTCCAATGCATGAAAGGGAAAAGTGAAAGTGCAGTCGCTCAGTCCTGTCCGACTCTCAGCGACCCCATGGACTGCAGCCTACCAGGCTCCTCCATCCATGGGATTTTCCAGGCAAGAGTACTGGAGTGGGGTGCCATTGCCTTCTCCAAAGGAATAAGCTAAAAGATTTTAAAGATGTGTAGTAAATATTTTGGTAATATATTATTATGTAGTTTTAGTTGGTTTGTTTTTCAATTCCTTCTAGTCTATCTGCACTTCCAGGGATGAAGAGTGATGATGACCAATTATATAAATCAGATTTGACTTTATATGAATTGTAAGATACCAGCTTTATATCTCATAGAAAACAAGCTATGTTTAATAGCACAGATATTCTAGTAAACAAATAGCATTATATTAGTCTGCTAGGCTGCTAGAACAAAACATTGCAGAAGGGATGGTTTGCTGCTGCTGCTTCTGCTGCTGCTGCTAAGTCACTTCAGTCGTGTCCGACTCTGTGCGACCCCATAGACGGCAGCCCACCAGACACCTCCGTCCCTGGGATTCTCCAGGCAAGAACACTGGAGTGGGTTGCCATTTCCTTCTCCAGTGCATGAAAGAGAAAAGTGAAAGTGAAGTTGCTCAGTCGTGCCGACTCTTAGCGACCCCATGGACTGCAGCCTACCAGGCTCCTCTGTCCATGAGATTTTCCAGGCAAGAGTACTGGAGTGGGGTGCCATTGCCTTCTTATGGATGGTTTACACAAAACTAATTTACTTTCCCACAACTGTGGAGGCTGAGAATTGAAGATCAAGGTGCTGGCATGGTTGGTTTTCTTTTCAAACCTCTCTCCTTGGCTTGAATGGCCTTCTCAAGGCGCCCACACAGGATTTCTCCTCTATGCACACACATCCTTGATTTCTCTTCCTCTTTAAAAAGACATCAGCCTATCAGATTAAGGCCAGCCTATCAGATTAGGGCCTCACATTTACGCTTTCATTCAGCCTTAATTATCTCATTTAAGACCATATCTCAAAATATAGTTATATTGGGAGTTGAGGTTATAACATCTGAATTTTGTAGGGACACAGTCCAATCCACACAAGCATTCAGTAACTGTAGGACATTTTTATGTGATATCTTATTATTATTACTTATTCATATATCTATAAGATAAGCATTGCTAAGATTTAAGTTTTAATTTCTCTTTTAATGGAATTAATGTAACTATAGTTATCAGGGCATTTTTAGAGAATATATTAGAAAACAATTAAGTTTCAAATAAGACATTGGTCAAACCAACAATTTTAAGAAAGTCAAGAACACTGTCTACTTTGCTGCACTATAGAAATGCCTCACCAGTCCAACCAAGCCACACTGACATGCGGGTATAATAACTTTTTTTTTAGAGCAATACCTTTGAAGGAAAAGACCACAATGCAAACATATAAATATCGGGAAAATTACCAGAAGTTCAGAAATAGACAAAAGATTACTAGGTATTCTTTTTCGCCTGGTTTGTTATTTGTCAGTTTTAAAACTCTGTACAAATAGAGGTTAACTCATAGATTTTTGTCAGGTAGAAATGTGAGTAATTTCTTTCCAGTGANGGCCACCCTTCAGGAATCAATGATCAATTTGTGGTTTTTGGTAATATGTTAGTTTTCATAATATCCTGACAAGACTGTCAATCTTCCAGTTGATAACTAATAGTCATTGTTAATGTTGGGTGACTCCATGAATATTTTCTGATCCTCAAGAAGATGTGGGTTTGTTGCTATGTCATCAGACATGATGGATCAGTTGGCTAAAAAGAAGGATAAGTCTTCATTTGAAGTAAACATTTTCTGAAGCTCCATTCTATCAACAGCTATCACTGTGTTCATTTCATTTGCAAAGGAAGGGAGCTTTCTGCTCTATAAGGCATATTACAACATGGCTCAACTCTGTGGGAGTAGCCTTTTGAAAAGAAATATGGCCGTGAAATAAATGGAAATAATTTTCAAAGAGATGCTGCCACCTTTTGGTTGCTCTCCCACGAAGCATACACTCTCTCCCGAAAGCCTGCAAAGGCAGGAGAAGCGTGGAATGAAACAACGGAACATTTCAGCATCATAAGCAATTTTGTTATGTTGGGACTTCTCACTTAGATGGCTCTCACTCTTGATAGGTTTCAGAAAGACTCAGTGATACGAAGTAATTTTTCCAAATGTTAATACAGCAGTAGAAAAGATCCATTCTAGAAATGGAGAAATGTTCTGAGTTTTACTGAGGTCAGACATATTAGTACTATGCTTATCATACCAATTGGGGCAATAAAAAGCAATTTTTATTCCACTGAACAAGACTAGGAAAGATCACATACACTTTCTGTACTCAGCATTCCATTTAGACTTCAAGTCTCATTTCATCATTGGTTATTTCTCATATTTGCGAATATCCTTTTACTAATCCCACTGTCTAAGTAGAGTAGGGGCCAAATTTCTTTTTTCCTCTGAGTTCTTTACAATTTCTTTTGTTCCTAAGGAGTTAATTTGCTTTAAACGTTGAAGCCACTAATACGTCTAAAGAAATAATTTACCTAATGTAGTCTAATCAATAATTAGAATAAGAATAGGTTCCATGATTTTCTAATGACTTCACATCAGAAATCTTTTTTGAGTCAAAAGGTTTTACTCATTTATCAAAATATTTTAATAAATTGAAATAATAATCACAGTATGGTAAATGTCAATTCATTCACTTAACTGAACAGTTAGTTATCTTGAGGAATATTTAGTAGCACTACTGATAGTCACACTATTTATTGGGTTCCTTTAAAATAATTATCTAAAAAGAAATAAAATAATTATCTAGTTCAAATCAATGACTTCACATGCCAAAGACTCGCAGGGTTTCCAAAACACACCTGCAGCCTAATGGAACAGTGTCCAACCATGTAAGCCATGGGGTATACCAAAGGACTTAAAGAAATTGAGATTTAATCCCTTTTTAAAAATATTAACATTGCCCTTGAACTGCCCTTCAGCGTACAGTTGAGATTTAGGCTGAGACCATTATTCCCCTTTGAGGTCTGCAACACAGTACTTCAGACCCATTCACTGCCCAGTGGTGGGTGGACACCCCAGGCCCTCACTGGTCATTGCATATTCCAGAAGTCACGGCAGAAATTCCATCCTTGGCTTCTGGACCTCTGAGTTATTACTGCTGCCTCTCCTAACCCTTGCAGATCAAGTCATGAAGCTTAGCCTTTAAATGATTTTCACAACAGAAACTCACCCAATTTCTAAGTCCAGCCTCCTTTCCAGGGGCCTTGAAAGGGCAGAAACGCACAGAGCCCAATCCCCGGCTTCTCCTCTGCCCCTTGCCCCCCGCCACACACACACCTCCTTCCATGGCCCCTCAACCCAAGGGCTTCAAAGATGCTTCTCATCAAGAGAAGACGTGAAGCCAATGGCACCTTGAATCATCTCCTACAACTTCCTCACCATTTCTCTCCTCTCCTCACCTTCTACCCTGCCTCATAGCCCTTCCTTATTAATTCACGCACTCAGCATCCTAAATTCTAAACTTAGAGCCTCACATTAAATAATCCCCAAACGCCTCCTTGTGTGTCTCTCCTTACCTGGATAAAATAGCTCCATGACTATTCTGCCAAGGCTACTTTTTGAAGTTTAGTTATCTGCTGTTGTTGCTATGAGACATGAAAAATAGTGGGGACCAAGAAAGTTTGTGTGTTAACCTCAGGACCCGGAGGAAAGAGTAGGTTTCAAACAGTCAGGCCAGGTTCAGCTGTCTCATTTCTCTATCAGGCAGGTGCCATGCAACCCTGGTTTCCAACCTGCTCACGGTCAGAACCGTCACAATGCGAGTATATGTGGTTTTCACCCCAGCAGTGATTTAGGTCACAAGTGTTTTATTGTCTGATACCCTCATGGGGCTAATACCATCAAAGCTGCTCTTTAAGCCCAAGATGCATAAAATAGGGTTGTTCCAGTGGATGCAACTGCTGGCATTTTGCATTCCACCAGAAAATGCAGTCGGGGTTTTCAAAGTCCTCTACCACTGATGTTACGTACTTCGATGAAACACTATATATCTCCATGATAAACTGGGGAGAGGTCTGTATAATCCGGGGAGACACGGATGCCTCCATTAGCGCAAGGAGAGGAAACTCAGCCCAGAGAGAAGCCTTTGTTTAAGTACCATATTCCCAAAGCCCTTTACTTAGCCAGGTGTTTGGAATTCCAAATCCACTTGCTCACAGTGTTATACATGATCATTAGTTCCATGTCCCACTCATAATATTACTTTCTTTTTTCAAATCAAACAGCTTTCAATTGACGGATAGTTGATTTCCAACAATGTGTTAGTGTCAGGTGTATAGCAAAGTGATTCAGTTAGGTATGTATATTCTTGTTCAGATGCTTTTCGATGAAAAGTTTTTACAAGATGGAGCTTTCTGTGCCTTGTTGTTTATCTACCTTATGTACGGTACTGTGTATCTGTTAATCTCAAACTCCTAATTCCCCTATCCCTTCCCCTTTGGGAACCATACACTTGTTTTCTATCTCTGTGAGTCTATTTCTGTTTTCTAAATAAGTTCATTTGTATCATTCTTTTTAAGACTGACAGTCTCTTGAATAAATAGTACTGGGAAAACTGACCAACTATATGTAAAACAATGAAATTTATAATATTCTCTAACACCAAATACAAAAGTAAATTCAAAATGGATTAAAGGCCTAAATGTAAGAATGGTTACCATAAAACTCATAGGCAAAACACATGTTGTCATAAATCCCAGTATTACTGGACTCAGTGTCTAAGCACACTATTATTTGGACTAGATAAGCAGAAAGTGCGGTGTGACAAGGGCTCTAATAAGTTTGCCAGTGTTTGAAAGTGGGATGGGCTCCGCACTCAGGAAGGAAGAAAGAGAGCAGCCTGCCCTGGATGTCTGAGTCTGACCACCTCCAGCTTTGAGTCCCAACCTTTGCACCCACTACCTTACTATTCCCAACACACAGTCAGAGCACGGAAGGACAGAAGGAGGTGAACGGGGGTACAGAAGAGTCAAGTCACTGTGGACAGATGGAGGCTTCTCTAACCACTAGAGCTGGGGCTGGTCTGTCTATGTGTCACCAAGCTTACTAAGGTCAACACACTTGTGAAGAGGAAATTCCCTCTCCTCCAGGTTCAAATTGCTTTTGCTCATTCATTAGAATACTATCTTTTTCAGTACCAGGCTAGGTGCTTCTAAAGAAAAGAGAAAAAAGATGCCACTTTTGCATCAATGACACTTTCCATCTAACACAAAAGGTGAGAGCACATAAAAAACTATGTAAACAGAAATTATGATGGGACATGAAGAAAGGGCACGCCAAGCTTAAGGAGGGCGATACCAGATTCAATGGCCACTGAGGACCACTTTGGGAGTAACATTTAAGCTGAGACAGGACTGATAAGCAGATGTCTAGGAGGCAAAGAATTATGGGTAGAGAAGAGAGGATGCAAAGGCCCTGAGGCACAAAAGAGCTTGGCACAATTAGGAAAACTGAAAGACTTGCTGCTGAGAAGGCAATGGCACCCCACTCCAGTACTCTCGCCTGGAAAATCCCATGGACAGAGGAGCCTGGTAGGCTGCAGTCCATGGGGTCGCTCAGAGTTGGACACAACTCATTGACTTCACTTTCACTTTTCACTTCCATGCATTGGAGAAGGAAATGGCAACTCACTCCGGTGTTCTTGCCTGGAGAATCCCAGGGACAGCGGAGCCTGGTGGGCTGCCGTCTATGGGGTCACAGAGTCGGACATGACTGAAACGACTTAGCAGCATCAGCAGCAAAGACTTGCTGAAGGTAGAGAGCGGGGGAGGAGTGACAAGGCAAAAGTATGCAAAAAATTGCATACTTAGGGGTGAGATTAAGGAGTGTCTCCAAAGGCCAGAGGAATTCTATATTAGGAAATAAAAGATAGGTGACTCCTACTAGATCAGGGAGCTGTTTATTTTAGATAGTGATTTGTATGTGTGAATCAACCATAAAACCTAGTATTTTAATGTCAGAAACTACCCATACCTTGGGCAAGAAAAATTAATGATATACTTATGTAATATTATAAGAAAACAGTTTTATGATGTTAGATTATCTTCCAGGAAACTGGAATTCCTTCCCATCGAACTGAGGAGGAGAAGGCTTCCATGCCCCACTGCCTTGGAACTTGGCCGGTGACCCGATGGAAGAGGAGAGGAGGTGAGTGTCAGAGGGTGTGGTGACCCGCCAAGGACACAACCCTTTATCCTAGGCCCACAGAGCAAAGTGATCAGAACCTGGCTGCAGCCAGTAGCAAGCACAGTCAGCAAACTGCATGAATAAGGCCGCTCAGCCAAGAACGTGACAAAAGTGATGTGCGTAACTGTGACGTGCATATAACGCTTGGCATTATAATCTACTGAGTTCATGATGCAGGTTTGTTGCAGCAATAGCTAACGCAACGTTTTAATGTGAAAAATGCCCTCATTATCCACCCCCACCATGAGCACACAGGCACAGATGCGCTTACACACACNGTGCATATAACGCTTGGCATTATAATCTACTGAGTTCATGATGCAGGTTTGTTGCAGCAATAGCTAACGCAACGTTTTAATGTGAAAAATGCCCTCATTATCCACCCCCACCATGAGCACACAGGCACAGATGCGCTTACACACACACACAGGCACACAGACACACACTCATTTGCTCCACTCTGGACAACAGAAGAAGCAACAGAGAAATAACATCTAGGGGCCTAGACAGCATGTGAAGCGCCATCTTTGAGGCTAACACTAAATGATGTCTAGTTAGACCCTGACTTTGTAACTGAATTAAACTGGGCTGCTACCACTGACTGTATTGCTCTGGCTTTACTGTAAACCCATTGTACAGAATATTTCAGATTTTCTGCCAGATTATTGTACTCAAAGGGAAGGATATCAGTAAAATGCAGTGGCAAAAGAGAACTGTTTCGAGCAGCTGCACAACCACAATCTCAGTTGCCAGTTTAGAGAAATCTCCGTCTCTTCCAGCACATGTCTTTAAAGCCAATAAGATGCTGGCACTTAGAGCTATCACATTGCTCCCTTGTGTATAACTGGGGGCTTTTTATGTTGCTATAATGCTTCCCACTTCCTAAGGGTTTTTGTTGAAGCAAATCTTCTAACAATGAGATTTTACTGCATAGACTCCAGGATGACAATGAAAGGTACCCTAAAAGAGAAAAAAATCACATTGATATACTTGGACATTGTATTACTTGCTGAACCAGTCTTAAGATCTAGGTGTGACTTTTTTTTTTTTTAATGTATCTGATGGCTCTTAAACATTCTACTCTCCTAAGAATTTGGATACATTAAGATGCAGAGTCTTTGAAATCAAGAGCTAGTTACACAGTGCAGAGAGTTCTTAAAATAGGACAACTATATTTCTTGCTCTTCGTATATACATTTACAGAATTTTAGAGTTGAAACAGGCTTTGGAACTGCTGCAACCTAGTGTATCTCAAATTTTGTGACTTATGATACCTCTCAGGATCTACTGAAGCCTAGATGCCTCTCCAGAAAATAAAAAATTCAAATCAAAATTTGGTGTATACTTACAGGGAGTTCAGACCATTCTGAAACCCCCATCCATGGACACCTCATGAGTTCATGATCTCCAGAATAAGAGCTCTGATCTTGTCCACATTCTGCTGCTGCTGCTAAGTCACTTCAGCCGTGTTAGACTCTGTGCGACCCCACAGACAGCAGCCCACCAGGCTCCCCCATCCCTGGGATTCTCCAGACAAGAACANGTACTGGAGTGGGGTGCCATTGCCTTCTCCAAAGGAATAAGCTAAAAGATTTTAAAGATGTGTAGTAAATATTTTGGTAATATATTATTATGTAGTTTTAGTTGGTTTGTTTTTCAATTCCTTCTAGTCTATCTGCACTTCCAGGGATGAAGAGTGATGATGACCAATTATATAAATCAGATTTGACTTTATATGAATTGTAAGATACCAGCTTTATATCTCATAGAAAACAAGCTATGTTTAATAGCACAGATATTCTAGTAAACAAATAGCATTATATTAGTCTGCTAGGCTGCTAGAACAAAACATTGCAGAAGGGATGGTTTGCTGCTGCTGCTTCTGCTGCTGCTGCTAAGTCACTTCAGTCGTGTCCGACTCTGTGCGACCCCATAGACGGCAGCCCACCAGACACCTCCGTCCCTGGGATTCTCCAGGCAAGAACACTGGAGTGGGTTGCCATTTCCTTCTCCAGTGCATGAAAGAGAAAAGTGAAAGTGAAGTTGCTCAGTCGTGCCGACTCTTAGCGACCCCATGGACTGCAGCCTACCAGGCTCCTCTGTCCATGAGATTTTCCAGGCAAGAGTACTGGAGTGGGGTGCCATTGCCTTCTTATGGATGGTTTACACAAAACTAATTTACTTTCCCACAACTGTGGAGGCTGAGAATTGAAGATCAAGGTGCTGGCATGGTTGGTTTTCTTTTCAAACCTCTCTCCTTGGCTTGAATGGCCTTCTCAAGGCGCCCACACAGGATTTCTCCTCTATGCACACACATCCTTGATTTCTCTTCCTCTTTAAAAAGACATCAGCCTATCAGATTAAGGCCAGCCTATCAGATTAGGGCCTCACATTTACGCTTTCATTCAGCCTTAATTATCTCATTTAAGACCATATCTCAAAATATAGTTATATTGGGAGTTGAGGTTATAACATCTGAATTTTGTAGGGACACAGTCCAATCCACACAAGCATTCAGTAACTGTAGGACATTTTTATGTGATATCTTATTATTATTACTTATTCATATATCTATAAGATAAGCATTGCTAAGATTTAAGTTTTAATTTCTCTTTTAATGGAATTAATGTAACTATAGTTATCAGGGCATTTTTAGAGAATATATTAGAAAACAATTAAGTTTCAAATAAGACATTGGTCAAACCAACAATTTTAAGAAAGTCAAGAACACTGTCTACTTTGCTGCACTATAGAAATGCCTCACCAGTCCAACCAAGCCACACTGACATGCGGGTATAATAACTTTTTTTTTAGAGCAATACCTTTGAAGGAAAAGACCACAATGCAAACATATAAATATCGGGAAAATTACCAGAAGTTCAGAAATAGACAAAAGATTACTAGGTATTCTTTTTCGCCTGGTTTGTTATTTGTCAGTTTTAAAACTCTGTACAAATAGAGGTTAACTCATAGATTTTTGTCAGGTAGAAATGTGAGTAATTTCTTTCCAGTGAAAGAAATAACCCGCAAAAGTTATAATTTCTTGTCATATAAGATACTATCCAGTTTTATATCTAATCCAAGAATCTTACCCTAATATTTATTTTTAAAATTAACTCTGTACCTATACCTCATAAAATGCCATTTGAACTGATTAAACTTGACCATTTAATCACTAATTCACTGAGTTAAATAGAATCTTTGATGAATGTTTGTTTGATATTTGCCTCAGGGGCATAAATTTATCTTCCTGAAAATAATACTTAAACATAATAATAAACATGTGTTCATTTATTAAATATCTTACTCTGGCATATTTAATAAACAGTCTAATCTGTAAACTGAATCCTTAATAGGAATTATGTGTGTGTGTGTTCAGTCATGTTTGACTCTTTGTAATCCCATGGACTGTAGCCCACCAGGCTCCTCTGCCCATGCAATTTTCCAGGCAAGAATACTGGAGTGGGTTGCCATTTCCTTCTCCAGGGGATCTTCCCAAATCAGGCATCAAGCCAATGTCTTCTGAATTGGCAGGCAGATTCTTTACCAGTGAGCCACCAGGGAAGCCCCAATATGAACTATAATACCAAATAATTTATAGCTTAATTGTAAAATTATTTCTCATGTTTTAGAGAAAAATGGAAATTGTAAATTCTAGGAAAGCAACTGGAACATTTAAAATAACCTTTCTTTCATTTATAAGTTTTTGATTATAAAGTTATATATGAAAAAATTGTGCTTATTCCTGAATTTCTTCATTGTTTTCCATTGTTAATATTTAAAAATACAAGATTAATTCTCTATGTGGACATTGTGTATATACACTTATAGAAATTAAGTATGAGAATGAATATGATTTTGATCCATGGAAATTTATAGTAAAGGAAATCCGTTTTAGTCCCCAGTGGCTAACCTAATGGATTATGTTACTCCCTATGGAATGGCTAGAGTCCCACATTAACTCTAGGCATATTGCAGGGAAGAAAAAGCACAGTGGATTTTACTTGAAGAAATTTAGCCTAGTACCATGGCAACAAAGGAATTAGCTAGTTGGATTGTTGAGGTCATATAACTGTGAATGTAGAATATTTCTGACCTAGTTATATTGAACCAATTTCTCTGTCACTTCAATATTCAAGGTTGGGAATCTTTCCCACTGTGAAGTCTTCCTTAACTATGGGTCTAGGCAGAATTAGATGCTTCTGAGTCTCTATGCCATTCTTTTAATTGCACATAATTTTATATACATATACATATATATATAATTTTATTATTCTATTTCCTCTATTCCATGTGCTCAATAAAGAGATTATATTTGCAATTCAAGTTTGGCATCTGTATCAAATAAGTAAAATGGGGTAAAATATATTTGATTGACTACCCAAAGTCAATTAACTGAAGAACTTGAAATAAAAACTTGAGTATGCTCAAAATTAAAAGGATTGGGACCCCACTCCAGTACTCTTGCCTGGAAAATCCCATGGACGGAGGAGCCTGGTAGGCTACAGTCCATGGGGTCGCTAAGAGTCAGGCCCGACTGAGTTACTTCACTTTCACTTTTCACTGTCATGCATTGGAGAAGGAAATGGCAAGCCACCCCAGTATTCTTGCCTGGAGAATCCCAGGGACAGAGGAGCCTGGTGGGCTGTTGTCTATGGGGTTGCACGGTGTCGGACATGACTGAAGCGACTTAGCATCAGCAGCATGGAATGTATTAATGTATTTAAGTTGGCTTAAAGCTCAACATTCAGAAAAACGAAGATCATGGCATCCAGTCCTATCACTTCATGGCAAATCGATGGGGAAACATTGGAAACAGTGAGAGACTTTATTTTTGGGGGCTCCAAAATCACTACATATGGTGATTTCAGCCATGACATTAAAAGACTCTTGCTACCTGGAAGGAAATTTATGACCAACCTAGATAGCATATTAAAAACCAGAGACATTACTTTGCCAACAAAGGTCCATCTAGTCAGGGCTATGGTTTTTCCAGTAGTCATGTATAGATGTGAGAGTTGGACTATAAAGAAAGCTGAGTGCCAAAGAATAGATGCTTTTGAACTGTGATGTTGGAGAAGACTCTTAAAAGCCCCTTGGACTGCAAGGAGATACAACCAGTCCCTCCTAAAGGAAATCAGTCCTGGGTGTTCATTGGAAGGACTGATGTTGAAGCTGAAACTCCAATACTTTGGCCACCTGATGCGAAGACCTGACTCATTGGAAAAGACCCTGATGCTGGCAAAGATTGAGGGCAGGAGAAGGGGACAACAGAGGATGAGACGGTTGGACGGCATCACCGGCTCGATGGACATGAGTTCAGGTAAACCCCGGGGTGCTGATGATTGGCAGGGTGGCCTGGTGTAAAGAGCTGGACACGACTGAGCAACTGAACTGAACTGAACTGAACTATGGAATGTATCTACGAACAAAAAACAGATCTGTACACACGAACATTAATAAATGAATCATCACAAATTTCTCCCAGATAACTGCTTATCCAAAAGAATTCAATCATTTTTTTCAGGTTTTATTGGGAGTATAGATACAATCTTAGACTGAGTTGGTCTGAATCTAAACTCTGTACCTAAAGGAGTTACTATTATGATGTAGACTTCTCTATTGTCACATCACAACTATGATTTTGTAAAGCATTCGTTTTTAAATCACTGTGACTTCTTATAGTTACTATCATATAAAAGTAATGGAAATATTTAAAATATGCCATTGAGTTTTATTTCAAAGGAGGATTTTATTGTACATTTTAATACCTGATAATAAGGCATATAGTGAAGAGACTGTAGACCTTTTACTTTGACAAAACAACTAAAAATGGCTATAACATCTTAAGGAAACACTGAAAGTTTACCTCTGAAGGGGATGCAGAATCCATTTTGTTTTTAAACTGATGCTGAAGGTGTGTCAAAACATTTACAATATCCACAATAAAGAGTCAAAAACATGACTGGAAGATTTCTCAGACTTGAAGTAAAACATTTAGCTTAGTGATTCTACCTACTTTGTGTGATGGGGTTGAAACCAAGGTAGAGAAAGGATCTTTGAATTTTCCTTTACACCTATTAATTGCTATTTTTAAACTATGAAAAATCATAGCTAAACTATACAAAAAAGTATTTTTACCTGCCAGACTAGTTTAGGGAAACCCCAAAGGCCTCCTTCCTAAACATGAAATAACACACACAAAAAGTTAATTTTTTAGTGTTTCAAAAGAGTATGTCATCTCAACCATATCGCAGTCTATCTGATTTGATCTCCTTCTAACATAAGCTAAAATGTAAGTTATTCTCATACCTCAGCAAGAAAATATTTTAAGAACAGACATGTGAGATAAAAATGTCAATAATATTTTCATTCCTTGTAGTAAGATGTAGCCTTTGCAACCCAATAAATCAATTAGGAAACAGATTATGCAATTTAGGTTTTCTGAATGTCTTCCTTTCTAAACTTTATAAAAGTTTGCTTTTAGAGCTTTAGTAGTTATTTTATTCAGAAGGAACTAAGCCTTTTCTTTTTCTGTGATGTACCTGCTCTGTTAATCCTCATTATATGTTTATATCTTATTTTAAATAATACATCTTTTCACTTTTCTTAGATATCAATCTCAGGAAAGATACTCTGGTATAACTGCTACTAAAATATGTAGACAATTTATTCCTTATTGGAATAAAATAATCTACCAACAATTAGCAACTGTTACCAATCTTATCCAAGATGTCAGTCAAAAAGTTTCTTCCCTAGTCAAGAAAACACTTTATTATTTATTGGCACTTAAATATTCTGGTGTTTCAAAGGCTTTGGTTGCTGTCTCCTCATAATATTTCAGCCTTGAAGCTGCTTGCCTGCCTCACTGAGTTCACATAAGATACATCTGAAAGCTTTAGTACAAATTTACTTCGAATAAAGTCTTCAATTCATTTTCATGGCACCAAAAAGACAGCTTTAATAACTGCAATGACAAATAAACTGGAAATCATTCCAGGCCTTTTCACTTAACTGACAAGTAGAACACTCTCATAATGAGCCGCAGGTTTTACGTTTTCTCTTTGACCATAATAGCTTCATTTAAGAGCGTCAGACCCTGACACTTCATCATTTATCTACATTATTTCTCATCTTCTTTCAAATAAATTATGGAATACTAGACTGAGCACATAAAAACAAAGTGACTTGTTATCAGTAAACAGCAAGATAAATTGTCCAGAAGTTCCTCATTTAGCTCCCTTTAAATTTAAGGGCAAGTTATTGGGTGCACCTTTCTTAACTTCCAATGTTTGCATTTTTACAGCCATCTTATTTCTCTTGCCACTGGCCTCTGTGCACTCATCCAGAGCCTGATGTGGAAGGCATAAAGTAATCCCATTATCCCAAGGTTGGCCGCTAAAGTACAAAAAGGCAGAAGAGGAGAAAATCAAATAAAAAACTTGGAAAGAGATTTCTCCACATCTGTAAAACACCCCATCCATAATACATCTTGTCATACTAGGAAATGTGACACTTCCAAAGTAATGAACAGTGCAACTGTAACTCTTTTAGCCCTTGGAAATATAGCCCTGATTTTAAATGGATGGGTGCATGCCATCTCCTCTCATCAAATCAGCCCCATCCTTTTAACTATATAGGACTGGAGAAGATAAAATCACTATCAGATTGTATTTCTTTTTAAAACTCGTTGATCAAGTTCATAGAAATCCTCACATCTCTTATTTCTTACTTATTTGTTTGGTATTAAGTTTCAAAGACTTACAGAACCATATCAGATTAATAAGTACAAAACTCAGTATTTAAAAGCATGAAACCATCAATATTGTAAGCACGGTACATACTGAAGTCTTGGATGTATGCTATATTTATCAGTGAGGAATGTATAGTGTCATGGGGTGATTGTGTATTAACAAATTTTCAATGACTTGAACTATTCTGAAAATAGCTCACAAAAAGCATAGTATTTTTGCTAGGCTTTTCCTAGCTATTCCAATTAATTTGGTCATAGATCTTTGAGATTTAATAACAAATTATATGGAAACTGATTCACAGATGACATAACATTTATAGACTCCCCCTATTTTGAGCTATAGCTTGAATAAGGGAATTATAAGTGAAAGGGTATGTGTTATTATTTGTCCTCAAAGAACTCTGACAAAAAGGTTTTTTCATTTAACTTTAGAATGCTATTTAACTTCTGAAATTCTAGAGTGGTAAAAATAATTTAAGGAGTTACTTTATACTTCTCTATATTTATCCAATCAGGAGGGCATAGCAACCAACCACAGCACTCTTGCCCAGAGAATCCCTTGGATTGAGGAGCCTGGTGGGCTACAGTCCAGTTGGGCTACCATTGCAGACTCAGACACAACTGAGACAAATTAGCACGTATACATGTATATTTATCTGTTGAGGGACTATTCCAAGTTCTAGCTCCTAAAAATACAGTAAAGTAATATGGTTTTCCGGCTCCTTTTATGTAATCCAATCCTGAAGATGTTCCTGAAGATGAGGCTGCTGAATCTCTCTTCCAGTCAAAATCATAGAGGGGTTGGCGGATCAGTCGGGGGCAAAAGAAGATAATCAGTGCAGTGCGTGGGTAGGGGAGTGACAGAGAGGTGGAGGTAGAGGTAACAAGAACAAAAAGCAGAAGAAGCTGGAGTGGAAACAGTGTGCTGTTGCTGTTCAGTCGCTAAGTCACGTCCAACTCTTCGCAACCCCGTGAATCACAACATGCCGGTCTGCTCTGTCCATCACTGTCTCCCTAAGCTTGCTCAAACTCATGCCCATTGAGTCAGTGATACCATCCAACCATCTCATCTTCTGTGGCCCGCTTCTAGACTGATAGACAGTATTGGGGTTTTTGTTTGCTTTTTAAGAAAGGGAAAGAAAACAGGTACAGTGCTGGCTAGGAAAGAGAGGAAGGAGAGGATATCTTTTTCAAAAATAAGAGAGTCTGGGTAAATGGACAAATTATCCCATGACGGTTCCTTAACATGCCCCCTACCCCCTAAAGTCACCAAGGGAAACAAAGGTCAGGAACCCAGTAAAGGTGACTAATACGCCAAGGCAATATACACTTACAAGAAAAGCAGAAAAGACATCTTGAGAGTTCCACAGATATAAGAGAAAGATAACAAACTCCAGACCTACAGAAGGAAGTTGATTCAACAAGCATTTAAGTGTGGTCAAATAGCAAACGTAGATACTGTAAACATGAAATAGCAACAAAAAATAGTAAAACAAAACAATCTTATCAAGTTGTTATGGGTGTGAAAATATCACAATTAAAACAGACAACTCAATAAATAGTTCAAATAGATAAGTATTACCTATTAAACTGAAGAGCTAGTCAGTGAAATGGGGCAAAATCTGAATCTCATTCAGAAGGATTTGAAGGGGAGAGTGGTAATCAAAGAATGAAGATAGAGGTGGAAGAGTTAAGTTGCATGTCTTAGAAATCCTATAAAACAGGTGACAGGCAGCATTTAATAAATTATTGGTATAAATCCACAAAAATGCACACATATACCTCCATAATAATAGTTACAGCTGAAATATAAGGTTCAAAGAAATAAATGAAAAATGGAAACAAAATTTACATAAAGTAATACTCTTGCAACTTTATATACTTAGAATGTTGAGAACTTTGTTTAAACAAAGTTAATAATCCTACCAGCCCCATGTTTGTGAGGTTACAATTCATATTGTACTTATCTTTATGTTTTCAGCCTAAAGACTAATGCCTGGCTCTAAGTGCTTAAATAATAAATAATAGATTGAAATTCTTCCTAAAGCAGCATTATAGATGAATTGGTATCATTATCAAAGAATTAACTCCATTTTTGTTTGTGCCAAGATTATAGAAACTAAATTTGTCTAGTTGCATACTTTAAAATCATCGTAATGAAATAATTTATTCCCAATGATTATATAAATGATGCCTTTTGTGGGCCAGCTCCTTTCTTCTAGGAACAAAATCTATGAAAACAAAATCTGATTATGTATAACCTACTTGCATAATTCAGTAAGTTGAATAAATATACTTCCCCATATGAGAGGCACAGATGGAGATCATCTAAGAGGGCAAGATTCAGGAGTCTTGGAATATTTTCCAGGTAAGTTAAAACCTAAGCAACTCTTAAGAGTCCATAAATTGGAAGACTCAGTACTATTAAGACTAAATGAAACAGAATAGAGTCCAGAATGTTTATAAATTTCCATAAAAGGGTTAAGGCAATAAAAAGATGGAAAAAAATTGAACTTAAAAAAAAGATCCTTGAAAAAGTAGAAAAATATACAGGAAAACAAAATCTTTGATCCATACCTCATACCATACAAAAACTTAATTATAAATAGGTCATAGATCCAAATACAAAAGCAAAAATATAAAACTTATTTTTAGGAGAATACTTGGGAGAGTTAGAGACTCAATAAAAGGAAAAATAAGGATAAATTGAACTTTATAAAAACTTCTCCCTGTGAATACACTTGGAGGAAATATTTATAATACATATATATATGTGTATATATATAGAGAGAAAACTTATATTTAGACCATGTAAATAACTATTTATTCATAAGCAACAAAAACTAGCCCAATAAAATGGGTAAAATCGCTTGCTGTTGATAAAAGAAAGTTAAATTACTAGCTAATAAGCATAAGCAAAGTGTTTAACATTGTAGTAATCAGAGAAATACAAATGAAAATGACAATGACTTTCCACTACCATACCCGAGGGTGGTTAAGAAAAGAAAATGACTGGCAACACCAAATGCTGGCGACAATGTGGAGCCCCTGAAACTCTTATTAATTGCTGTGGAGGTATAAAATAGTTCAACCAGTTTAGAAAGCTGGAATTTTCTTATAAATTTAAATACAAATTTAGCATATGACTCAGTTTTTCCTATTCCTAGGTATTTTTCCAAGATGATGTATATACAAGAACAACTTACATGGGAGTATTTGAATAGCAGTTTTATTCATGCCATCCAAAAATGACAACAACTCAAATATCCATTTATAAGATAACGAATAATCAAACTGTGATATATTCATACAAAAAAATATTGCCTTGTAGTAGTAGTATAAGCTCATGAGTAAATCTCAAATCATGTTGAATGAAAGCAGGTAGGCCCAGAAGAGCACATACTGTATTCCACTTATGTGAAACTCATAAACCGAGATAATTAATTTCAGTTCAGTTCAATTGCTCAGTCATGTCCAACTCTTTGCGACCCCATGAACCACAGCAGGTTAGGCCTATCTGTCCATCACCAACTCCCAGAGTCCACCCAAACCCATGTTCATTGAGTCGGTGATGCCATCCAACCATCTCATCCTCTCATCCCTTTCTGCCCCTGCCATCAATCTTTCCCAACATCAGGGTATTCTCAGATGAGTCAGCCTTTCGCATCAGTTGGCCAAAGTATTGGNCCTTAATATTTGCCATTATAGATTTGTTTCTTTGCTGTAAGTCTTATATTTTTTAATTAAATTATTTATAAAAAAAATAAAAATAAATTAATACATATTAATATAAAGAATTAGTAATTTGTAAGAGATGGTTTAATTACTAAAAAAAGGTTAAGAGACATTTAAACAACATAGTAATAGCAAAGGGGAGAATCTTTTACCCCAAAGGCTGAGGAAGACTACCAAAGAAGAAATACACTTGGAAGACCCCTTGCTAGCCAACCACCACCATGAAGCTGAGAGTCAGACCTTGCTGAAGAGGGAAATACTATGATGTACTGGAAGGTAAGGAAGTTCCCTGGATGTCATGGAGAAAGAGATTGTCCATACCCAGTGGACTGTGGTTGATTAACAGGAAGTCATTTGATGTCTAGTGAAACTATGAAGCTTGAAAATCACCGGACTTTATCCCATATGCTGAGAGCTCTGCCATCAAAAGCAAAAAGAATAGCAGAGCAGAATCAGAAAGAGAAACCCAGTGCCTTGCTCTGCAGTGCAGTGGGTGTTTCAGCCCTTTTACTACAAAATATAACATTGAGCCAACTGGCAAAGGAGAAATGTTTCCAGGGCCCATCTCCAGTATCACCAGCGGCTTCCCTGGTGGCTCAGATTGTAAAGAAACTGCCTCAATACAGGAGATGCAGGTTCAAACCCAGGGGGAGTTCCCCTAGAGGTGAAACTGGCAACCCACTCCAGTATTCTCATCTGGAGAATTCCATGGACAGAGGAGCCTGGTGGGCTACAGTCCATGGGTCTCAAAGAGTAGAACATAACTGAGTGAATAACACAATTTCCAGTATTACCAAGCAGAGCAATGAAGGATAGATTTAAAGATGAGAGGTAAATTTATAACTGGCATATAATATAACAGTATTCTGTAAGCTATAAAATATTTGACTAATATAGCATAAAGTTTTGGGGAGGCTAAGCAAATTTATGTGAGGTACTTGTTTTCTTGGAGAAATGGTCAAATCATAAATTAGACTGCAACTTCTCAGAGGTGCATACTGTCATGATAAAATAACTAAACAAGGTACAACAGGAATTGTTTTTTTTAAAAGCTTAACAAATAATAAGGATTTGCCTTATTGTTTATTATAATGAAAATTAAAAGAATTCTAGAAATAAGGAAAATTAACTTGGTTTGTTTATAAAACTGAATATAGTCACATCCTTAAAAAAAAGGAATTGTAAATGAATATCCACTTACAACAAATGTTCTTTATTTGCAGTCTAGTGATAAAAGTAGGGTTAAAAACTGTAAATACTGCCTTATAATAGCTACATTATTGAGTACTTGTGGTGTACCAGTCACTCTGCTTCATGAGCTCATTTAATCCTACTGGCAACCCCATGAGATATTATCTCCATTACATTATAATCTCATTTTCATAAATACACTCACACATACATAGCTAGGAAAAAAATGTGCTAAATTTGATTCTGATTGGTTAGATAATCAGTAGTTTTAAGTTAACCTCTGCTTTTGAATATTTTCTATTTCTCCCCATAGTAAACATCTATTAATCTTCTAAAAATAAAAAGTTAAATACTAATTAAGCATTTAAGATTTTATATGTATGATCTAACCACAATTACTTGCTGAAGACAGTGGACAAATTAACTTATAAATTCAGACATATGCATGAAGATCATAAAACCAAGCACGCTTTATAATCTGTAGTTACACAGTTTCAGTGTCTTTTGATTTGTGAAGAGAATCTGTACAGAAATAGATTTCTTTTCATAATGACTCTACAGTTAACAAGAGGAAGTTTGTTCCATTACACTGAATCTGAAAACTACACAAATTACTTTCAAGGAATTAATTAAGGTCTCATAACTTGATCTTTTAATTTAGGTACATCGACATAAGGTGCCCACAGATGGTCCACTCAGTTGATCCATGGTTGGAACTACAGGACATATATTATATGTGAAAACAAGGGGGAAAGTGATATCAATATTCTACTAGTAAAAGATAGCACTCTTTAAAAAACAGTTCTATGTAAAATTAATCAAAGAGGAGCAGAGAGACTAGTAAGCAAGATAAGCCAAACTTTTATGTAAAATAAAATGTATATCATTTAGTTTCTATCACTCCCAACTGTCTAATAATATCCTTAAAAATCAAACATTTTAGACTTAGTGGATAAATAAATAAACCAACCCATGAAATTTAAGTGACTATAATATGAAGATCAATTAAGAACGTCAGTGAAGGTATATCACTGAAGTTCTGAGATGTAGTTTCAAGGGAGTCTTCCAGAGGATGTAAGATTTCATCTAGAAAACATCTATATGTTCTGATATTCCAAAGATAATAAATACATCCATAGTTTCAGAAAGGGCATAGATTTATACGCCAAAGCTTCTATGTGATGAGAGATATGAAAGATTTTACAATGAAAGGCAGCACCTCAAAAAAGCCCAGTCTCCACAACAGGATTGGAAAGCTTTAGACTTCTATTGTCAGTTCTCATTCAGGACTTAACTCTACTTAACTTGGTTCACTTTTATCTCTTATTCATGCATGACTACGCAGCCAACTCCAGTCTCACTAGACAGAAAACTCTTTTGAGAAACATGCATCATAAACATCTTTGCTTTCTTCATATTCCCATTTGAAATGTCTAGCAGGCTACTTGCTGACAATGGGCATTAAATAAGTACTAATGGATTCTGCAGATGATTGAGGCTTCCCTTTTTGTAGTATATAAGAATATGTAGGACAGTATTCATGAACACAGTGTATTGATTCTAATACCTAATATAACAACATTAAAGCTCTATTTCATCCACAATACAGATATATGCAATAATTTATTGAAGTGAAGTTGCTAAGTCGTGTCTGACTCCTTGCCACCCCATGGACTGTAGCTTACAAGGCTCCTCTGTCCATGGAATTTTCCTGGCAAGCATACTGGAGTGGGTTACCATTTCCTTCTTCAGAGGATCTTCCCGACCCAGGGATCAAACCTGGGTCTCTCGCATTGCAGACAGACACTTTACCATCTGAGCCAGAAAGTATTTTTTTTTCTAGCTTTATTAAGATGTTATTGACATATATCACTGTGTAAATTTAAGGTGTACAAAACAAAAGTTTTGATACACTTGTATACTGTGAAAGCCTTACCACAATAAGGTGAATTAACATATTCTTCACTTAACATAGTTACTATTTTGTTATTGTTATGTGAGAACATTTATAGCTACTCTCACACCAGCTTTCAAGTATATAATATCATATTATCAACTATAGTCACCATGAATTTAGTCACCAAGAATTTATCCCTCTTACAAGTGGAAGTTTGTAAAATCCTCTGACCATCATTTCCTCACCATCACTCCTCCTCTATCCCCAGCCACTGGCAACTACCAATCTATGCTTCTATGAATTCACTGATTTTTTTTTTTTAACATTTCAAATATAAGTGAGATTGCACAGTTTATTTGTCTTTATGTGTCTGGTTTGATTTACTCAAAATAATGCCCTCGGGGTCCATCCATGTAGTCGCCAGTGACACAATGTCTCCTTTATCCATTGAGAGATAGGTAGGTTGTTACCATGTCTTGGCTGTTGGGAATATACTGCAGTGAACGTTTGTGCGCAGCTAACTCCTTAAGGTAGTGATTTCACTTCTGGGTAAATACTCAGAAGTTGGATTGCTACATCCTATGGTAGTTCTATTTTTAATTCTTTAAGTGCCCTCTATACTGTTTTCTACAGTGGCTGTGCCAGTTTACATTCCCATCAACAATGCATATGGTTTCCCATTTTTCCATATCCTTGCCAACACTTGTTATCTCTTCTCCTTTTGATAATAACCATCTGGCAAGTGTGAAATGATATCTTATTTTGGTTTTGATTTCCATTTCCCTGATGATTACTGATTTGGGGCACATTTTTACATACATGTTGACCATTTTATGACCTCTTTGGAAAAATATTTATGCAGGTTGTTTGCCCATTTTTAAATCAGATTATTTTTTCCCATTGAGGTGTATAATTTCCTTATTAATTTTGGATATTAATCTCTTATCAGATGTGTGCTTCATATTTGTGGTTTATAGATATTACCTCCTACTCCATAGGTTGTCTTTTCATGTTGCTGATTATTTTATTGTACAGAAGCTTTTCAATTTGATGTAGTCCCACTTGTCAGTTTTTGTTTGTTTTCCTTGTGTTTTTGTGTCATATCCAAAAATCCTTGCTGCAATCAATTTCTGGGAACATTTACCCTAGGTTTTCTTCTAGGAGTTTTACATTTTCAGGCTTTAAATTTAAGTTCTTATTCCATTTCAGGTTAATTTTTGTAAGTGAGGATTCAACAAAATAGTTTTAAACATAGCAGATTTTCTGATATCTTCTTCTAAATTATACTCTAATATGTGACCATAACTGGATCCACATAATATAAATGTGTTAGAAATCCATTATAGCCTTATGCTTGACTCAAATTAATGATTTATATAATACTATTTATATCTTTAAAAAAATCTTGGTTGAGAAGGAAAACCAAATATTCAATTTATTGTTTATTTCCTCAATTCTATTAGTCTAAAAAATCTTCATTTTTAAATAATTTTTCATTTTAAAAATGTACATTTTAAATGTAAATACTCAGCAGCCTTAAAAACATTGAATTAACTATTATTTCCTTTCATTACATTAAAAATTGTTTACTCTTATTTCCATTAATTGTTTAAAGTCATCTACAACTTATTTTTGTTTTTCCATGTAACTAATCCCTCCTCTTTTTTATTTCTTTTTTCCTCTGAATAGTTTTAAGATTTTCTTTGTCTTTTGTTTTTAGTAGTTTTCCTATGATAATCTAACTGTTTCTGTTAGCATCTTGCTTAGGATTTAGCATGATCCCTTGAATCTATGAATTGGTTTTTCAATAAGTTTTGGAAAGTTGTCAGCTATCATCACTTGAATGTGGACTCCAAAGAAAAGTATACTAGGTCTAATGATTGTAACTTCTCTGTTTTTAATTCTTTTTTCTATATTGTCTATCTTTTTGTCTCCCCATAATACGCTACTTATATTTCCTTCTGATCTCTCTCTCCATAATACACTACTTATAC
Source organism: Neotragus moschatus (assembly GCA_006410615.1). Taxonomy (NCBI): domain Eukaryota; kingdom Metazoa; phylum Chordata; class Mammalia; order Artiodactyla; family Bovidae; genus Neotragus; species Neotragus moschatus. The sequence goes on from SJYA01000370.1 coordinate 887,099, forward strand.
TTCCTTCTGATCTCTCTCTCCACAATACACTACTTACATTTCCTTCTGATCTCTCTCTCCGTAATACACTACTTATATTTCCTTCTGATCTCTTTTAAATTCTCCAATTCTCTTTTATTTACATCTACTCTGCTGTTAAACTATCCATAAACTTCTTTATCCTGTCTTTTACAATTTACAGTTCTAGAATTCATATTTGTTTACACCTTCTGTCTTTTTGTCATTTTACGTTCCCTGTAAACTTATGCTTTATAAAATGACTTTTAACATAATAAATGTTGGTTTTTAAGTCTATATGTGATAGCTCCAACATCAAGAACTCCTGTAACTCTCTATTTCGCTCTCAGTTGTGCTGATTCTCATTGATATTTTCTTTTCTCTTTGGTTATCTTTGATTTGATGTATTACACTGTATTTAATGACTTATTTGTAATTTGAAGTCTAGGTTCTTGCTTTCCTTTAGTTAGATACCTGGGGGGAAATGGAATCCAGAATAACTTAATTCAACTTGAGCAGGAATTTTCTGGGCCACTTAAATAACTAGTAGATGGGCTAACGGTTTCCCTGATGGTTCGGTGGTAAAGAACCCACCTGCCAATGAAGCAGATGCAGGTTCAGTTCCTGATATTCATTCAAATAGGTTGAAAACATGTACACACAAAAAATCTGCAGGTGAATCTTTATGGCAGCTTCCTTCATAATTGCCAAAATTTAGAAGCAACCAAGATGTCTTGCGGGCTTCTGAAGTGGTGATAGTGGTAAAGAACCTACCTGTCAATGCAAGAAACATAAGAAGCATGGGTTTGATCTTTGGGTCAAGAAGACCTTCCGGAAGAGGAAATGGCAACCCACTCCAGTATTCTTGCCTGGAAAACCCCATGGACAGAGCAACCTGGAGGGCTACAGTCCACGGAATCTCAAAAGAGTTGGATACAACTTAGCAACAACAATAACAAAGATGAGCTAAAACATTATGATGCCTAATTTGCTTCCAGTTCACTTTTATTTCTAGATGGAGTCATCCTGTACCAATTTAAAGACAAAGGATATACCAGAGTCAGTGTCATTGTGAGCTTGCTATTCTAAACTGGCTCCTGGCCATGAAAGAATCAAAAGAACTACTCAGTCTTCAGTCACCTCTTTGGGAATTTGCACAGGTCCCCAGGGAAAAGCACCCTAATTCTATAGACTTTCACTTCCTCTAGGATCTTAAGCTGACAACACTTCATAACATTTAGTTCTCTGATGCCACTTCCCAGGTGGCACAAGTGGTAAAGAACCCACCTGCCAATGCAAAAGACATGTAAAAGATGAGATGCGGGTTTGATCCTTGGGTTGGGAAGATACCCTGGATGAGGAAATGGCAATCCACTCCAGTATTCTTGCCTGGAGAACCCCATGGACAGAGGAACCTGACGGGCTACAGTCCATGGGATCACAGAAGAGCTGAACAGGACTGAAGTGGTTTGATAACCTTGAGGCAGATGCGTCTAGCAACTCCCAACTTCCAACTCCCCTCCACACATCCAGTTTTATTGTTCTCAGAGAGACAGCTGCTCAGTTTTTACTTAATTTATCCCTTTGAGACAGGGAAGTCTCTACACAGAATTTTAAGGACATATACTTCAGTTTCTTTTGAAAGAAGAATTTTAAGGATATATACTTGGGTTTCTCCCCTGGTGGCTCTGTCAGTAAAGAATCTGCCTGCAGTGCAGGAGATCTGGGCTCAATCCCCGGCTCAGGAAGTTCTCCTGGAGAAGGAAATGGCAATCAACTCCAGTATTCTTGCCTAAAATTCCTGTGGACAAAAGAGTCTGGCAGGTTACAGTGCATGGGGTCTCAAGGGTCGGACCTGACTTAGTGAATAAACCACCTCCACAAATACTTACATAATTAACAGCAGCAAAAATGCAACAAAGGACAGTTAAAAGGTTATGAGCAAAATGTAGGAATTTGAATTAATTGGTTTAAGACATTAGTTTTTAATGATAGACTATAACAAGCAAACATATTAAGAAACAAAGAAACATTAAATTTTTAATTTTTTTTAACTGACTGTGCAGGCTTCTGCGGACTTAAGAAATTGCAACTCATTTCTGAGGCACTAATACAAACATCATTTCTCCCTGCCAGAGTAATGTGTTCTGGTTAGAAATGTGAGTGCCATGCTTACACCATGAAGCTTTCAAGACACACATTTTCAGTCATTGATTAACCTTAAATATGACTTCCTTCTTGAGCTCATGAATGACACGAGGTTGACTTTCATAGAAAAGAGAATTTAGTTGCTAAGACTTGCTAACTTTAGTGGATAAACACAACTTCTAAAAACATAAGTCTTATTTCTTTTGACTTAGAAAACACAGGAAAATATGGCACGGCTTAGCTTTTTGACTTCAAAATAGTTGTATTCAGATTTAGGAACCAAATATCTAGCAACTGTTAAATATATTCTGAGACATTGTATAATAGTTCCAAGGTTTGAATCACCCAATTGTGTAAGGTAATCACATTAAACAAATGATTATCAAATTTTCTATTTTTACCCTGTCTGGGTAGCTTTCTATGGAGACCAAAATCATTGTCTAGCTTTGTATAGGATGAGGTAAAAACACATCCATACATATAAATGTCTTTGACATAAATGAAATATAAATGAGCTATTGTTTCAATTTATAATTCAAGTTCAAAACAACACACATGTTAATGTACATTGAGATATAAACAATTTTTAAAGATACACCAGTTTATAAGTAGTCTATACATTGCATTCTCTGCAATGTATAAGAGTTTTTTTCCTATTGATACCACCTAAACAATTATAGGTTTCATTTCAGAATATAGATTCATTTTGAGATTTCTTAAAAAGGCATCAAAATACAAATGAACACATATCAGTTTAAGTGAGTGAAAATGAAAGTCGCTGTCATGTCCGACTCTTTGCAATCCCATGGACGATACAGTCCATGGAATTCTCCAGGCCAGAATACGGGAGGGGGTAGCTTTCCCCTTCTCCAGGGACTCTTCCTAAACCAGGGATTGAACCCAGGTCTCCCACATTGGAGGCAGATTCCTTACCAGCTGAGCCATAAGGGAAGCCCAAATGTATATAAACAATGAAATAAAACCTAGATATCACATAAGAAGGTTTAAATGTACAAAAAACACTTAAATGATAAATGTAGATTGCTTTCGAATGTTCATTATGTATCTACATTACAGTAATTTTTTATTAAAATATCTATTCATTATTTCAAGCAGGAAGAATCATCTATTTATGAATTAGCTTTTCGTTTGAATATCTCTGTAAAAAGATATTTAACAGTTAATTTTGACTATCTCTCATCTACAATGTAGGTATAAGTATAAATCCTTAAAATAGTGCCTTTATATATGTATCTTTTAAGAAAATTACCCAGGCATGCAACGTTTTAAAGTAAATGAACAGAAGAACTTTGTAAATGAATTGCAAGTTACATTAAAGGAGAGTACTTAGCTATGAATATATTAAATCAATTCACTATTTCTACTCTTTGTGACTGAAATTATGTAATGTTCAGCTCTGTGTGTCTGTTTTACTTGATTGATATCCAAATGAATGTTGCATTGATTATATATTATCCTTTCTAATCCTCTTAAATCTAAAAGCAAAATAACACATAAAATTTCCATGTCTCAGGAGTACCTTGGGGTGTGTAATATTTTCAGTTAAATTTAGTAAACACAAACATTTTTAAGAGGTCTTTTTAAAATTACTGTAAGTTATGCAAGAGTTTAACATGAGCAGTAAAAAGAAATGTAATCAAGCAATGGTATAAAAATCTAGGCAAGCATTTTATCTCATAGCTGACATACTTTTCTATTGCCCCTTCTTTTTTTTGAAACTGTATTTTGAGCAGATACATCAAAACAATGGAGGAACTGTATAAGTCTGTCTTTGAAATGATGAGTTAGAGAACATTGCAAGAGTTCTTGCCAAATCATAGTACCATTATTAATTCAAGCATGATGAAATTGCTCATTTTAACTATAATCATGTAATTCATCAAAATACTACTAGAGCATATCATTCTCAACTATTACACTGATAAAGCACCTTACTGTAACACCAACACATGCAGGGAATTATTTTTTATATTATCTTATCCCAGAAAAATAATTGTTTTGAATCTGGGCAGGCCTTGTCTAATATTTGATAAAAGGAAAATTTCAACATGTTTTCATGTACTGACTTCAATGCAGTTGTTTTGCATTTGAATAACTTCATCTATTAAGTTTTAAAATAGGTCAGGGTGTCTGGAACTGAAACAGTATATTTCCTACATGTCAATTTTTTCATTCTCCTTGATGAGTACAGAACAAACTGGGATGGTAAATGAGCAAGCATTCCCTTACTTCATAAATCAAGAAGATCATGCAAACCTACAGTCTCATCACTCAACAACTTTTTCTTAGAAGTTCCATTTGACATCAAAGACTATATACTTTTCAAAAAGTGTGTTGGAAATCAAACTACACTGGAAAAAACTCTCTTTACGATCATTTATTCAAAAGAGCAGAGTAAGGCACAAAAAAGATCAGTTAGTAAAATGATTGTACTTTATAGTCCACTAAGATATCCAACTTTTGTGTATTGCTCATAGGATTGTTTATTTCATAAAATAAGAACAATTAACTACTGCTGAAAAAATACTGTAATGTGTAGTAATACTCACTTATTTGTATGTTGTACTTGAGCATTGGAATATATACATAGGAAAATGTTCTTGCTTCCTTCCTAAAGATTGGATTAGCTGCATCAAAGGGCCAGGCATAGAGAACAATGTCATCAGAACAGAGTTAAACACAGGAAGAAACTTTAGTTGCTATCTGTGCCACTGGATCTATCAATTACTTCATTGCATGTTTCTTGTCTTGCTTTTAGGTTGTATGCTTGTAAATTAGTGTTCTTCACCTGGGACATCTTATAGCCTTGGAAATCAGCAGCTCAGTAGATCCAAGGAAGATGAATTCTACAACTGGCAACATTGTCCTTGCCCTCATCACTCCTTTCCACATCACACTTAAGGGTACTCTCTTTTTTGGGTCCTGGAGCTTCATGATAAATCTCTTCCAATCACAAAAATTATGACTAAAGTTTATAAAGTGTGAAAATTAAACTTACAAATTGAAATATTAGGACTAAAACTAAACAGCCCAAGTGCATGTTACTTAGCAACAAAGCCACTGTCCATATCTGTGAATTGCCTGATAGTTTCTTCTCAGGACTGATTACTGACCAGTAATCTACTACTCATTTCTCATAAAATATGTACTGTCTTGAAAGTAATATTCAGCTCAGTTCAGTCACTCAGTTGTGTCTGACTCTTTGTGACCCCATGAACTGCAGCACACCAGGCCTCCTTGTCCATCACCAACTCCAAGAGTCCACCCAAACCCATATCCATTGAGTCAGTGATGCCATCCAACCATCTCATCCTCTGTCATTCCCTTCTCTTCCTGCCCTCAATCTTTCCCAGCATCAGGGTCTCCTCAAATGAGTCAGCTCTTCGTATCAGGTGGCCAGAGTATTGGAGTTTCAGCTTCAACATCAGTCCTTCCAACACCCAGGACTAATCTCCTTTAGGATGGACTGGTTGGATCTCCTTTCAGTCCAAGGGACTCTCAAGAATATTCTCCAACACCACAGTTCAAAAGCATCAATTCAAGCATCAACCCCATCCAGTTCATGGGGTCTCAAAGAGTCGGACACGACTGAGCAACTGAACTGAACTGAACTGAAAAGTATTACTGTAAACTTAATTCAAAACTTTTGCTCTAGTCAATTGTCAGTGTTAGCAGTTAAACTATTTTGAAAAAAAAAAAAAAGATCTATTCCATATTTTAAAAACTTGCCTATTCTTATCTTATGAATATTATTCTTATTTTGTTCAAGATTATCAGCCTGGACTTTTGTAGACTTTCTTTATTTACCTATCGATCTATCCATGGACTGAACAATCATTTCTGGAATTTAACAAAGCATATACAAATTTCTTATCTATTTGTCTAAGTATACAGTTAAAAAGATCTCATGTGGCCCCAGTTTAACTACATTGTGAATTTCCAGATTCTCCATTTTGAAGCTACCTTAAATAGACTGAAAGCTGTAATTCATTTACCCTTGACAAAGCATGACTCCATATGGCCACGGTGAAAATGTTCACCACAAAGGATTGTAAAAAATGAAATATTTTATTCAAAACCAGTAATTTGGCCATTTCCATGCATGGTGAGTGACCTAAGTATTGAGATTTCCTTTTCAATATAATTGGAAAAGAAAAACAAATAGGAAAATGTGAAAACTATGTGACTATAGGATATGATACAAAATAGCCTCAAATCATGGCCTAGTTTGCTGTTTCTAAGGGCATTATGCACTGCCTATTTTACCTGTAGAAAAGAGAAAGCATTTTGCTAAAGCATTACTAAAAGTTTCTACTCCATTGAGATATTTCCTTAAAGTGAGTTTTTCTATGTAATAACTAAATTTATTTCTATGATCTTTGTATGTAAAAGATACATCAGTATGCATCTTCTGACTACAGTAAAATTTTAGAACTCTCATCCCAGAATTCTTATTGGTTTATGGTACTTCTATCTTTCTTTTCTCGCTCACAATTAATGCACATGTTTCCATAATTTTGAATTAGCAAAACAGTATTAGCAGTTAACAAAAAAAGAATACCTTGTGTGAAAAGATATTTTAAAGGAGATACACATTTTTCTCACTATCTCGGGCCACAATATAGAAGACCGTAAGTCTTTAAATATAGCTATTTGTTTTTTTAATGAAATTTGGATGAGGGTGGTCTCTTATATACTACAATATCTATTACTGTGAAATTGTTTAGTACAAGATGAAATTCATTGGCCCTCTGCTTTTTCACATAATAGAAAAGAGTATAATATAATAGTAATAATATTTCAAATACACACAAAGAATAAAATTAACTTTTATTAGCATATGGAGGTTTGCTCCATTGGGTAATCATCTGTGAACCAGAAAAATTAGCACAATTTACTAAGCCCCTGGCAGGTATTCTTCTACCTTCTGTGACTTAAAGCATTTTTTGCTCATAAAAAGAAGGTGTAAGAGCTTTCTAAGGGCCATTATCTATTTTTTAAAAATTCATTTTCCTGATAATAAATGTATTTTTCAGTTCTGTCTGGTAAGACAGGCAACATTCTTGTCCCTGGGATGTTCACATTCTATTGAGGAGCCAGAAAATAATCAAGTAATCACCTATCTAAATAGGATAATTTCCAGATTCTCCTTAAGTGTGTGCTGAAGGAAATCAATCAAGTGATATGATAAAGAAGCAGTAGTGAAGACTTCTTCGCATATGGTTACATGTGATATGTTAGCTAAGAGGTGAAAGATATGAAGCTACTTTTTGTGTAAGGACTAAAGATGGGGAAACAGTGGCTAACTAATTTTTGAGGCTCCAAAATCACAGCAGATAGTGATTGCAGCCATGAAATTAAAAGACACTCCTTGGAAAGAAAGTTATGACCGACCTAGACAGCATATTAAAAAGCAGAGACATTACTTTGTCAACAAAGGTCCATCTAATCAAGGCTATGGTTTTTCCAGTGGTCATGTATGGATGTGAGAGTTTGACTATAAAGAAAGATGAGGGCTGAGAAATTGATGCTTTTGAACTGTGATGTTGGAGAAGACTCTTGAGAGTCCCTTGGACTGCAAGGAGATCCAACTAGTCCATCCTACAGGAGAACAGTCCTGGGTGTTCATTGGAAGCTGAAACTCCAATACTGTGGCCACCTGACGTGAAGGGCTGACTCATTTGAAAAGACCCTGATGCTGAGAAAGATTGAGGGCAGGAGGAGAAGGGGTTGACGGAGAATGAGACAGCTGGATGGCATCACCAACTCAATGGATATGAGTTTGGGTAAACTCCGGGAGCTGGTGATGGACAGGGAGGCCTGGTGTGCTGTGATTCATAGGGTCGCAAAGAGTAGGACACGACTGAGCAACAGAACTGAACTGAACTGAATAAACCACAACCTATTTTCTCCAAGGAGCCAGGGGACTCTGGCCTTACTAGGTCAATAAATAAGGAATGTGTCTATTAGGAACAGAACTGACAAATTTGAGAAATCTGGTAATGGTTATTGTCCATCCTCAACCCAGATTATTGTCCATCTCCAACCCCATTAAGAGATGTCACTGTTGAATTAGAATGCTGTATAGAATTGGATAAGGGGGAAGAGCTTAAGCAACAAGGGAATGGTAAATGAAACTAAGGAAACAGCAAGTCACCAATCATCTTAAAAAACAGAAAACTTACTTATGAAACAGAAAGAGATGCACAGACTTAGAAAACGAACTTATAGTGCCCAGGGGGAAGGAATAGTTAGGGATTTTGGGAAGATCATGTGCACACTACTATACTTAAAATGGATAACCAACAAAGACCTATTATTTAGCACATGGAATTCTGCTCGATATTATACGCCAGCTTGGATGGGAAGGGTTTTAGGCAAAAATGGATATATGTATGTGTATTGCTGAGTCCCTTTTTTGTTCACCTAAACTACCACAACATTGTTAATTGGCTATATTCTATTATAAAATGTTTTTGCTACTAAAAATTAAAATTAAAACTTTTTAATAAAATAAAATGAAGAACACAGAGAAAAAAAAAAAANGAATTAGCAAAACAGTATTAGCAGTTAACAAAAAAAGAATACCTTGTGTGAAAAGATATTTTAAAGGAGATACACATTTTTCTCACTATCTCGGGCCACAATATAGAAGACCGTAAGTCTTTAAATATAGCTATTTGTTTTTTTAATGAAATTTGGATGAGGGTGGTCTCTTATATACTACAATATCTATTACTGTGAAATTGTTTAGTACAAGATGAAATTCATTGGCCCTCTGCTTTTTCACATAATAGAAAAGAGTATAATATAATAGTAATAATATTTCAAATACACACAAAGAATAAAATTAACTTTTATTAGCATATGGAGGTTTGCTCCATTGGGTAATCATCTGTGAACCAGAAAAATTAGCACAATTTACTAAGCCCCTGGCAGGTATTCTTCTACCTTCTGTGACTTAAAGCATTTTTTGCTCATAAAAAGAAGGTGTAAGAGCTTTCTAAGGGCCATTATCTATTTTTTAAAAATTCATTTTCCTGATAATAAATGTATTTTTCAGTTCTGTCTGGTAAGACAGGCAACATTCTTGTCCCTGGGATGTTCACATTCTATTGAGGAGCCAGAAAATAATCAAGTAATCACCTATCTAAATAGGATAATTTCCAGATTCTCCTTAAGTGTGTGCTGAAGGAAATCAATCAAGTGATATGATAAAGAAGCAGTAGTGAAGACTTCTTCGCATATGGTTACATGTGATATGTTAGCTAAGAGGTGAAAGATATGAAGCTACTTTTTGTGTAAGGACTAAAGATGGGGAAACAGTGGCTAACTAATTTTTGAGGCTCCAAAATCACAGCAGATAGTGATTGCAGCCATGAAATTAAAAGACACTCCTTGGAAAGAAAGTTATGACCGACCTAGACAGCATATTAAAAAGCAGAGACATTACTTTGTCAACAAAGGTCCATCTAATCAAGGCTATGGTTTTTCCAGTGGTCATGTATGGATGTGAGAGTTTGACTATAAAGAAAGATGAGGGCTGAGAAATTGATGCTTTTGAACTGTGATGTTGGAGAAGACTCTTGAGAGTCCCTTGGACTGCAAGGAGATCCAACTAGTCCATCCTACAGGAGAACAGTCCTGGGTGTTCATTGGAAGCTGAAACTCCAATACTGTGGCCACCTGACGTGAAGGGCTGACTCATTTGAAAAGACCCTGATGCTGAGAAAGATTGAGGGCAGGAGGAGAAGGGGTTGACGGAGAATGAGACAGCTGGATGGCATCACCAACTCAATGGATATGAGTTTGGGTAAACTCCGGGAGCTGGTGATGGACAGGGAGGCCTGGTGTGCTGTGGTTCAGAGGGTCGCAAAGAGTAGGACACGACTGAGCAACAGAACTGAACTGAACTGAATAAACCACAACCTATTTTCTCCAAGGAGCCAGGGGACTCTGGCCTTACTAGGTCAATAAATAAGGAATGTGTCTATTAGGAACAGAACTGACAAATTTGAGAAATCTGGTAATGGTTATTGTCCATCCTCAACCCAGATTATTGTCCATCTCCAACCCCATTAAGAGATGTCACTGTTGAATTAGAATGCTGTATAGAATTGGATAAGGGGGAAGAGCTTAAGCAACAAGGGAATGGTAAATGAAACTAAGGAAACAGCAAGTCACCAATCATCTTAAAAAACAGAAAACTTACTTATGAAACAGAAAGAGATGCACAGACTTAGAAAACGAACTTATAGTGCCCAGGGGGAAGGAATAGTTAGGGATTTTGGGAAGATCATGTGCACACTACTATACTTAAAATGGATAACCAACAAAGACCTATTATTTAGCACATGGAATTCTGCTCGATATTATACGCCAGCTTGGATGGGAAGGGTTTTAGGCAAAAATGGATATATGTATGTGTATTGCTGAGTCCCTTTTTTGTTCACCTAAACTACCACAACATTGTTAATTGGCTATATTCTATTATAAAATGTTTTTGCTACTAAAAATTAAAATTAAAACTTTTTAATAAAATAAAATGAAGAACACAGAGAAAAAAAAAAAATAGAAGCAACAGTATTTTGACCAAAGAGATCTGTAACAATGGCTAATATATCCTGATATTCTGAAGGATAATATAGATGGATACCCAATAGGATAGTCTCAATTTGAATAATAATAAACATAATCTTAATTATAATAGAAAAGCTGGTGAAGAGAAGGCTCACCTCAAACGAAAATCATGGTCTTATTTCAGTTCTCAGATTTAAGTTACTCCTCATATCTGATTAAAGCCTACTGATTAAAGGGAGGGTGGGATTCCCCTTGAGGAGATTCTGCAATGCAAGGGCAAGATATAAAGACAGAACTTTAATGTTTCCCTAAGAAATTTGAATCTATTTAACAGGGAAACTGTGCACTATAGAAATGGGAATAAACAAACTTCTTAAAGACTTTTAGACACAGATTCTAAGCTGATATAATAGAAGACAACCTGAAGTAACATCAACACTGTTTCTTTTATCTGGGACTACATGAGTGGTCAATTGAGTCCATCTCCTGTTGATTTCCATAGGTACTCAGACCACCTGAACTATGAGGGAAGCCACTCAGACCCATGTAGTAGTTATATCCTTAGCCCCTATGCATGTATTCCATCACTCAGAAGTAGCTGCCTGATGAGAGAAAGCAATAGAATACAGAATACTGTGTTTAAAGTTCAGTTTCCCTGCTCAAATGCCTCTGCCAACACCATCCAAGGTCTTAATCCATTGTTATATCACATACAGTACTGTCTCAGACTCAGAGCTCCTTTTACTACACAAGCATATGAGAGAATTGTGGGTTTTGCCCTGACCATGTGCTCAGCTAAGATGCCAGCTCAAGAACAAATTCTTACAAGACTGAGTGGCAGCCCAGTGTGACAGTGTGACAAGGTTTACACACTTAACCAATAGCCCATTACTCAACAAGTAGAACACAGAACAAAGAATTTCAAGTAGGAATGTCTCCTTTCATCACTACCCTAAGGGACACACTTGTGGAATTTATATTGTTAACAACAACTTTACACTCTATTTTAGAGGGTCATTAGTTTCCAGAGGTTAGGGGGAGTTGATACACAGTTCTGTTGTGGTACATCAAAAAAATTGATCAGAACTAGAACCTTTAACTATAGTATATACTTTGCGCTCTTCAGACAATTTGACAAGTGAGCAAATAAAAGTGCTGTTGGACTTGTGGGGGTAATTAATCCTGACAACAAGAGGATATAGTAACAACTACATAGAGGGCATGGGGGAGAATATGTTTGGAACCCATATAGATATTGGAGGATCGTGGATATTTCCATGCCAAGAGACTGATTGGATGATGTAGTTGCTTAGTCATTAAATCCTGTCCAACTCTTTTTGTGACCCTAGATGGTAGCCTGCCAGATTTCTCTGTCCATAGGATTTCCTAGACAAGAATGCTAGAGTAGGTCGCCATTTCCTTCTCCAGAGGATCTTCCTGACTCAGAGACTGAATCAAATCTCCTGCCTTGGCAGGCAAATTCTCTACTACTGAGCCACCAGGGAAGCCCCAGTTGAATGACAGTGTTACTTATTTAGGTGGACAGCACTAAAAGAGGAACAGGTTTGGGTAGAAGGATCAGAAACAAAATTGTTGTTCAAAATAAATGATAGCAATCAAACACAACATCAAGTGGGCAGTTGAAAACAAACTGAAAATAAAAATCTGGGGTTCAGAGGAGAATGTGATATAGAGAATTACACATTTCAATGATATAAATGTCATTCAGGGTGGAAGAAAGTCATTAGGTTACGATATATTACCTTAGTATATACTAACCTGATAGTAGTCTATACTAACTAACCTGGTAGTCTATGCTAACCTGCTAGTATAGACAGAAGAGAAAGAAGACAAGGACTAAGCCACTGGGTGATTCTAAATTAGGAGGTTGGTAGAAGGTGACAACTAGATCATAGGATTTAAAGGATACAGCCAACAGTGGAAGAACACTACAATGAGAAGTTATGGGTCCAACTGTATACTGAATACTCATAAGAGGTCAGGCAAGTTTAGGAGATAAAGCATCCTGGATATGACCACATGAAGGTTGTTGATGAATTCTTTAGGAATATTTTCCATAGAGTGATGGCTATGAAACAAGATAGAAAGGGGTTGATTAGTGAATGAGAAGCAAAGAAATGGAGGCTGTGAGAGTGAAAAATTATTTCAACACGTTTATTTCAACAAGTTTTACCTCAAAAGGAATGGAGAAATGAGATGGTAGCTAGAGAACGATGCAAGCTTCAATATTATTATTATTTATTTTTTAGTATGTGCAAACATATTTTACTAAAGTGTGTTTAGTATACTCATAAAAATGATTATGGCAAGGTAGGTGGCTGTGTAAGGAGAGCAAGAAAGGAACTGATGATGGAAGAGAGGGCTACTGAAAGCAGAGAATGCATGGGATTCAGAGTAACACTAAGAATCCAAATATTATGGAGATACGCTTCTAGTGAGAATATGAGATAATCTGTTTCTGATTGTTCCTATTTTCTCAATCAAATGTGACCAACTAAAGGGAAAAGTGGGAAAAATTTGGAAAGAAAGAGGAAAGTACAATTTTCTCTGGGTAGGAAAAATGATCTTGCTGCAGCAACGTAAGGAAATTAGGCATATGGTACCCATTTAAGGCTTACCCATGACTAGACTTTGGCCAATGCTTTTGGTGTCCATTGTGACACTGATCCATATGTGACTGTTTTACTGGTTAATGAGAAAGAAAATAGTTGCTTTGTAGAGTGATTTCCATCCTAAAAGTTTCAGTTGTTCTGATGGAGATTTGGAGAAATGGGTTTACAATTGGGCTCTGCCTGACTATAGAGTGGTAAGTGAAGTGAAGTTGCTCAGTCATGTCTGACTCTTTGTGACCCCATGGACTGTAGCCCACCAGGCTCCTCCCTCCATGGGATTCTCCAGGCAAGAATACTGGAGTGGGTTGCCGTTTCCTTCTCCAGGAATCTTCCCAACTCAGGGATTGAACCCAGTTTTCCCGCATTGCAGGCAGACGCTTTAACCTCTGAGCCACCAGGGAAATCCAGAGTGATGTAAATTTTTTTTTAGGGTATTTTCAGGTGAGTAGTCATGATAATTGGCTATAAACTCAAAGGTAGTAAGAGGAGAAATATGGAAGGAGCTATATGCTGACAGAAAATGGGGAAAAAATGCAGGTAAAAGGTATGGAAGTATTAAAAGTTGCTATAGCAGGAATATTAAAGTAAGGAAGTAGAAAAATAAGATATGGTGGTCAGGGAATAAAGTATTTGGAATCAAGGTTTTTCTGGTAATGTAGTTATTTGTGATGATAGGCTTTAGAGTAGGGTAACTGAAATGAACGGATGAGTAGAGCTGAAACAACCAGTGTGACTTTACAGACAAAGAAATTCAAGACCCAGAGGCGAAATTGTATGAGAGGGATCAAGATGGATGGTATTGAGAAGGACAAAGAGTAGAAATGGAATAAAAAAGAATTCAGTTCAGTTCAGTCGCTCAGACATGTCCAACTCTTTGCGACTCCATGAATTGCAGCATGCCAGGCCTCCCTGTCCATCACCATCTCCCGGAGTTCACTCAGACTCACATCCATCGAGTCAGTGATGCCATCCAGCCATCTCATCCTCAGTCGTCCCCTTCTCCTCCTGCCCCCAATCCCTCCCAGCATCAGAGTCTTTTCCAATGAGTCAACTCTTCGCATGAAGTGGCCAGAGTACTGGAGCTTCAGCTTTAGCATCACTCCTTCCAAAGAAATCCCAGGGCCGATCTCCTTTAGAATGGACTGGTTGGATCTCCTTGCAGTCCAAGGGACTGTCAAGAGTCTTCTCCAACACCACAGTTTAAAAGCATCAATTCTTCGGCATCAGCCTTCTTCACAGTCCAACTGTCACATCCATACATGACTACTGGAAAAACCATAGCCTTGACTAGACGGACTTTAGTCGGCAAAGTAATATCTCTGCTTTTTACCATTCTTTTTTAGAATGAAATAAATTGGCAGCTAAATTTCAAGGATGAAAGAGATTAACGTTAAAAACAAAATGGCCGCCATAAAAGAACACAGACGGTAAAGATGATGATGTGAGCATCAGTGAAACTGAAGTTGCTCTTCCTGGTGCATGTCTTGTGGTTTCTGAGGAGGAATCAGGAGAAAAGGGCAATGGGAAACATGAAGGTACATACCCAGGGTGACCTTATATCTTGTTAGCTTGGGACTATCGAGGGTCATGCATATTATAGCAGGATAACTATTAGCAGAATCCACTTTTACTTTAAAAACTGCCCTAAATTGTACAACATATTGTTTGGTCACTCTACATCTACTACATTTCAAACTCCTCTTTTACATGTTCCTCAAAATATTTGTCCAGACTCATCTTTGCCTTATGCTCTATAGAAATCAGAGGTCTTCACACTTGTACTCCTCTATCCTGGCTATTCAGACAGGTGAGTGCTTGCATTGTTTCTGAATTCTCTCACTGACCAAAATAGGAACTGACTACACAATGACTCCCAAATTTCCATAGGCTAACTTGTATAGGTTTGGTTTATAGTGAGAAACTGCAGTTCAGAAGATCTGAAGCAGCTGCTGGAGAACTTACCTACTTTAAAATGTCCTGATATGATTCACAAATCCAACCAAGTTAGAACAGCAGCCATTTCTGACTTTAACAAGCAAAATATGTTTGCACCTGTGAGTGTATATGCCTGCGTGTACTGTTAAAAGTCACAGGAATTTCCCTTTGACCAAATGCCACATCACAGTTGCAATCTCTAAGCCCCCATTAAAGAATCCTAAAATTGAATAGGTGGGATTTATAAGATATCTTACATTTCTAGGGCATATTCCAAGCCTGGCCTCCTTAAATTCCCATTGACAAATAAACCCAGTTATTCCAATGAGACTGCAAGACCCTTTAGGTTGTTTAAAATCCTGGAAAACATTTTGTTCTGAACCTTGCACAGAGCATTTAATAAATAGATAAATAATTGATTGAATTTCTGATTAGATTATATGGAACTGACCCTTCTGTCAGTATTTCTCTAGCCCTTGGACCTCACTGAGGGTCACAAAGCTATGTTTTCCTATTTACTGCTGAACAACACCTGTCTTTTGACACTATAAAGTGGGATTTATGATTCATTCTTAGGACTAGAATTTCTTTTCTTCTGTGACTGCTTAGTCTCCAAAAGCAGAGTGTGTTCACCAGTTAATTTCTGAGTATTTTCTTTCTGTTGGCAATTTATTAAATTAGTAAGGAACTCAAAGTAGATACGTATATCCCTTTATTTTTTTCCTAGTAGGATACAACTTTCTAATAAAAGATCCAAAATAAAAGACAGTTTTATAAATGTTTCACATTCATTTATTTAATAAAAATTCACTGGATATGAAATCAAATGCAATATCATCCATTTGGACTGTATCTAATTTTGGCTTGGATTGTAGATAACACAGTAAATGTAATTTGTCATCATAAATGTATTATTATTTAATCATATGAAAGTTTTGGTTTATCTTGAGAAAACTTTATAGTGGTTTTAATACACAGGAGCCATTCCTGACAGATATGATGAAACAGATTTATCACTCTTGACAAATTATATTGCAAAATGTCCTCTCATGACTGCCCACAATGGAAACCGCACTGCCATATTCAACAGGAATGTCACCTGTGATTCTGATTTTATAACCTTGTTCACTGGCAGTCTAAAACTGCTTTTCTTTGGGACTATGGTATACTTGGAATGTAAGATGGTTATAAGAATAATTGTATGAATGAAGGAAACCTGTAGCCCTTTAAATCAAACTAAGTAGTGTTTTATTAAAGTGCTCAGCAAATCAATCTAAATTCAAGGGTAATAACACCCTAATCAGGTGGTAGAAAAAATAATAGGTTGTCATGCATGAGAAAAAATAGGCAATCATGGAATGTTTTCTTTAATTAGGTCATGTAAAGTGGAAGAACTGAGTAGGAACTGGCAAGACATTCATCATGAGCAAGGTGGGAAATTATTTAGATGACTAAGGAAGGAAAATTGCATGTGATATGTTTAGATTTGACTGGACAGAAAATTAAACGTTTTTTTAAAGTATATGTACTATTTTGCTGATGATAAGTATTGACAGGTGTGGGATTTTTCAAAGCAAAGTTTAGCCAGTTAGTCATCTAGTTTGCTAAGTCCACATGTATTAATTGTTTTCTAATGATTTTCATTTCAGTGCGGCTCTGGGGCTCTGAATGTGGTCCTCTGGCATTTTTACTGCAAAACTGTCTCTCATCTCCTGTGGAATTTGGCTGCTAATAAACTTGAGGTTGACTATTAAGCACTTCTCATTTTCTTGTTAAATTGAAAGGAGTAATTAATGATTAATACTATCTGAGATAGTTAGTACACTTCTCTGTACAGGGAAACTGTTACAAATGACAACATCAGTAGACAGATTTCTTATTAGACACTGTCACCTTCACAACTAAGATTATTAAATATGTCTTTTTTTTAAAGCCTTAATTTGGGGAATGTAATGACATGATTTCAAATATTTGCAGTATTCTGACAACCACCTCATATAAAATTATGTTTGCCAAATGAAATCTGAGAACTCAGCCTTCACCACTCCAAAACATCATTACAAATAGAAATATTACTGGTCCTTATCCCCCCACTAAGTAAATTCATTTCTATATCCCTAACGATGCAGCACAGCACACGAGCATCTACGTAGCACTCCAGCATTGCTTTTTATGTCAATCAACCATGCAGAGGGAACACATACATACTAAGGAAAAGTTTTATGAGGTTTAGTTTCAACGAATTGCAATCATACTGTTCGTAAGTTGTGCGTGTGTGCTAAGTTGCTTCAGTAGTGTCTGACTCTTTGTGACTCTATGGACTGTAGCCCACTAGGTCCCCTGTCCATGGGATTCTCCAGGCAAGAATACTGGATTGGGTTGTCATGCCCTTCTGCAGGAGATCCTCCCAACCCAGGGATTGAAGCCATGTCTCTTATGTCTCCTGCATTGGTAGTAAAGTTCTTTACCACTAATGCCACCTGGAAAGCTCCTGTTTATAAGTTCAGTTCAGTTCAGTCACTCAGTCATGTCCGACTCTTTGTGACCCCATGAATCGCAGCACGCCAGGCCTCCCTGTCCATCACCATCTCCCAGAGTTCACTCAGACTCATGACCATCGAGTCGGTGATGCCATCCAGCCATCTCATCTTCTGTTGGCCCCTTTTCCTCTTGCCCCAAATCCCTCCCAGCATCAGAGTCTTTTCCAATGAGTCAACTCTTCGCATGAGGTGGCCAAAGTACTGGAGTTTCAGCTTTAACATCATTCCTTCCAAAGAACATCCAGGTCCTCCTTTAGAATGGACTGGTTGGATCTCATTGCAGTCCAAGGGCCTCTCAAGAGTCTTCTCCAATACCACATTTCAAAAGCATCAATTCTTTGGCGCTCAGCTTTCTTCACAGTCCAACTGTCTCATCCATACATGACCACTGGAAAAACCATAGCCTTGACTAGACAGACCTTTGTTGGCAAAGTAATGTCTCTGCTTTTGAATATGCTATCTAGGTTGGTCATAACTTTTCTTCCAAGGAGTAAGCGTCTTTTACTTTTATAAGTTAAGAGGTGGCAAATACTAGCGGGTACAGCTAAGACATCTATGGACACAATCTCATTTGTTAAGTTCAGATTAACCTGAGAATCTTTTTTAAGCAGACACTGCTGGTGCCCTGCCCAAATCTCCCTGACCCACTTCAGAGGTCAGCTTAGACTTCGGTGGTCAGTTCCAGTACTTTCTTTCTTCCAGTGGCTTTCTACCTCCAGCACCTATTACTAAGAAGCTTTACTAGTGTGTGGGTTAAAAGAGAGCTGAGTACCGAAAAGTTGATGCTTTTGAACAATGGTGTTGGAAAAGACTCTTGAGAGTCCCTTGGACTGCAAGGAGATCCAACCAATCCACCCTAAAGGAAATTAGTCCTGAATATTCATTGGAAAGACTGATGCTGAAGCTGAAGCTCCAACACCTGATATGAAGAACTGACTCATTGGAAAAGACNTTGCAGTCCAAGGGCCTCTCAAGAGTCTTCTCCAATACCACATTTCAAAAGCATCAATTCTTTGGCGCTCAGCTTTCTTCACAGTCCAACTGTCTCATCCATACATGACCACTGGAAAAACCATAGCCTTGACTAGACAGACCTTTGTTGGCAAAGTAATGTCTCTGCTTTTGAATATGCTATCTAGGTTGGTCATAACTTTTCTTCCAAGGAGTAAGCGTCTTTTACTTTTATAAGTTAAGAGGTGGCAAATACTAGCGGGTACAGCTAAGACATCTATGGACACAATCTCATTTGTTAAGTTCAGATTAACCTGAGAATCTTTTTTAAGCAGACACTGCTGGTGCCCTGCCCAAATCTCCCTGACCCACTTCAGAGGTCAGCTTAGACTTCGGTGGTCAGTTCCAGTACTTTCTTTCTTCCAGTGGCTTTCTACCTCCAGCACCTATTACTAAGAAGCTTTACTAGTGTGTGGGTTAAAAGAGAGCTGAGTACCGAAAAGTTGATGCTTTTGAACAATGGTGTTGGAAAAGACTCTTGAGAGTCCCTTGGACTGCAAGGAGATCCAACCAATCCACCCTAAAGGAAATTAGTCCTGAATATTCATTGGAAAGACTGATGCTGAAGCTGAAGCTCCAACACCTGATATGAAGAACTGACTCATTGGAAAAGACCCTGATGCTGGGAATGATTGAAGGTAGGAGGAGAAGGAGACAACAGAGGATGAGATGGCTGGATGGCATCACTGACTCTATGGACATGAGTTTGAGGAAGTTCCAGAAGTTGGTGATGGAGAGGGAAGCCTGGTGTGCTACAGTCCATAGGGTCACAAAGAGTTAGACATGACTGACTGACTGAATTGAACTGAACTGGGGTTAGAGACAGTGCCAAGTGTTAAAAACCCAAGAGCATGCCAGAGAAGCAAGCCTCACACACTGAATGATGAAAGTGGTGTTAACACCTAAACTCCTTACCCCTCATAATGACAGATCTGAGTCACATTCTGCACAGTGTTTTAAGGGGTCTCCAGCAGGACTGAGTCCCAGTGGCCCAGAGCAATAACTTCACATTCACTTAGCCTCTGCTACCTTTTCTCCTTTCACTGTCTCACTTAATCTGTCCAATAAGATACTCATCTCTGGGTCTGCTTTTGGAGTGACTTCTCAACACAGTACTCCAGATAGAGATTAACAGTCACCACTGTTGCCTATGAGATGGGAATTCTCTGGCAATCCAGCCTTGGGAACTGGCAACACCATATCCTGACTTCTGCTGCAGCAACAATAAACAAAGCATTGATCCATTAATTTACTTTCTTCTACTCTTAACTAGTCATTTCTCTATAATTACAAGACCAAATTATTTTGAGGCTTTTCTTTTGGCTAGGCATATCCCCAATTATTCTACTTATGAATTAAATGAAAGGTACCTTATAAAGTTTCACATGACCTTTCATAGGTAAATCCCAGCTTTAAAAAAAAAATACCTCAGAGAATAAATTCTCAGAAGGACAAATTTCCCACAACTTTAAATAGGAAAAATTTTATTATTCCTCAATTCAAAAACTGGCATCTATTTTTTTTAATAACTGGAAATTCTATATAAATGGACATAGTTACTTTAAAGTTCAATATCAAACATTCTATTAATTATATATGCTGTTTATCTGCTTTTGTTAAGCACTTTTATACCTACTATGAATTATATACTTGAGATTATGCTGAAACATAAAATGAAGACTTTCATCAAAAAAATCTACAAACAATAAATGCTGGAGAATGTGTGGAGAAAAGGAAACCCTCTTGCACGGTTGGTGGAAATGTAAATTGACACAACAACTAAAGAGAACAATAAGGATGTTCCTTAAAAAACTAAAAGTAGAACTACAATTTGACCCAGCAATCCCACTACTGGGTATATACCCTGAGAAAACCATAATTCAAAGAGACACATGCACCCCAGTGTTCATTGTAGCACTGTTTACCATAGCCAGGACTTGGAAGCAACCTAAATGTCCTTTGACAGATGAGTGGATAAAGAAGATGTGACACATATATGCAGAGGAATATTATTTAGCCATAAGAAGGAATGGAATTGGGTCATTTGTAGAGACGCGGATAAACCTAAAGTCTCTTATACAGAGTGAAGTCAAAAAGAGAAAAACAAGTGCCATCTTTACGCATATATGTGGAATCTAGAGAAATGGTACAGATGAACCTATTTGTAGGGAAGGAAAAAAAATGCTCATGTAGAGAAAGGATGTGTGGACCCTGTGATGGGGTAGGGGGCTAAGAGGTGGAATCAGTTGGGAGACTGGGATTGACATATATACACTAACCTGTGTAAAACAGGTCGCTAGTGGGAACCTGCTGCATAGTGCAGGGAGCTCAGCTTGGTGCCTTGTGATGACATAGAGCATGGCACGGATAGAGTAGGGGGAAGTGGGAGAGAAGTCCAAGAGGAAGGGATATATGTATACATATAGCTGACTCACTTCACTATGCAGCAGATACTAACAACAGTGCAAAGCAAAAATACCTCAATTATAAAAAAACAAACACACACAGAGATCTGTCAATATAAAATAAATTAATAAAATAATTTTGACTGATATAATGTAAAAACATTATTTACTAGACTTGCAAACCAGAGTAATCTGAGAGGAGATTGAAACAAAAGACACATTTTTAAAAATGAATTGTGTCACAATGTTTTACACGAGAAATCCAGATAGACTCTTTAAGGTGTGAAGAAATCACTCATAAGCGCAAGGTAAAGAGGGAAAGTTCATGTACAGCTGGATTTTGGTAAACAATATTTACATATCTGGGGGGGTGCTTTAACTCCAAGATGGGCATGCTTTCCTGAAACCCACTAATATAGTATAGCTATCTTTGTTTTCCACAATATCCAGCCCTGGTTCTTAAAATTTAGATTTTATCAGAATCACCCAGGAAATTTTTAGAAATGCACATTACTAACCCTAGTCTCAGAAATTTTCACTAATTACATCTGGATAGGGCCCAGTAAATTGAGTTTCTCTAAGAATTCCATGTGATTCTGTAATAGGAAGTTCACAGATCACACTTTGATAAAATCTAGTCTATTTGGTACCTAATAAATTCTTTCTGAATCTGAATTTAAATGCTCCAACATACTGAATATAAATAATTTTTACCTTGCTTAAGAAGGAAGCCATAATAAAATTAAGATGAATATATTACATAATTTTCCATGATTACACTAAGCTATTGACTGACCATCAGTGAATATAAAAACAATCAAGCCACTTCCTGAGGAGCAGATTCTAATTAGCCTACCTGAGATGTGTGCAGACAATTTAAATTGCCTGGTTTGGTCCCAGGAACGTGTACTGCATTCCATTACCATCAAGTAATATTAAATGAAGTTCATACTTGCGTAGCTTTCATATTTCCATGTGCTGCCTGACTGAATGTTAGCCTGAGCTCCATGAGGTCTGTTTGATTTAGTGGTTCAACAAGCCCGCCAAAGAGGTCCTATTGCCTCTCTTCCACCCGTGAAGAACCAACCTACAAATCACTTGTCAACAACTTTGATCTACCTTGTTTCAGGTGGTTTACTCTCTGTCTATTATTTCTGCTAAGAGACCCATGAAAATTAAATACAGACCTTGCTGATGCTTGACTGACCTGGTGCTCCATCATAACAGCAGTGTAATAGCAATAAATCATTTCAACTTTAATCTATTGTTATTGATGAATGTACAATTATTTGTCATCTAATATGCTGAAAATGATGACCAAAAAAAATAGATCAACTTTTTTTCTTCTTCCAAGTGCGGCATTGATGGATTGTATCCCTAAGCTGTTATTACACTTATAATGTACTCCTCGGTACTGACAGCACAGCTAGTTTTTTAATCATTCCATAGTAATCAACTTAAGACAACATAGCAAGACTCATAACTCATGTTCTTTTCTTTTTTGGCAGTGATGGGAAATGAAAATGTTTTTATTCTTTTGAAATAATTCTTACCTGACTAGGCTGAAGATTGCTTTAAAATTGTAAATAAATGGCTGCTTATTGAGCTGGAACTGAAACGTGACATATTAAAATGTCTCTTTCTAAAGGGGGGTGGAAATTATTTAGGCTTGAGTGCAATGAGACAGAAAAAAAAATTTTTTTTTGTTCTTTTAACTGATTCATTGCTAAGTTGATTCATTAGGGAAACATTTTAGTAAACTCAATGTTATGGGCAAAAATGCTTCAGGGGAAAATGGCAATGTTAAGATGAGAAATAATAATTGCCCTGAAAACAATATTCTACTATCTTCCTATAGGATCCTTTCCATTTATGCTTCAGTTATTAGCTCAGGTGACTGGTAATTTGCGTGATGAAACACACAGATTAGAAAGAAAAATGATTTTTATCAACAATTGACTCAAGATAAAGTTTCCTCTTAAACCAACAAAATATACATAGCTAAGTAGAAAGCTCATAATCTTGAGGCCAAAATGAATTAGCTTAAATCCCTCTCATAACTTGTTCTTATGACATGAAGAAGTATTCTTGAAAATTCATGCTTAACATTAACCTAAATCTCTGCTGCTCCCATCTACTCACAGGGATGATTTCCCCGCAACTAAGAAAAAGAATGCAAAGTGGCATTGCCTGGTCTAAATGAACAAACTTTTGATTCTAATATAGCACCTGGCTTTTTATGTACTTAACTCAGGATCTGGTTCAAAACACAACAACATTCTCAGATTACAAAAGATAAACAGTTGGGATATATTGTAAGTAAGGAATAGATAATGACAACTAAATAAAATCTAATGAATCTACATCATAAGAAACGCTGGGCTGGAAGAAGCACAAGCTGGAATCAAGACTGCTGGGAGAAGTATCAATAACCTTAGATATGCAGATGAAACCACACTTACGGCAGGAAGCAAAGAGGAACAAAAGAGCCTCTTGATGAAAGTGGAAGAGGTGAGTGAAAAAGTTGGCTTAAAGCTCAGCATTGAGAAAACTAAGATCATGGCATTTGGTCCCATCACTTCATGGCAAATAGATGGGGAAAGAGTGGAACCAGTGACAAACTTTATTTTGGGGGGCTCCAAAATCACAGCAGATGGTGACTGCAGCCATGAAATTAAAAGGCGTTTACTCCTTGGCAGGAAAGTTATGACCAACCTAGACAGCATGTTAAAAAGCAGAGACATTACTTTGCCAACAAAGGTCTCTCTAGTCAAGGCTATGGTTTTTCCAATAGTCATGTATGGATGTGAGAGTTGAAGTATAAGGAAAGCTGAGCGCCCAAGAACTGATGCTTTTGAATTGTAGTGTTGGAGGAGACTCTCGAGAGTTCCTTGAACTGCAAGGAGCTCCAACCAGTCCATCCTAAAGGGAAGCAGCCCTAAATATTCATTGGAAGGACTGATGCTGAAGCTGAAACTCCAATACTTTGGCCACCTGATGTGAAAAGCTGACTCATTTGAAAAGACCCTGATGCTGGGATGGATTGATGGTGGAAGGAGAATGTGATGACAGAGGATGAGATGACTGGATGCAACACCGACTCAATGAACATGAGTTTGAGTGAACTCCGGGAGTTGGTGATAGACAGGGAGGCCTGGTGTGCTACAGTCCATGGGGTCGCAAAGAGTCGGACAGGACTGAGCGACTGAACTGAACTGAACTGAACTGAACTGAATCTAGTGAAACTGAATATGTAGTCTATGGATCAACAGTGCCAGTAGGACCCTGGAAACGTGTGACACTGCAAACGTGTGGGCCTCAGCTCCCTGAATGTGAATCTCTGGGCATGGGGCTCAGGGATTCATTTAACAAAGTCTCCACTGGGCCTCTTAAATAAGAATTTGGGAAGCTTGAATTGAATAAGTCTTTTTCCTCTTTGTGTTACTTATTACCAGTAAAATGATCCAAGACAGATACATGGCAGAAACCTGCTTCTACCGTAGACCAGCGTCACTAGGTAATGGAGGGCATTCCTCTATCTGCATCTTGGCTTAAAGTTCTCTATAGTAACCCAGGGAAAGTCATTTACCTTGGATCTTCCTCAGTTTTTCCTTCAATAAAATAGAAATAAAAATAGCGCCAACCTCCATAATGTTGTTAAAGAGAACAATTATTTGACAGATGTGAAAGACTTAGTATCAAACATATAATAGATATTCAATAAATATTAGCTATTAATATTATTCTTCACCCGTATTTGGAGAATATTTTAGAGAGTTGAAAATGTCTGAGAGAGTTACAGGGACTTGAAAGAAAATGGATAGTCATTTGTATTAAATAATGCTTTAAATCTTCAAAAGGCCAGTTTGAAAATATTGTTTTATTGCTGCTACATGGTTGGAAATGCATGAAAAAGAAAAATAATTACCATTCTTTGGTTGCTGCTGCCGCTGCTGCTAAGTCACTTCAGTCATGTCCGACTCTGTGAAACCCCATAGACGGCAGCCCACCACCACGCTCCCCCATCCCTGAGAGTCTCAAGACAAGAACACTGGAGTGGGTTGCCATTTCTTTCTCCAATGTATGAAAGTGAAAAGTGAAAGTGAAGTTGCTCAGTCGTGTCCGACTCTTCGCGACCCCATGGACTGCAGCCCACCAGGTTTAGGCTTGTCAAGTTTCTGACTTTCACAAAACAAAAAATGGCATGACATTTCAGGATTCAGATCATTAGTACCTGTTGGTTTTCCACATCACTCAAAGGGCACGATATTCTAGTCTTAACCTAGTCATTATCTAATCTGTTTTGGCTTTCTCTGATATACCTGTTCAGTCTAAAACGCTACCTCTGTTGAAGCAAAATAAGGGTTTTAGGAGGTAAGCTTTATAGTGACTTGCTGCCATTAATCTACCCTTGGGGCAAACCCAGGCATGTAGTCAAATTCAGCCTCGTGAATCATAAGCTCCCATGTCTTATACTCACAGTGTGTGAAGGGGAGCAGAACTGAATAGAAGATTGAATGTTCTCAGAGGAAGTGGAAGTTTCTAACCTGTCAAAACAGAGAAAAGCTGTTTTCTGCAATTGTAGGATATAACCAAGGACTCTCATGATAGGGAAGATTTCACAATAGATCACATGCATTAAATAACAGTCATACCTGACTCTGTTCTTTTATCACCCCATGATAAATGTGTAGCATGATGTAGAATCAATGACTTTCGGAAGTTATATTAATCATCCTGCAACATTAAATGTTAATTTGCTTTATTCTTTAATAGGCCTTTCTCTTTAATCATTGTCAATTCCATGATTATTCTTTGTGATGTTCCTACTTTGTGGATGGCAAGGACTTGTTTCTGGCACACTTTTAGCAACAGCATAGAAGATAAAATTGTCCTATGATTTAACCAAAAAAAAAATCATATTCCTTCTGTAATCCTAATAGATTATAGTAATGTTGCAATTATTTGTAATATTCTCAGAACTGTATTTTTCAACTGTCAAATCATCAAGCACACTTCCAAATGATTTTCTGTGTCTCTTCTCAGCTCCGTTTTACAATTATTTATGCTAAGTGTTCTCCTAGTCCTGGAATCCTTTGTAAGATTAAGTAATAATTTGCAAATGGATTCCTTTTGACATGTTCTTCCCATACTGATAATATCTTTATTTATCTGACTTCATTAATATAAGCCACACTACTCAGCTTATTATTCAGAAATTTTATTAAGATGATCATTGAGAACAATTTGAAAAAAAATTCTGTTTATTGCAGCTGTTTCCTGGCACCTTTCTTTTAAACAAAAGTCTTTATACAAATAAATATTATGTTTAGAAGGTTAATGAACAGAGACTGTAGGATATTTTCTCTTTCCAATACCATATATAATTGCACGATGGTTTTGTTTCAAATAAACTTATTTGGAAATGTAAATTTCTAAAACTTTACTTGATAAAGAATAAACTTGAGAATTTCTTTATCTTTCATTTTCAGTATAACAGAAAATATGTCAGGCTAGTAGAAGCATTCAATATAAAAAAAGACATCAAGTAACATGACTTTTATCCAGGATAAATTATTGGTTATTTGCCTACATGCTCGTATATTTGGTCTACTCTTAAACTTTTTAAATTTTATTCCTTAGTGATCAAAACAGAAAATGAAGAAACTTAAGTATTAGTAAGTTATCAGATATGATATATGTCAATTTATTTATGGATGATGAGGAGTCAGTGAAAGTAAAGGGACAGGGTGCTTAAATATGTGTTCCTAAATTGTTGGATCGTTACTGAACTTCACCAATGTTTTGGTAGTATGCAAAATCTAAGTTATTTCCCCCAATTTTCAAAATATTAGAAGTACCATCAGAACACGAAAATTCTTAGTCTTTATAGCCTTCTGCAGAAGTCACTCTCTAAACTCCTAATTCACAAAATAACAAGAATTTATTGCGAATTTGTTGGAGAAGACTCTTGAGAGTCCCTTGGACTACAAGGAGATCCAACCAGTCCATCTTAAAACAGATCAGTCCTGAGTGTTCATTGGAAGGACTGATGTTAAAGCTGAAACTCCAATACTTTGGCCACCTGATGCAAAGAACTGACTCATCTGAAAAGATCCTGATGTTCAGAAAGATTGAAGGCAGGAGGAGAAGAGGATGATAGAGGATGTGATGGTTGGATGGCATCACCAACTCGATGGACATGAGTTTGAGTAAACTCCAGGAGTTGGTGATGGACAGGGAGGCCTGGTGTGCTGCAGTCCATGGGGTCACAAAGAGTTGGATACAACTGAGCAACTGAACTGAACTGAATGGATTGAAAATTATTTTCTCTGTGTCAGGTGCTCTTCTGAATGCTTCTTACCAATGTGACACAAATACTCTCATTTAGTGTAGCTAGAAATTAATATTTGTGATATGAATAATTTCCCCATTGTTATTAAGAGGCCTAAAGTGAANTACAACTGAGCAACTGAACTGAACTGAATGGATTGAAAATTATTTTCTCTGTGTCAGGTGCTCTTCTGAATGCTTCTTACCAATGTGACACAAATACTCTCATTTAGTGTAGCTAGAAATTAATATTTGTGATATGAATAATTTCCCCATTGTTATTAAGAGGCCTAAAGTGAATTAACAGATGAGAGACATGTGTTTCAAATGGTTACTGCACTAAAGACAATATTTGTATGCCAAATACTAAAAGTACTTTATATATGCCAAGCACCCTTGCAGTTAAACGGAGGCCAAATGTCTATCTCTAGTTACTGGACTACGAATTGAGGTGAAGAGTGTAGCTTCTCACCAAGGCAGATAAGGAAGTGCTTCTTCTTGTTAAGGCTAGTTTGGAGACATGTTTCAGATGCTGAAATTACAAAAATGTAGAAGCCCACGTGTATTAGTTTACTAGGTTTGACCTAACAAAGTACTGCAAAACCAAGTGACTTAAGGAACAGAAATTCATTATTGCCTGGTTCTTGTGGCCAGAATTCTGTAATCAAGACATCAGGAGGGCTGTGCTCTCTCTGGAGGTTCCAGAGTAGAACTGGGTTTCTATCTCCCTCTAGCTGCTGGTAGCTTCAGACATCCCTTGGCTTGTAAATAGCCATTTTTCCCTGTTTCTTCACACTGACCACCCTCTGTGTGTATCTGTTTCTGTGCCCAAATTTTGCCATTTTATAACAGCACTGTTAAATTGTACAAGGACCCACTATAATGATTTCATCTTAACTTCATTGCATCTGCAAAGACCCTATTTTGAAGTAAGGTCACATTCTTGAGTACCAGGGCTTCAGGTTTCAACATTTTTTTTTTTTTTTTGCAGGGACAAAATTCAACCTTTTAAACCGCTCAACCTGCATGATACATGAAACCAAGAAATCAATCTTTAACATTTCAGCACACTGAGATAAGAGGATTGAGGTTTTATATATATATATATATATATATACCACAGGATAGCTTCTATTCTTATCTTATACTATATTGACTTATTCTATGTTATAATACTAAGATCATGACACTTGGTCCTATCACCTCATGGCAAATAGAGGGGGGAAAGGTGGAAAGAGTGACATATTTTATTTTCTTGGGCTCCAAAATCACTGCAGACAGTGATTGCAGTCATGAAATTAAAAGATGTTTGCTTCTTGGAAGAAAAGCTATGACAAACCTAGACAGCGTATTAAAAAGCAGACACATCATTTTACCAACAAAATCTGTATAGTCAAATCTATGGTTTTCACAGTAGTCATGTATGGATGTGACAGTTGGACCATAAAGAAGGCTGAGCACTGAAGAATTAATGCTTTTGAACTGATGCTAAGCTGAAGCTCCAATATTTTGACCACTTGATGCAAAGAGCTGATTCATTGGAAAAGATCCTGATGCCAGAAATGATTGAGAAGAAGGGGCAACAGAGGATAAGATGGTTGGATGGCATCACTGACTCAATGGACATGATTTTGAGCAAACTCAGGGAGAGAGTGAAGGACAGGGAACCCTGGCACGCTGCAGTTCATGGGGTTGCAGAGAGTCAGATACAACTTGGCAACTGACAACAATACCACCTCTGAACAATTTTCCTTTTTTCAGCATTTCTATTCCAATATAATGGCTGCTTGACCCAGTTGAATAAAACTGTCTATGGGCAATATAACAAATTCTGATGCATATCCTTAGTTAAACCCCAAATCACTCTAAAACACTTGTCCTGTTCATTTGTTACACACTTTACCATTTTCCTCACTTACTATTAGTGGTCAATATCCCGTTAAGACTCATAATCAACTCTAATTTGTTTTCTTTCTATTTCTTAAGAAAATGGCAGTCACAATAATTAAGTGAACTCTATACCTCTGTGAAATGTCTATAAGAATAATCAGCATGAAAATAATGCCCTAAATTTATTCATGGAACTACAAGATTCTCAATAATATGGCTCCAGCCCACTCCATACCTCTCTCCTTATAACAAATAAGGCAGACATACAAAATGATGGGAAACATTTCATATGAAGATTTTTCAGATTCCTATGCATTTATTCATGCTGTTTTCTACATATAATTGATCCACTTTCACCCGTCTCCCAGCTCTTCTATATGTATGCCTTAAAGAAAAAACCAAACAAACAAACAAACAAAAACACCTCACATATAGTTAAGGAGTCAGCTTTGAAGTATTCCCTAATCCTTGTAGGTAGAAACTGACAATTAGTTAGAGTAGCATTGTGTTGCTTTAATAAACTTCCTTATAATATCAGAGAACTGATATGTTCACATACTTAGTCCAGTGACAATGTTCTTGATCAGTGATGATTTATGGATCACATCCTTCCATCTCAAGGTACTACTTTCCTTGTTGGCCCAGGCAAATGTTAAAGAAAAAGAATAGATGGCACATTGATATAAGAATATCCAGCCCTTTTATGGGAAAACAACTTTTTGGACAACTCTGTTTTAGCGGTCAATTAGCTCTTCTTCACTTGGTACCTAAGTACTTATAGCCCTCACTGCCCCTTACACATCACTTCTTTTATAGAATCTGCTATACTAAATTACATTCTGCATTATTTTTTTCATGATTTTTTCTCCAAACAGATTCTGAATTTATTGTGAAAATACATAAAGCTTTGATAATTGTGTTTTCTCAGAGTCTAGAATTTTACCTGGTACAGGGAAGGAAAAAATAAGTGCATATTTCACTTATTTACTGGATGAAGCAAATTTGTTCCTTTTTTGCTACTATTACTACCTTCATTGTCCTGATTTATGGTATCATACAATCAAATATGATCAAAAGCTATCAAATGTATTGATATCTGCTTATTTTTCCTAGCTCTGAAAGGTAGTCGGCTATATTCATAGCTAAGCTTTTTAACTAGGCCTAAAACCCTTAAGCAACATCTAACATTGCTAGAGGCATCTAATTGCTCAAGTATTCAAGTAATAGAATGTGGAAACATATTTTATGTTAGTAAAGTCTCATAACATCCAATTTGGTTATTACTATTTCTAATGTTTTGAAACTCATTGTTATTTCTAGGAAGTTTATATGATAATGAATTTCTCCTATTTTATTTATTGCTCAGAATTGTTTGGGCTATGGCATTCACACTGATCATGAAATAACTAAAATTAACAAACTATGTGGGGAACTAAACAGGAAGAAGGAAAGTCTGAATATGCAGCTGCATGGAACTGCACATATTACAATTTATTTTAAAATTTTATGATTGGTTTCAATTTTATTATGTATAGTTCCACATTTTTATTTGTTTCCACATGTGTGAGCTAAAATGAATTGTTGTAATTAGTATAAATTGCTGTATAAGAGAAATAAAGAAGTTAAAGCTATCTTGAGGCCACTATAGCTCAAAATTTGGTCAGGAATGTCCCAATTCCTCTTCACCACATGCCATCATTAAAACGTCACACACTTACTGAACAGAATTTTTAAAGAACCCCAACAGCAAAGTCAATAACATTACTTCTGGATTACAAATCTCATCACAAAATTGTATCAAGCAGCATATCTGTTGTCATTAAACCAATAATATCAAAATATTTGCAAACAGTTGTTTTATAAATTTGAATTAGAGCTGCCCCAATTCTGTATTTCTCAAAAAAACTCAACAACTCATCTTTTTTATAATGCTCTAAGTGCCTGAAATCCCAATATAAACTCCATAATCACTTAAACATATATGCAAACAAAAGGCAGATGTGGCTTTTCAAGCCACAAAGTCTGATGGGCGAAATATAACTTAGTTTTGTATATTAAATTCATTTTAATTTTCAGACTCTTTTCTCACTATGGTAGAAAATTCAGTTAGTTAACATTAGGTAAACTTGATCATTCTAGTATTTTTTTTTCAGTCATTTCAAGTTTAAATTCAGGCAATCAACATTTCTCTTTCTCTCTCTCTCACTCTCCCCTTTCCATGGGCTGGATAACTTAGATATCCATGCTTAAACTTATCATGACCTCAAGAGGAAAAGTCTGATGAGGGGTTAGTTTCTGTCTGTGATGGCCCTGCTGAGTTCTAAACTTATCCTTACATCCCAGATATCATGGCTCTTCCACACTGGCAACTGCTTTACTGGACACAGTTTCCACTGGTCACCAATTATATAACCCAATCTGATATTTTCTAGCATCCTGGCCAGATCATTTGAACTCTTTATCATGTCCTGCAAATGTTGTATTCTTCTCCACTTAATGTGCAATGTAAAAATTCCGTCACTTATTGTCTCAGTCATCCATATAGGAAGTGGATCACACAGCCCTTATAGTTTCACAGTCCACAAAACTACCATGGTGTTTTATCACATCCCAAATTCAGCCTGGAATTGTAAGCACAGAGTTCCCATTTACAGACCCTCATTCTATGCTTACAAATTCTCAGCAGTTAAACTCGTCTTAGATTTCATTATATTCCAATCATCATCATTATTTATTTGATAAATGTACTTTTGTTACAATTTAAGCAAAACAGAACTTCCCAGGTGGTGCTGGTGGTAAAGGAGATATAAGAGATGTGGGTTCAATCCCTGGGTTGGAAGATCACCTGGAGAAGGAAATAGCAACCCACTCCAGTATTGCCTGGAAAATCCCATGGACAGAGGAGCCTGGCAGGCTACAGTCCATAGGATCACAAAGAGTTGGACATGACCTTGACAGGCATGCATACCTCTGGTCAGTGTTGGGCAGCATCTTCCCTCTGCAAGCTGAACCATCAGCACTCATTGCTCTTCTGGTTTGATCAGCGTGAAAGCCTCTCACTGGATATGTTAGTTCATGCCTGTCAAGGTAACCCAAGAATCTTGTCAGGCCTCTCCACACTTGACCATACAAGTGGTTATTCCTACACTTATTTAGACTCCTCTAAATAGTATTCTGACAGCCTACCTTAAATTGTACAAGTAATGTACCATGCTGTGAAAGTACTGCACTCAATATGCCAGCAAATTTGGAAAACTCAACAGTGGCCACGGGACTGGAAAAGGTCAGTTTTCATTCCAATCCCAAAGAAAGGCAATGCCAAAGAATACTCAAACTACCGCACAATTGCATTCATCTCACAAGCTAATAAAGTAATGCTCAAAATTCTCCAAGNAAAGATAGGAATCTATCATAAGAGGATACTTCTATGGACATTCTGATATAAATAAAAATTCTAAAACACGTTTACTGATGGTACAACTATTTCAGAAGTCATGTTGGAGGGAAATTTTTAGAGTAGTCAGTTTAGAATAAAGCAATTGTTTATGGTTTAAGAATATGAGGGAAATATCATGTGATACCAAATCAAGTTGTGTGGAAGAGAGGGGGCCTGCCTTTAGCAAAATGAGAAACTCTACTTTGCATTCCTTAAATTCCTAGCTTTATGCCATGCTAGTCCTCACCGTCAGTCACCACCCTACCCTTGCGTGTTTCCCTGAGTCTTCTCCTATACTACAGAGAATTTTGTTAAAATAGTATTCTTGGAGAAAGTCATACCACTATGTATATCCCTGGCCCACTGCAAAATCAATCCGTGCTACTCCAACTGGCTTCTCATTGCTGCTTGACAGTCTAGATATTGATCTCCCATTTATTCCCCAGCACACTTCCCTTAGCCGGTGCTTCGCATCTCTCTGCTCACACATGTCATTCACTGCTTACCCATTCCATTATCACCAGATAATAACCATCCTACTTTACAGAGAAATTTTCAGATAATCGATCGTGCTTTCTCATTTTTCCTTATTCGTACCTTAAAGCAGAAAAATTTTATTATCAACCATGTGCCAGGCACTGTGCTTGGGCAATCGTATGCTAAAAATGATGTAGCCGGCTGATCTTTGTATGCGCCATGCCCAGCACAGTTCCTGGCACATAGTAGGTGCTCAGAAAATGTCTAAATGAATGTACATATTGATGGAAAGATAGGCCCAAAGGGTAAGATACTATAGGATGTATTGCCTAAAGAAAATATCATTCAAGAAGAGAGGGGAACTACAGAACA
This sequence comes from Neotragus moschatus, assembly GCA_006410615.1. NCBI lineage: Eukaryota > Metazoa > Chordata > Mammalia > Artiodactyla > Bovidae > Neotragus > Neotragus moschatus. Next base: position 920,877 of record SJYA01000370.1, read on the forward strand.
GATATGACCCTAGGAATTCTTTCTTAGACAGAGGAGCCTGGCGTGCTGCAGTCCTTGGAGTTGCAAAGAGTCGGACACAACAGGGACTAGACGACAACAACAAAAGAAGAACGATTCTTATTTCAAAAGGAAAGGTACTTTTTTATTTCCAAGTCTAAATTCATACCATTCCTTTCTGCTTCCTCCGTGAACTTGATTCAGGTCTCAAAGGAGAACTTCACTATACTTAAATACACCTCTCCCTGCCAAAACCTTCATCAGCATCATTAACAAATGCTAAAATTCTGACCCTGCTGACTACAAACATCCTATATTCATACTTAAGGAAGCGGTCTGCAATTCCTACAGTATACTCAGTTTCTTGCCACCCATATTGCTCTCTTGCATTCATTTTGTCTATTTGACTAGTCTTATCTATACCAACTGAAATCTCACTTATTTTTCAAGACTCAGCTTAAGACTCACTTTTTCCATTAAGCCTTCTCTGGCCTGTTAACTGATAGCTTCCTTGAACGATCCAGAATTGCCAGTGCTGACCCCATGACATACATCCTAACCTGTCCCCTCCCTCCAGTTCTGTGCAATGCCGTGGTGGCAAAAGGAGTAAAATGGTTAAAGTTATCGTTTTACAAAATGAACTTTTTTTCTATAATCATTCTAACAAACAATTCACTTTAATGTTACTTCTATTCATGTCTTGCTACTCAAATGAATAAAATGATCAGCAATTTGGCTAGCTTCAATCTTTAGCTAGCAGGATATTGTTAGAAATAGTGATGTTAGAACATAGCCTTAGTTCCCTTTCCCTACTGTGGGAGGAAACTAATGCCTTAATGCTATATGTGTTATTAAAGTCTTGATTTCTCCAATGAAACATCAAGGGAATTGCCAACTACCTCTGAAACACTGGTTTCTGAGATCATTCTAAAGTGGATTATTTAGACTACAAACAGGGATTTCTGGTTTGCTTGTAAATAGTTCTATTTTTCATTTAGTATGTTTTTCAGCTGGTACTGGTTATCACTGTACTTTATCAAATAGCATCCTTATTTCAACAGAGAAAGAAGAGATTCTTAGATAAAAAATTTGTAAAATTTGGGTACATAATACAATCATGGATGGTTCTTAGAACTTGTTAAAATGAAAGGCTGCATCTTAGTGCGATATAAGTGTAACATCTTAGCCATATAAGATCATTATCATAAAGTAATCATCATGATTAAAAAAACTCTAATTGAATCATTATTCTTTCCAAAAGATCGGAATTCTAAGAATACTTCTCAGAAGCTCTCAAACTTAATATGGAGCAGGAAATATTGCAATGAGTCCTCAAGAGTGAGAAATAAAAAACAGTTGTACTGTTCTTTCATTATACTTTTTAATCATTTCATGATTCATAACTATACAGTACTTATGTGTGGTGAAGAATGTATTCATAGGAGAATGTATCTGTCAGTATATTGGTATATAAAAAAGAATCAAAGTAAAAACAAAATAAGTAGACTCAGTATGTTCTCATACTTCATATTTGAGACTTTTTATATATTTTCCTTTTTTGAAACAACCATAAGAAAACAATTAATATTTTTAAATGTGTATTTATGCCCTAACTAGGTGAAAGCTACTCTTAAGTCAATTAGTAAAAATCCAGATCTGTGATTTCTTATTTTGACTCTCTGGACAACACCAACAGCAAAATAATGCCAAAATATGCATATCATTTTATAGTGAGACCTACAAGGACACTAATAATATTTTAATATTCAATCAGAATAATTATATACATAAAAGTTATAGAAATCTATTACTGAAGTTTGTGGTTATTAAGATTTTAGTGGAGACAGTGATTTCAAAATTATGTGCAGAGTTCAAAGGCAAAATGGATACCAAAAAGGAGAAAAGAAAGAAATTGTAAACAATTCAACAACAAGATGTTTAAGGATCTATTGAGCTTGATTCTTCACCCATCAGTTTAAGAAATGAAATAGCTAATCTTACATACTCCTGGTTCCTATTTGTAGATGCTTTAACTTAGACACTCATTCTGTTCTTTCAGTCTTAGTCTCGTCATGACATTCTGAGCCCCATCTTGACTTTCGTAAGCTGTTACATCAGGGAGCATAGAGTAAGCTATGCTGCAATAATAAAACTTAATTGTTTAAAACAAAACAAGTGTGTTTAGTCTTTTGTTGCATGAGTTGGCTGGAGACTCTGCTATATATTATCCTCATTTAGAGACCACAGCTGAGGAAAGGGCTCTACCTCCATTCTTTCACAATCACTGCAGAAAAAGTAAAACAGCAAATAGGCTTCTCCCTATAACTGATATTCGTCGCTTCTAATCACATTTGTTGACAAAAGCAAACCACATGGCCATACTAACTTCAAATAGGGTCATGCGTAATCCTCTCACATGCTCAGAAGGAGAAAAACCAAAAATATTTAGCACTTTCGGTAGTCCTACAGCTACCTATAAAAGACTGGAGATGGCAACTCTTCTAACTCATTCTCTGTTCAAGCCAGATTGGAGGGTGGATTCCTTTCTCAGCTGTACAACTAGAAGGGATATCAATGGGTGACAACTTTCTTTGAAGACTAAATGTGAGAGAATATTATATGGAGCATTAGGATACGCTGTTTTACTCTTCATTCATTTGTCTATGGATTTATAGTCTTCTTTTGCCCCCCAAGGAGATTATCATTTGGTGGAAAAAATTATAGGTCTAGTGTCCATGAAACAAATGGAGGATGAAGCATTCTAACATATCACTCAAGCAAATGGTGACAGGCCACATAATAATGTAATGGGGCAGATGAAATTAATTTAAAGATCAGTGTTGAGTGGAGTGAGTTGAGAAAATTTCCTTAGAGAATATCTAACATTAGATGCACACGGAATATTAGGTTTAGATTGATAGAAAGAAGGAAAGAGGGTGTTTTTAGTAAGAAACAAAGTAACAAAGCAAACAGGCCAGACAAGAGAATGAGGAAAGAAGTAGAGATGAGATTTGCTCAGCTGGAATGAAGGGTAGGATTAGGGGCTGGGATTGGTTTTCTACGAACTTGAACATCAAGCTAAAATGTTTATATTTGACCTGATGGGTAGCATCAGGTGGCTTAAACCAAAGAATAAAAGTGCTTTAAGTTGTTGGAATTTTTAGGATATACCTAAGAGGTTATGTTTTGTCACAAAAACATCTTGAGGAAGCTGACAAGCCACAGAGTTCCTCTTAGGCCTTTAAGGCATTTCTATGTGGTTGGGGAGATAGATTGTGACTGAGGTTAAAGCAGTCTTTGGTTCAATTTTTCAAGTATAAATTCGGTTACTGACAGAAATTCTTTCCCTAGGTAAAAAAATAAATAATATTCTAATTCAACTATCAGAAAAGTTTTGGTGATTCTACCTGAAGACAAGAAGTTGATTTAACTTAGAATGATTAAACATGTACATGTATAATAAAATATAAATATATATATGCTATCTATTAAAAGAACATATTGTGTTCTCAAATCGTGACTAAAAAATATCATGTTCTATTAGTTAAAACATGAACCAGGGTTTCAGTACCTAGGGTTGCAAAGAGTCGAGACACAACTGAAACAACTTAGCATGCAAGCACAGGGCTTCATAGAAAAAGCACAATCTTTACAAGGAGACAAATCTGTGTTCCAATTCAAGCTCTACAACTTAGTAGAGAAACACAGAAGTTTCAACTGTTTTATCTTGCAGCCTCAATGGTGAAGATGACTATATCTGCCTTAGAGAATTGTTATGAAGATTAAACAATAAAACACTTATAACATCCCTAACATATAATAGGCAGGATAGAAATAATGGCAATGATTGCATATAAGCAGTCACTAAATACTGAATTGAATTAAATTTAAGGAAAGCTTGTCTTTACATTTGTAAGGATGATAAAACTAATAAATCAACGCATTAACTATTAACTAAAGTCAACCTTATAATTTTATTTGTATTCTAGAAATTAAAAAAAGAAATAAGGAAATAAATGTTAATTCAGAGACTGCAGTGTTATATTTCTAAAGTGTTCATTATCCTTGGTTGGTTTTATTCCACTTAGTAGAAGTTCTCCCTTCCTACCCTAAGGGTAACAAATATCAACAATAACTACTTCCCCAAACTGTCTGTGGTGTGCAATGCACTCTATTTAAGCAGCAGCAGCAAATATAATAAGTAGCACTCGAGAAATTAGTTGAAAAATTAGTACTTTAACTCAAAGCATTTCGTTTACAAATTTTGTTGTTTCCCAAGAGTTTTATAGCACCTGGACTTGTGGAAAAGTTATGGTCATCAGTGTGTCCATCTTCAAACTGTAGTCCCAAGGGCCATATTTAGCCAATCTAAAGTCCCCGAGGACTTAATTACTTTGTTAAGTTGTGTTCCTAGTTTTTTCATCATAGCTGCTCCATATTTTGAGTATAGATATGAGAATATGGAAGTGAAAACGAGGAAATAAAATAGAAATTCATATTTAACAACCTTAAGGCAGTAATCACAAAATTTTAATTTTAAATGTCTTGCTGAATTTCAATTTAATTTAATTTGAAAATGTCCTGTATATATGATAACAGGGCCATTGACTTAATGGAGTATTGAAGTCTGATACTTCCTCTAACTGGATAGATCAGCACAGTGCGGAGTTAATGTTTGTTAGTTGAAGCAGTTATGAAGAGATGAGCAATGGTAATCATTCTCTTGAAGTATTTATCTTGGTGGTTTCTCAGGAGTTGGTCTAGAGTTTCTACTTTACTGGAAAATCATACAACCAATAACCACTTTTGCATTATTGATCACAGACCTTAAAATGGAATGTGTGTGTGTGTGTGTGTGTGTGTGTGTGTGTGTCTGTGTAAAAAAAAAACGTTTAAGGTGATAAAGTAAATTCTTTTAAAGTGACTCTATTGTACCAGGTAAGTATTTCAGCATTGATGTGCGAAGGGGCTTTGGGGCAAATACATTTAATAAGTGAGTGATGAAAAAAATCCTTTGTAATTAGACATGAGTGCTGCTATGTCATACAAACAAACAAAAAAATCTATACCTCCCCCCAAAAAAAAGTCAAGAGAAGAGGAAAGGGAAAAGAAACACCACAGCTTCAGTGATAGATTTTGTAAATGTTCTGCTGTTTTATATATTTTTTTAGTTGGAACTACAGTTTCCTTTTTCTTCTTTCTACTTTTATACACACAGCCCAGAAGATGGACATTTGGCAAGCCATAATAGACTGCTCCTTTCCCAGGTATCTCCTGCTTGTTTCCTTTATCTATGAATAGGAAATGGCTTAAAGGCACCTGTGTGATGAAGGTCCCAGGGGCAGCTGCCTGACTAGTGAATGCCTGATTATGTGTTAACATGCTTTGTCAGATATTGGCAGAATCTGTTCTCTTCTTTTGCCTTTTCAGCCAGGGTACCATTGACAGCCTGGCTACCCATTTATAGAAATGTTGTCCATCAAACTGTGAGGAAGGACAATAGTGTTTTTCTGTGGCCAGTGACTGTGGGAAACTTTTCTTTGGCTATTCAGGCAATTTTTGTAGCTTGCTCTGAAGAGGAGAGACTGATGAGTGCAAAAAGTACAATTAAGCAGAGCCAGACTTCCATTGAAGGCTCTAGTGTAGTCTGGTGTTCTCTCTCTCTCTCTTTTTTTTTCTTTTTTTTTTTTTTAATTTAGAGGAGGAAAAAAACCCTATGGGTTTTCACGTTGCTGTGTGGCATTCAGCAGGGGGCTATTACAATCCTAAATTTTTTTTCTAGACCACCTAATTCTAAGTTAAAATTAAATGTAATGAGAGCCACTTGGAGATCTGAATATTTTAAAGCATAATTCCCACAGAAGGGATTCGACCTAAACTGCAGTGCGCATCAGTTGGCTAATTATAGCTGCATTTTATATTACAGCAGGTGTCAGATGCAGTCATCTCAATAAAGTCCACATAATACTCTGGAAATAACAAAGACTTTCCTTTGAATGTGGGTACTAATTTCTGCTAGGTGTCATATGAGCCTCGATACTTCTTATTGGCATTAACAAGAGCACTGCTGCACTCAGAAATGCTTTTTGCTTGGGATGAATTGATACTGTAAAGCACTTACCAGTCAGACTTGGCAGATGTCAGTAGTTAATACTAATGTTTCAGAGGTCGGAATATAATGCAAAGAGTCTTATGTAAATACTCTTAGATGATGGACTGGTTTTGAGAAGGCGCCAGAGCACTGCACCAACTCACTTAATGAAAGTTAAATAGATAGCAGTGGGGTATCTGCATTTACTTGGGCTCCTGCTTTATTGCAAGTCCTCCAGAAGTGAAGGGCAGATGGTAAGGCAGTAAACTAGGTGAACAAAATACACTGGACTTGGATAAGGACTTGCTATGTTCACAGGACTTTCCCTGAATTTGTGTGGACGGTTCAAATTACTAACGTGATAGAGCAAAAGCATGCCTGAGGATAAGGACCCTTGTACATATCCAACAGATTAAAAGTACATTTAATTAAGAAAATATGTCCACAGTTGACATATAATTGGACAATAATATAGGCAAAAGGGATGTCACTTTAAAATCATCACAATTGTCCTGCACTGTTCCATTCTTCTAGGAGATTTACAGTTTATCCAGACTTTTGTTGTCCCACAGGATCATAGCAAATCAGATTGAAATGGAGGGCCTATTAAAATCTTATTACAAAATACCAAGTAAGATACGACCAATGTGAACTCTTTCTATGCATTCCACTCTGGAATCCACACTGTTTACTTTAAATCTAATTCAGAGCTAACAAAGCAAAGGCAGTGTCCTTAATTATAATCCCCTAAATCAGCTCTGGGTTCTTATTTTGGCACGTTAGTTTATGTACATCTCATAGCAGACCCTACCAGTATGCTGTCGGCAATTAGGCAGGACTTCAAGGAGTTTAACTGTTCATTCAACACTGATTCAATCAACACCTGAGCACTGGTGTGGGCAAAGCTTTGGTAAGCCCAGCAGTGGAATCTATAATAGAAAAGAGGACACAAGAGTCTGTTCCCAGAGTGCTAACCATCTATTCACAAAAACAATGTCCCTCAAGGCTCTTCTGAAAATGTCTGCTAATTTTCATTTAAATCAGATATGTCCATGAATTTTAGACAGTCCAGGACAAAATTGTTAATAATGTCACCCAGAAATCACTACAAGGAACACAAGTAATCTGCTCATTGACAGTTGTTTTCTTATAGTACTCAATGCAGCACCAATGAATTTCTTTGTTTTACATAAATATAGTATTTATAATAGAAAATGTAGGAAAGGCTTAAAAGATACACAAAGAAAGTGATCCATAATTCTACTACCTAGACTTAGATAAGATTACTAATATTTTGGTGTGTATCATATATCTTCTCCATTCTTCACTTACATACATATACAGTGTATATGTACATTTTAAATAATGGGATTATACTATTTTGTAAATAACATTTACAGCAAACCATATGATATATTTAGAATATCTTTTTATATTATTATATATTCTTCCACAAGATAATTTTTACTGATTACATAATATTCTAGTTCATGAGTATACCACACTTTATTTTCAAATTTACTACAATTGTAGATTTAGCTTATTTCCAATTTTTTGCAAGTATAAACCAACACTGTAACACACACTCCTGTGGCTAGATGTTTTTTCTAAGTCCATGACAATTTGCTTATTCCTGGTAGTGGGAATGCTGGCTTAAGTGCAGTTTTAATTAAAGATACAGATTTTAAGACACTTGTCATTTAAAAAAAAATGTATTTAATATGAAATTCTTTATTGCTTTCCATCCAGGTATGAGATTTTAATTGTTGAGAGAATTTAAAGTAAAAATCAAGCATTTAGATTAAATACTAAATTGCAAATAAAAGATATTTCTGCTTTACTAGGAAATTGATCAGCTATTATCCAATTAGTAAATAGGTCGCCATAAGGTAGCTTCTATAAGCCATTAGATTCTCAGTTATATAGAATCTATGAACTGATCTATAAACACATAGTGCCTGGCAGCAGAGTTTGAATATCCAAGGTACTAGGGACATTATTTAAACCTTTATGTGGAAAGAGTTCCGGTATATACTGGGCTGGCCCAGAAGTTCGTTTTCCAAAACATGTTATTGAAGAACCAGAACTAACTTTTGGACCAACACAATATTTAAATATTATATATACAAGAGAGAGAGATCTGGTGAAAATTGAAATATGATGTATATACACATTAATTAGTTCTGTGACTATAATATCATGAATTTAATAAAGAGTTAAAAGGCCATTAGTCTGGGATTGCCTCCAATTTAAGTGCTCCAATTTCAAATGGCTTTCACTGTAGCTCAGAATCTTTTGATACATCAATTTTTACCATGCTTCCATAACAACTATTCCAAACCTTTTTTCTCCCCCAGGCTAATCCAAGAAGATTCAGAAGAACTAGAGAAAATTAAACACGCTAATTTTCTGTTTTGCATTGATGGAAAAATAATGCATATTTTACTTTTTAATAGAAAATTAGGGGTAATAGGTGATCTTGGAAACACTGTTGGGCTCTGTTTTCCAAGTAGGGTACTGTAATTTTAATCACTGAAACTGAAGAAGTGAAAGACGTTAGATGATCATATTAATCCTTCGTCTAGCCCTCACTGACAGCTGAGATATCCTGCTTTGGAATATTTTCAGTTAAATATCTATGTCCTACCTTAGTGTTGCATTCCATAATTTAATGAGTTTTTTAAGTCCCTTTAGTTATTTCACAAAGTAGACACAAACTGAGATAGTTGCCAATGCTTAGCATTTCTATTGGAGAAGGAAATGGCAACCCACTCCAGTGTTCTTGCCTGGAGAACCCCAGGGACGAGGGAGCCTGGTGGGCTGCCGTCTCTGGAGTCGCACAGAGTCAGACACAACTGAAGCGACTTAGCAGTAGCAGCAGCATTTCTACAGCAGTCTGTCTTGGCTGCCTGTCTACTCGCCTTTGAGGAATCAGTTCTCTTTCACCCCTAGACATTTGTGGATTTTAATAGCTGGTTGTAATCAAGGAGAGAGTAACCGTGCACATACCCTGAGATATGCTTCTTGAATAGCAACATCAGAAGCTAACACTGTAAAGGAAAATAAACTTTACTAAAATAATCCAGCTATCCAAATAAACAAGCAAAAGAAAATAACAAAGCCCAGAGAAGACCAGTACCTGCAATACATAAATCCTCCTTCCTACATGATGATTGATTCAGGGGTGGGTAAAATATCTAACCAGATGCAGAAAGCCATCCCTAGCACTTTTTATAATGGGAGATACTGGATAAGATTTCTCTACACTCTAACAAGACCTGAGGATGTAAGCTTAAAACTGCTGGCAGTCATGTCTCCTATCTACACAGAAACTGCCTGCAACAGGAGAGAATGAACCCAATATGGAAGAGAGAAAGAGAACAAGAGGCAAAGAGTAAGGGATGTGACCAAGAAAGAAAATGAATGAGAGAACAGCTGGGGAGACAGACTGACCCATCTGATTCTAGGTATCCTGAAGCCAGCTTCAGTGCCTCTTTTCTTGTCATATGGCTATATAAGCCCTTACATTTCCTTTTTTCCTTTTACATGAAATATTTAGAATTGGGGTTCTATTATTTTTGTAGCAGAGCAGGATTCTGTGAGGAACCCCCCACCCCAACGTCTTCCACCTGTCCCCTTTCTGTAGAAAAACTTTAGCCAAAGAACAAATTTAATCAGAGAAGAAAACACAGAAGCAAAGAAAAGCAGTCAAACATAACAAAATAATACTAGTTTAGCCATTAAACAAAGTCAAGGACCTTTAGTTCCTCCTCAAGGGCTACAGATGATATTTTGAGCTATTTTGAAGATACTGAAAATCCCACCAGATGGATGAAGTTAACTACATGATGGTCAGATTGTAGCTACAACATAAGCTGCTGGATCTCACACAAATCCAAGAACCATACTCAAAGAAACAGGAATAAATCACCCCTAGAACTAATGATTAACTGTACTTAGAAAAATCAAGGTCACACCACTGGTTGACCAATTTCAAGATGACTGTCAGAGCTGACTGCGCTCTCTCCATGTAGCCCCCTCCATCCACCTGTACATCCCTAAAACTCCCCTTTAAAAGCTCTTGCTCTCTGACAGTGGGGAGCTGACTTTTGGACATGAGTCTGCCTTCTCCCCGGGTTCCTGGTCTCCTGAATAAAGCAACCTTTCCTTTCCTACCAACACTTGTCTCTCATACATTGGCTTTAGTGCAAACAGTAAGCAGCCAAACCTGAGTTTGGTAACACTTTCTTACAGGGTCCTGACTAATACACATTCTAAGTTTGTTGCTTACTTGTGTGCCCTCAGTAAAATTTCTAGAGTTTACAGTAAAAAAATTAGAAGTGGATTCCCTTCCCCAGAGCTCTTAGTAGAGAACCAAAGAGAAATATTGGCAGAAATTTTACACTTGACAATACACAAAATCTTCCAACTTTTGATTTAGTCACCATGTAGTTCTCATTCCAATTTTAGTCCTCAGATTAGTTAATCCTATTATTCATTCTACAATCATTTACTAATGTTTTTCTATGCGCACAAGGTAGTGATCAAGAAGCTACCATAAAGAAGCTTCCAACTTGGTAATAATCATGATAGCAAGTACTTACATAACTGGGCATAGTTCTAAGTGCTTGACACACTTAATCCATACTACAACCCTATGAAACAGGAGTTATCATCACATTTATTAGGAGTTATTATCCATTTATGGATAAGGAGGCTGAACTACAGAGGTTATGATTAGCTTGTACACTGTCTCATAGCTACTAAGTGATAGACCTGGGGTTTGAACCTGAGCTGTGTGGCCTGAGGCCAAGCTCCTAAACTCTACTCTGCCATCTCTTCTAGTAGTAAAGACTAAAACTATCACCATAAGTCTTTACATAAGAAAGAAAGGTATAGTCATCCAGGCACATTAAGTTCTGTATGCAATAAGTTTTAGATGTAACAGATGATAATTGTACCTTATAAAATGAATCTCTAAATTGTTAAAGTAGTTACATATGCAGAAACATCCATAACATGGAGATAAACAGCTTTATTTACATGTTTAGCAATTAAGGTTTCTCCATCTGAACACAAGCTTCTCTAGTGCTAACATTTAACCACTCCTCTTCTGACTCCAAAAAAGATAAATTTATTTCAAATATATAGAAAATCTTAGAAGTCAGCCCTAATTTCACCACCAATATATATACTCAGTGATAATACTTATTGTATAGTTCATGGTATAATCTTATCATGTTTATTTCTGCTAGGTAGAACAGTAATACCAGTACATGCTATTTCTCTATTTCACTAAGTATGGTTCTAGTATGTATCATGAAATTTCTACTGCAATTTGGCTTTAAAGGGATGCTTTTCAGTATTGGGTTGTTTTTTTTTTATATAATTTGCATTGAGATTGGTTGATGTAACACCCAGCTACATTACCATAATTCCTAGAAATTAAGAGTGTGCACTAATTGTACATTTCACAGCTATTATACCTCATTTAATTCAGAGCATGTTGCCCATAAGCAGGGCAAATAGGCCATTCTTTGAGAGGCACCAAATTTATTTTCTTTAAGAAATAATTCTCTCTACCTCCTGTTAGAAATGTTCCTTTTTTAAAAAACCTGAAGGCATTTGATTTTTAAGATTTAATCATGAAAATGTGAATATTACAGAATTTTAATAAAGCTAACTAGTGTCAACAAATGTCTTTTTAACATGTTAAGTGGAAGTAGTTGAATTAATGCTCTGGAAAGCAAACCAGTATCTGGAAGTGAGAAGAATGGAAATTTTATCTAATAGTCAAGTGGCCTGGGTTCAAATCCTGTCTCTACTATAACCTGACTGCATTCAACTTCCCTGTACCTCAGTATCCATGTCTAGAGAGTAGGAAGCATTACTACTAGTTGTTGTTGTTATTATTATTATTATTATTGATCCTAGATCTACTTTAGATGATTTAACACATGTAAGGTACCAAGAATATTATTTTTAACAAAAAAATTTTAGTGCCTACTATGTTCAGGACACTTCAAGTTCTAAGAATTCAGCAGTGAACAGAAGAAGTTTTCTTGTTGAAGTCCCTGACCAAATAATAATAATGCAAAAGGCGAATAAGATTGGGGGTGGAGAAGTCAATGTTAAATAGGGTGGTGAAAGAAAGCCTTGCTAAAAAGATAATTCTTGAGCAATCATCTGAAGGAGGAAAGGGAGTACATTATGCAAATATCTGGGGAAAGGGTTTCCTTTCTAGGCAGAAAGAACAGATAGTACAAAGGTCCTGAGGAAAGTTGCAATTATGGATAATGTAAAACAACTTTGAAGCGCAGAAAGTCTGAAATGTATATGAGCTATGCATCGTATTTGTATATGCTTATACAAAAACAATGCAGCTAGTTAAGAAGTTGAAAATTCAGTTAAAAATTTTGAAGATTTCTGAGATTAATTTCTGGTAAGACAGCATGAGATGCTCTGTTGACTTGTTCCCCAGTGAAACGGCCAATACTGTTTATAATCACAAACAGCAAAGAAACAAACCAAAACAGACCATTCAGAACCTCTGGAAATGATCCTAACAGCAAATGGCAAACGGGAAAAAAAAAAATCTATTCAAGAAAATCTAGGTTAGGGGCTTCCCTACTGGCTCAGTAGTAAATAGTCCATCTGCCAGTGCAGGAGACCCAGGTCTGATCCCTGATCCAGGGATGGATCCAAGACCCCACATGCCACGGAGCAACTAAGCCTATGCGCCACAACTACTGAGTCTGTGCTCTAGAACCAGGAAGCCATAATGACTGAGTCCACGTGCCACACTATTGAAGCCCAACTACAAGAGAAACCACTGTAACGGGAAGCCTGAGCACAACGAAAGAGTAGTCCCCACTCGCCACAACTAGAGAAAAGCCCAGACAGCAACAAAGACTCAGCACAGCCCAAAATAATAGTAAATTAATAATAAATTAATTTAAAAAAAAGAAAATCTAAGTTAAAAAAAATTAGGGGAAAGGGGAGGAGAGGGTGAGATGTATGGAAAGAGTAACACAGAAACTTACATTGCCATATGTAAAAGAAATCATCAACAGGAATTTGCTGTATGGCTCAGGAAACTCAAACTGGGGCTCTGTACCAACCTAGGGGGTGGGATGGGGAGGGAGATGGGAGGGAGGTTCAAAAGGGAGGGGATATATGTGTACCTGTGGCTGATTCATGTTGAGGTTTGACAGAAAACAGCAAAATTCTGTAAAGCAATTATACTTTAATAAAATAATTAATTAAAAAAAAAGAAAGGCAAATCTGTGGTATTTGGACCAGACACACCCTTCTGCTCTCTTCCCGAATCAGTGATGCGGAGACTCCACTGCAGCCCAGAAGACAAGGCTCTTCCCAGGTCCTCAGACTAGCAGGACTTCAGCATTTTCACTCTGCCCTTATCTGCCTATTGCTGAGGCTAAGTCCTGAGTCAGTGCAGTCAAGAGGTAAGGGATCCCTTCTGCCCAACCCTCATTTGTGGAGCAGAAGCTCTACCTTGGGACTGGCATGCCAGAAATACTAGGGCCCTGATAACCCTTCCCCCAGTTCCCCAGAAGAAGCAAGTTAAGAAGACCTCATTGTCCCTATGCCCAATTCCAGTGCCCTGACTCAGAGAGTTTGCCTAGAGGGAGAGACAGGTCATGAACCAGAGAGCTCCTAACCTCCTCTCAAAGGAACAGACTTCGTTTGCAACAGAAAATGAAAAAGTTAAGCCTAAAGGTACTCTTAGGAATAGTAGACGGGTAGTGAAAGGCTGAGAAAGACTGAGGGTAGGAGGAGAAGGGGGCGACAGAGGATGAGATGGTTGGATGGCATCACCGACTCAATGGACGTGAGTTTGAGCAAACTCTGGGAGACAGTGAATTGAAGGACAGGAAAGCTGGTCCGCTGCAGTCCATGGGGTAGCAAAGAGTCAGACACGACTGAGCGAATGAACAACAGCAGCAGTAAAAGGCAACTGGTAGGAGGTCTGATTTATAAATCTAATGAAGAAACAGCCAAGACTGAGGCTGGCCAGTTTTCAGGAGAGAAAAGAGAATAAAACAGCTGTAAGGAGCCCTCCTGGAGTCAAAACAAGTATCAGACACTGACATCAGAAACTACTCCTTCAAAGAAGACAAAATTCATTTTCACTTCCCTAGAGGCTCAGTGGTAAAGAATCTACCTGCCAATGTAGGAGACACAGATTCAATCCCTGGGTCAGGAAGATCCCCTGGAGAAGGAAACAGCAAGCCACTCCAGTATTCTTGCCTGGAGAAGTCCATGGACACGGTAGCCTGGCAGGTTACAGTCCATGGGTTGCAAAGAGTCAGACAGGGCTGAGCAACTAACACATTTGTACAGGAACTAGTTCCCCAAGGCATTATTGAAAATAATAATCAGTCAGAAATTAGTAGAGTTAGCAGCCGTGTGTTAGACTGTGAAGAAGGCTGAGCACCAAAGAATTGATGTTTTTGAACTATGGTGTTGGAGAAGACTGCAAGGAGATCCAACCAGTCCATTCTGAAGGAGATCAGCCCTGGGATTTCTTTGGAAGGAATGATGCTAAAGCTGAAGCTCCAGTACTTTGGCCACCTCATGTGAAGAGTTGACTCATTGGAAAAGACTCTGATGCTGGGAGGGATTGGGGGCAGGAGGAGAAGGGGACGACGGAGGATGAGATGGCTGGACGGGATCACTGACTCGATGGACATGAGTCTGAGTGAACTCTGGGAGTTGATGATGGACAGGGAGGCCTGGCATGCTGCGATTATGGGGTCGCAGAGTCGGACATGACTGGGCGACTGAACTGAACTGAACAGCTGCGTGTACTCAGAGAAAGAGTGACTCTGAGTGTCCCCAAAGTTGTACCTCCTTGAGGGGCAACATCAGCAGTTGAACACTATGGGATAAAATCATTGTTGTTTAGGTGCAAAGCCATGTCTGACTCTTTTGTGAGCCCATGGACTGTAGCCCACCAGGCTCCTTTGTGCATGGGATTTCCCCAGGCAAGAATACTGGAATGGGTTGCCATTTCCTTCTCCAGGGGATTTTCCCAACCCAGGGATCAAACCTGAGTCTCCTGCATTGGCAGACAGATTCTTTACCACTGAGTCACCAGGGAAGCCTAGGATAAAAACAGACTTCATTAAAATAATCCAGCCTATCAATAAAAAAAATAAGCAAGTAACAAGCACCGGGTGGTGGGAGTGGGGACCTATAGTACACAGAGTTGCTGCAAAATATTATCTAAAATTTACATTTTCCAACAAAAAATTACAAGGCATACAATCCTGTAGGATTTGGGAATATATGACTCAGGAAAAAAAGCAGGCACCATAAACTATAAAAGCAACTAGATGTCAGATTAAAAAAAAATTTTTCAAAGTAGCCATTACATACATGTTGACAGAACTAAAGGAAAGAATGACTAAAGAAGTAAAGGAAGGTATGATGACAATGCATATCAAATGTGAAATAGCAAGACAAAGAAATTATAAAGACAAGAAGCAAATGGAAATTCTGAGGTTGAAAAACTATAATAACTAAAATAAAACATTCACTAAAGGTGCTCAGAAGATTTAAATTGGCAGAAGAAAGCATTAGTGACCTTGAGGATAGACTGACAGAGATTATGGAAGACAGAAGAAAAGAATGAAGAAAAATAACAGAACCTCCAAGATGTGGGGCACCATTAGTGTAATGGAAGTATGAGAATGAGTGGAGAGTGTTTTGCCTATGTTCTCCTCTAGGAGTTTTATAGTTTCTGGTCTTATGTTTAGATCTTTAATNCTAGTCTTTCCCATTCTGTTGTCTTCCTCTACTTCTTTGCATTGATCACTGAAGAAGGCTTTCTTATCTTTCCTTCCTATTCTCTGGAACTCTGCATTCAGATGCTTATATGTTTTCTTTTCTCCTTTGCTTTTCACCTCTGTTCTTTTCACAGCTATTTGTAAGGCCTCCACAGAGAGCCATTTTGCTTTTTTGCATTTCTTTTGCACGGGGATGGTCTTGATCCCTGTCTCCTGTACAATGTCACAAACCCCNTTCTTATCTTTCCTTCCTATTCTCTGGAACTCTGCATTCAGATGCTTATATGTTTTCTTTTCTCCTTTGCTTTTCACCTCTGTTCTTTTCACAGCTATTTGTAAGGCCTCCACAGAGAGCCATTTTGCTTTTTTGCATTTCTTTTGCACGGGGATGGTCTTGATCCCTGTCTCCTGTACAATGTCACAAACCCCATTCCATAGTTCATCAGGCACTGTCTCTATCAGATCTAGGCCCTTAAATCTATTTCTCACTTCCACTGTATAATCATAAGGGATTTGGTTTCAGTCACACGTGAATAGTCTAGCGGTTTTCCCTACGTTTTTCGAGTTTGAATTTGGTAATAAGGAGTTTATGATCTGAGCCACAGTCAGCTCCCGGTCTTGTTTTTGTTGACTGTATAGAGCTTCTCCATCTTTGGCTGCAAAGAATATAATCAATCTGATTTCGGTGTTGCCCATCTGGTGATGTCCATGTATAGAGTATTCTCTTGTGTTTTTGGAAGAGGGTGTTTGCTATGACCAGTGCATTTTCTTGGTAAAACTCTATTAGTCTTTGACCTGCTTCATTCCACATCCCAAGGCCAAATTTGCCCATTAACCCAGATCTTTCTTGACTTCCTACGCTGGTCAGGGGCAGCAGCCGAGAGTGCCAGGCTGTGACAGTGCAGGAACAGCCGAGTGGAGCTGCCCAAGTCAGAGGTCGGGGTGGCGGCCGAGAGGAGCTACCCCGCATCCGAGGCCAGGGGCGGCAGCCATGAGGAGCAACCTGAGGAGAGGTGGCTGCGTGGGTGCAGGAGGGCCTAGAGGAGCCATCCCACATTTAAAGTCAGGAAGGGCAGTGGTAAGCAGACACCCCTTGTCCAAGGTAAGGAGCAACGGCTGTGGTTTGCTGGAGCAGCCGTGAAGAGATACCCCACGCCCAAGTTAAGAGAAACCAAAGTCAGATGGTAGGTGTTGCAAGAGGACATCAGAGGGCAGACACACTGAAGCTGTACTCACAGAAAACTAGGCAATCTAATCACACTAGGACCACACCCTTGTCTAACTCAATGAAACCAAGCCATGCTCACGGGGCAACCCGAGATGGGCGGGTCATGGTGGAGAGGTCTGACAGAATGTGGTCCACTGGAGAAGGGAATAGGAAACCACTTCAGTATTCTTGCATGAGAACCCCATGAACAGTTTGAAAAGGCAAAATGATAGGATACTGAAGGAGGAACTCCCCAGGTTGGTAGATGCCCAACATGCTACTGGATATCAGTGGACAACTAACAACTAAGAATGAAGGGATGGAGCCAAAGCAAAAACAGTAGCCAGTTGTGGATGTGACTGGTGATAGAAGCAAGGTCCGATGCTGTAAAGAGCAATATTGCATAGGAACCTGGAATGTTATGTCCATGAATCAAGGCAAATTGTAAGTGGTCAAATAAGAGATGGCAAGACATTGACATTCTAGGAATCAGCGAACTAAAATGGACTGGAATAGGTGAATTTAACTCAGGTGACCATTATATCTACTACTGCAGGCAGGAATCACTCAGAAGAAATGGAGTAGCCATCATGGTCAACAAAAGAGTCCGAAATGTAGTACTTGGATGCAATCTCAAAAATGACAGAATGATCTCTGTTCATCTCCAAGGCAAACCATTCAATATCACAGTTATCCAAGTCTATGCCCCAACCAGTAACACTGAAGAAGCTGAAGTTGAATGGTTTTATGAAGATCTACAAGACCTTTTAGAACTAACACTCAATATTACCACAGAAACATTAAATGACAATAAAGAGGTCAGTTAGCTAAGAGGAAACTTAATCCTTAATGCATAATATCTTTCTTTATTTATATCAGTTTTTTTATATAACTGAAAACTGATAAGACTGAAATAAGAATTAGATAAATACACAAAAACAGTTTGAGATTTCAACACTCTCTCAGTAAATAATACAGCAAAATAAAAGCAAAAATTGACAGAATTCAAAGTAATAACAGTTCTAGTAATAGTTGGAGATGTCAGTACTGTACTTTCAGTAAAGGACAGAATGTATACAGAGAGATCAACAAGACAGTTTGAATAACATTACAAACCAACTAGATCTAACAGTCACAATTTCAACACTGTACCCAGCAACAGGAAAGGAGAGTACCCATTTTCTCAAACACATAAGAGACATTCTTCTGGACACACCATCTGTTAGGGCACAAAACAAGCCTCAATATAGAAAAACTGAAATCATAAAAATATCTCATCTGATCATAATGAAATAAAACTAGAAATCAATAGCAGACAGAAAATTGGAATGCTAAGAATTATGTGGAAATTAAACAACACCTTCCTAAAATAACAATGAGTCAAAGAAGATATTGCAAGGAAGATTAGCAAATACTTTGTGACAAATGAAAATGAAGGCCCAACATACCAAAAAGTACTATTGCAGAGAAATATTTAGTGGCAGAGAAAAGCAGTTCTTAGAAGTAAACTTATAGTTGTAAATGCCAACATATAAAAAAGAAAATCTAAAATAAACTGCTCAAACTTCATATCTAAGTGGTCTAGAAAAAGAAGATCAAACTAAACCCAGAGCCAGCAAAAGTAAGGATTATATTGGAAAACCTGCAGCTGGTATATTGTTAAGAATATACCAATTATGAACTGCTGAATGATGAGGCTCAAGCCACCTGGATACGGATGACATGTAGCTTCCTCGGCATCTTAGTTTCAACTTTGGCAAAGTGAAAACCCATGACTTGTTTTGAATGAAGGTACAGTTTCAACAAACTCACACAAGGAAAATAAAGTCATAGTTACTTACAAATAAAAGAACAGGGTCCCAATGAGTGAGCAACACAGTTTAGACCCTTTGACCCAGTTAGCTAGCTAGCAGGACATAACAGAAAAGAGAGCAAGCAACTATTGTTATAAAGTAGTTGGGGAAGTAGTTACAAACTTTTCATGGGCTCAAATCTAAGTGGTTATTTTAAAAGGTTCCTCAGTAAAAGCAAGATAGAAACCTGGGCTGGAAATCCTAAACTTAGGTCCTAATCTAAATGCCCAGATTCTGGGTGTAAGAAGCATTGTCATACTGTAAAATGACTAACTCAAAATGGCTTTTTCCACCATAATGATATAATAAAGATTAGAGCATAATAAACAAACAAAAAAAGGAAAACAATATAATCAATAAAACTGAAAGCTTGTTCTTTCACAAGGTCAACCAAGTTTTAGCTAGACTGGTTAATAAAATTTTAGCTAGATTAAGTTGATAAACATTTACCTAGACTGATTAATAAAAAGAGATACAAATAAGTTAAATTAGAAATGAAAGTAGGCTCCTTCTTACTGATTTTCAGAAAGAGAAAAAATTATGAGAATACTATTTATTATATGCAAATTGTATGCAAATAAATGCTATAACTTGTATAAAATAGACAAATTCTTAGAAACACTCAAGCCACTGAAATGAATTTCAAGAAGAAATAAAAATCTGAATAGGGAATGGCCTGGTGTTCCAGGGGTTAGGACTCTGCACTCTCACTGCTGAGGGCCCAGGTTCAACACCTGACACAGAATTAAAATCCTACAAGCTTTGCAGTGTGACTAAAAGAAAAAAAAAAGTCATAATAAATTTACAATAAAGAGACTGAGATGGAAAAAAATATTACATTTAAATGGAAATCAGAGAAAAGCTGGAGAGGTAATACACATGTCAGACAAAACAGACTTCAAAATAAAGACTGTTACAGGACACAAGGAAGGACACTACATACTTATCAAGGAATCAATCCAAGAAGAATATATAATAACTGCAAATACACATACTCCCATTATAGGAGCACCTCACTAGTGGCAGACTTTAACATTTCACTTACACCAATGGGTAGACTTTCTAGACAGAAAATAAATAAGGAAATACAAGGTTTAAATGACACATTAGAATAAATAAAATGAAATGGAACTTATAGGACATTCCATCTGAAAGCAGCAGAATATAGTTTCTTCTCAAGTGCACAGGGAATATTCTCCAGGATATGTTTAAGCACTTTTTTGGCCACAGTGTTTTGAGATTAGAAATCAATTACAGGGGGAAAAACACAAACACATGGATGCAAACAATATGTTGCTAAATAACCAATGGATCACTGAAGAAATCAACAAAGAAATTAAAAAATATTTAGAGAAAAATGACAATGAAAACACAATGATCCAAAACTTACAGGATTCAGCAAAAATAATTCTAAGAGGGAAGTTTATAGCAATACAACTTTATGACAAGAAACAAGAAAAATCTCAAATAAACAACCCGACCTTATACCTGAAGAAACTATAGAAAAAAGAAACAAAACTCAAAGCTAGTAGAAGGAAATAAGTCATAAAGATCAAAATAGAAATAAATGAAATAGGGATGAAGAAAATAATAGCAAAGATCAATAAAACTAAAAGGTGGTTCTTTGAGAATATAAACAAAAAAACAAAACTTTAGCCAGACACATCAAGACAAAAAGGAGAGAATTCAAATAAATAAAATTAGAAAAGAAAAATGAGATGTTACAACTGACACCACAGAAATACAAAGGATGTTAAGAGATTGTTACAGGCTACTCTGTGCCAATAAAATGGACAATCTAGAAGAAATGGACAAATTCATAGAAAGGGGCAACTTTCCAATATTGAACCAGGAAGAACTAGAAAATAAGAACAGATCAATCCCACGTAATAAAATTGAAACCATGATTAAAAATCTTCCAAGATCTTCCAAGAAACAAAAGTCCAGGATGAGATGATGTCACAGGCAAATTCCATCAAACAGAGAGAAGAGCTAATACCTATCCTTCTCAAACACTTCCAAAAAATTACAGAGAAAGGAACACTCCCAAGTTCATTCTACAAGGCCACCATCAGCCTGATACCAAAACTAGACAAAGATATTACAAGAAAAGAAAATTACAGACCAATATCACTGATGAATGTATACACAAAAATCCCCAACAAAATGCTATTTCAAGTGGAATTCAACAATACATGAAAAGGATCATACACCATGATGAAGTGGGATTTATCCCAGGGATGCAAGGATTCTTTAATATATACAAATCATTCAGTGTGATAAACCATATTAACAAATTGAAGAATAAAAACTATGTGTTTATCTCAATAGAGGCAGAAGAGTTTTTGACAAAATTCAATACCCTTTTATGATAAAAATACTCCAGAAAGTGGGCATACTGTGAATTTACCTCAACATAATAAAGGCTATATACAACAAACCCTTAGCAAACATCATTCTCGATGGTCAAAAACTGAAAGCATTTCATCTAAGATTAGGGACAAGACAAGGATGTCCATTCTCACCACTATTATACAACACAGTTTTGTAAGTTATTGCTAAGGCAATCAGAGAGGAAAAAGAAATAAAAGGAATCCAAACTGGATAAGAGGAGTAAAACTGTCACTGTCTGCAGATGATAATGATACTATACATAGAAAATTCAAAAAATATCACAAGAAAAATATTGGTGCTCATCAATGAATTTGGTAAAGTTCCAGGACACAAAATAAGTACATGAAATCTCTTGCAATTCTATATACTAAAAATGAAAAATCAGAAAGAGAAACCAGGGAAACAATCCCACTTACCATCACAACAAAAATAACAAAATACCTAGGAATAAACCTACCTAAATTGGCAAAAGACCTGTACTAAAAAGACCTGTAAGATATTGGTGAAAGAAATCAAAGATGACAGAAAGGGATAGAGAAATATAACATGTTCTTGGATTAGAAGAATCAAAATTGTGAAAATTATTATAATACCCAAAGGAATCTACAGACTCAATGTAATTTCTATCATATTACCAAAGGCATTTTTCACGTAATTAGAACAAAAAAATTTACAATATATGTGAAAACACAAAAGACCCTGAAGGCCAAAGTAATCTTGAGAAAGAAAAAAGGAGCTGGAGGAATCAGGCTCCTTGACTTCAGACTATACTACAAAGCTACAGTAATCAAAACAATATGGTACTAGCACAAAAACAAAACATAGATCAATGGAACAGAATAGTAAGTCCAGAAATAAACCCCTATGGTCACCTAACCTATAACAGGAGATAAGAATATACAA
Source organism: Neotragus moschatus (assembly GCA_006410615.1). Lineage (NCBI taxonomy): Eukaryota > Metazoa > Chordata > Mammalia > Artiodactyla > Bovidae > Neotragus > Neotragus moschatus. The sequence continues at coordinate 943,134 of SJYA01000370.1, forward strand.
AGGGGACAAGAATATACAATGGAGAAATGACAATGACTTTAATAGGTGATGCTGGGAAAACTGGACAGCTACACAGAAAAGAATGAAATTAGAAAATACACAAAAATAAACCCAAAATGTATTAAGGACTTATATGTAAGGCTGGCCACCATAAAACTCATAGAGGAAACATAGGATGAACACTCTATGACATAGACCTTTTTCAATCTGTCTCCTAGAGTAGTGAAAATGAAAACAAAAATTAAAAAATGGGATCCAATTAAAAGCTTTTGCATAGCAAAGGAAACCACAAAGAAAACAAAAATACAACCCCCAGAATGGAAGAAAATACTTGCAAACTAAGCAATGGACAAGGGATTAATCTCTAAAATATACAAATAGCACATATAGCTCAATATCAAGAAAACCAACAATCCAATCAATTAAGGGGAGAAGATCTAGACAGATATTTCTCCAAAGAAGAAATGCAAATGGACAAAAATCACATGAAAAGAAGTTCAACATCACTAATTATTAGGGAAATGCAACTCAAATCTACAATGAGGTATCATCTCACATCATTCAGAATTCCCATCATCAAAAAGTCTACAAACAACAAATGCTGGAAAGGGTATTGAGAAAATGGAACCCTTCTATGCTGTTCGTGGAAATTTAAAATGGTAGCCTCACTATGGAGAATGGTATGGAGATTCCTTAGAAAACTAAAAATAGAACTACCATATGACGCAGCAATCCCACTCCTATCCAGAGAAAACAAAAATTGGAAAAGATCCATGCACTCCAGTGTTTACTGCACCACTATTTACAATAGCCAGGCCATGGAAGCAACCAATATGTACAACAACACTGGAATGGAGAAAAAGGATGTGGCATATATCAATATACAATGGAATATTACCCAGTCATAAAAAGAACAAAATAATGCCATTTGCAGCAATGTGGATGGAGTTGGAGATGTACTATTTAGTAAAGTAAGGCAGACACAAAAATACAAATAACATGTGATATTGCTATTTATGTGGAACCTCAAATAGTACAAATGAACTTATTTTAAAAACCAGAAGTAGAATAGAGATGTAGAAAACAACCATGGTTAGCAAGGAATGGGAGAGGGGATAAACTGGTAGATTGGTATTCTTGTGTATAAAAGAGATGACTAATAAAAACCTAATGCATAGCACAGGGAACTTTACTCAATACTGTAACAGCCCATATGGGAACATAATCTAAAAGAGAGTAGATATATTCATATATATGACTGATTCACTATGCTGTACACTTGAAACTAACACAATATTGTAAATCAACTATATTCCAATAAAACTTTTAAAAGAGATTGATTCAATAATCAAAAAACAAAATAAAACTTTCTAACAAAGAAAAGCCCATGACCTGATGGATTCAATGGCAAATTCTACTAAACATTTACAGAAGAATTAATTAAGACCAATTCTTCTAAGCTCTTCCAAAAGAGAAGGGGAGGGAAGATTTGCTAACTCATTCTATGATGCCATCATTACCCAATGCTAAAGTCAGATACAGATATCATAAGAAATGTTCTGGCCAATATACTGTATGGACATAGATGGAAAATTTCTCAACAAAATGTTAGCAAACTAAATATAACACCACGCTAAAGGAGTATAGACCAGAGCAAAGTAGAATTTATCTTAGGAAAGTAAGAGTGGTTGAACATATGAAAACCAATCAGTGTACTATACCACATAAATACAATGAAGAAAAAAAGGGTCTTCTTGATTAATGCAGAAAAAAGACAACATCTTTCATAAGACAATACTCAGAATACTAGGAATAAAAGAAAACTTCTTCAAATTGATAGAGGGCATTTATAAAAACTGAGAGCTAACAGTACACTTAGTAGTGAAATTTAAAAATGACAGTTTTCCACCCTAAGATGAAGAATAACAGAAGGATGCTCCCTATGTCACAGTTACTAAACTTTGCACTGGAGGATCTAACAAGAGCAAATAGGCGATAGAAAGTAACAGAAGACATTCAAGCTGGGGGAAAAAAGTAAACTATCCTTCACAGATGGCATAATATACATAGAAAATCCCAGAGAATCGATAAAACTGCTATCAGAACTAACAAATAGTTCCAGCAATGTCTTAGGGTACAGGATCAATGTGCATTAAACAACCTGAAAGGCAAATTAAGAAAATAAGTCCATCATAAGAGGATATAAATGAAATTATTTCCAAATAATTCCAGAGGCCAGTATTACCCTGATTCAGAAGCCAAAGACATTACAAGAAAGAAAATTACTGATAAAATGTCTCATGGACAAAACCGCATAAATATTCAGGATTCAACAACTACAAAAAAAAAAAAAATCCAACAACATATCAAAAAAAAATACATCAAGGTAAAATGTGGTTTATCTCTGAAATACAAGGTTAATTTAACATTAGAAATCATGCTCATTCAACATGTCTATTCAGTGGATTGCCATCCCCTTCTCCAGGGGTCTTCCCAACCCAGGGATTGAATCCAGGTCTCCTCCATTGCAAGCAGACTCTATTGTCTGAGCCACTAGGGAAGACTACTCAACATATTACCAACCTAAAACATCACCTACCCAACACAAGCACTAACATAAACATGATCATCTTAGTCTAAGCATTCAACAAAATGCAGCATCCATTCCTGAAAAAAACCTCTGAGCAAAGAAGGAAGAGAGAGTATCCTAATACTGATATATGGCATCTAGAAAAAACCTACAACTAACAACATGTTTAATATTTTAAAGACTGAATGTTTAATTCTACTATCAGGAAGAAGAAAATGATGTCCACCATCACTTACTTTTTTCTAACCAATGCAATAACAAAGAGAAATAAGAAGTATCCAAGTAGAAAAAACAGAATCAAACTTGTCTTTTTTCACAAATAATGTAACTGTCTATGATGAAAAATAGGGGAAAGACCCAGAAGCTACTATAACTTTTATATGAGTTTAGTACCATTACAGGATACAAGAGTATACCTATGGCTGATTCATGTTGAGGTTTGACAGAAAACAGCAAAATTCTGTAAAGCAATTATCCTTCAATTAAAAATAAATTAATTAAAAAACAAAATAATTGAGTTTCTATGTGCTAACAACAAACAACTGAAAATTGAAATAGAAATTACCATTTAAAATAGATTAAAAATTATAATATGCAGAGATAAATCTGGCTGGAAATGTACAAAGTCTATATACTGAAAACTGTAAAATTTTACTAAAAGAAAAATTTTAGAAGATCCAAAGACCCAAAACAAACTTATTCATTAGTCAGAAGACAAACTTTTTTAACAAGTCAGTTCTGCCCAAATTGACGTATGGTTTCAACATAATTTCAAGAAATATTCCAGAAGGATTTATTTGCAGAAAGTGACAAGTTGCCCTTAAAATTCCTACCTGTTGTGACTTCATTAAATTAACACTTGTTAAGCAAATGATTTAACCAAAGAGCACAAGAAATTGAAATAGAAAAGCTTATTACTCACAGGTCTTGAACTCACAGGTAAATGGCACACCTTGAGGGGCCACGTTGGAGACATCAAGGCAGTGTCCAGGGAAAGACAATGGCAGAACCTAAGGCAAATGTCTTTATCAGGGTCCACGAGTGGAGTTCTCTGATATTCTTAGGATAAGGCCAGATCGGTCATTCAAACCAAAAAGAGAAGGGCTTTTGTAAACTTCTCAGGAAGAGGAAGGCCTTCAGTCCATAGACCTGTGAGCAGTAAGTCAATTATACTTCAGTAATAAAAAGAAAAATTAGAATAACTTCTATTTGCATGGCTAAATGTAAAAACACGCATGCCAAGGAAATATAAAGCAATAATCTTTTAATTCTCATGTAGTCTAGAGAAACAATTATTTCTGTTTCTAGAAAATGAAAAAGGAAGCATCCACGTGGAAAAGAAAAATGAGAACTGGAGAGAGAGGATTTTTATGTATATTCTGTGCTTTCCTGCTTTTCATTTTAGCCTACTTCTGAGACCTGTCTGCGAGCATCCCCACAAATTCCAAGACACATTCTTTTCCTGCAGCACATCTTCATTACTAAGTCACACACTCACATCTAGTTGTCTGTTTAAGCTGGCATGAATAGGTTTCTGTTACTTGCAGCCCCAACTCTACAATTAATATAATAACTATCCTATAACCAAGTATACTTGAAGCTGCACAATCAGTCTTTTTTTCTCCTATAGGTAGACCTATGGGGGAAGGTAAATCATAAGCTTTTTGTTTGCTGAAATGTGTAAGTGGCACAACATAAGTTATCTAAATTGAACCATTAGTAGTATCAGAATCACATAGCCTTATGCTTTAATGTCATAATAGCAAGGACTTGCCAATGGGATTGTAATACATCAAGTCCATTTCTTAGACTCTCTCTTCTGGATGGTGCTTGAAATAATACTTACTTCTAAGATATCTCTTTGTGAATAATTATCCTATATTCATGACTCATCTATGCCCATTTTGACAGAATTATTTTTTAATATAGCAATATATTCTATAAAGTTTTGAGTTTAATCTCACAGGTGACTCTGCTCATCTCTTTCTTCATCTAATAAATATTGATTTTAAAACTACTACTTGGAGAGAGGAAAAGAATATGTTTAGGTTCTTCAGAGACACATGGCCATTATTCTCAATTACTGATGGCAATAATCATACTACTAGTAGCATCTGTTGTAGAAATAACTTTGAAAACTTTGTGAAATTATAAACTGAAAACTTTATTTAAATGTGAAATTTTGTTATTGATAGAATAATCAAAATTATGTCTTAACATGTATCTTGGCCTCTGCATTATATGACCATTCTTATAAGAAATGTAAATATCTTTTTTCTTTAGTCTTCCCACGTCATTTAGAGCTAGAGGCTAAATGAAACTAGCCTGAAATACACATGGATAACTCATATCAATAATAAACAGGAGTCACTATCTTACTCTGTACTCCTGAGCCTATAAACGATGTGTAGTCTGACACAGGTTCAGAAAAAGGGCAGAGAAGAAGTTATTCCACAATGGGTGGATGGAAACAGACAGAATATTAACAGTCACTCAAAATTCAGGTAGGTAGGCTACAGTCCTTGGAGTCACAGTCGGATATGACTATGTGTGTGTGTGCGCGCACACACACACACACACAGAGTAAGTAAAATAGTGGTGGATAATTTGAGAATTAAAAGCCAGATATCAGTCATCAGAGGTTCAAAACACAAGTGGGAATAAGAAATACACCTGCTTTAGAGGTCAAGAGCAAGTAGCCTGTCAGTAACCCAGAGAAGCATCAAGCAACCTCAAAGACAGTCTGAAACTGAGAGGACATTTGACCAAGTTAGAAAGTTTATGGATTTTCAAACAGGGTAGAAACTGTTCCTTCTCCAAGAGTTAAAAATTAAACTAGTCTGCAGAGTCAAAAACATAAAAGTTAAAGTTTATTCTGCAAGATATGTTTTGTTTGAGGAACTCATACCGGAGTCAGTCCTCCTGGGCTCCCGTCCTCTGCCATTTACTGACTGTGTGACCTTGGGCATAAAATCTATTTTGTCTGTTTCCTTATTTGTAAAACAGAGTATTAACCACACATATTTCATAGGGTTGGTATGATGATTAAGTAAGTCAAAACTGGAGGCATTTCGACATATGTGTTACCAGACTCCATGTCAAGCAATTTTCATGGATGCTGCCGATCTCTACCAAATTCCATATCAAATCCATTTCAAACCCTAACAGTAACCAATTTATAGTTGGAACTTGAAAAGTCCTTTTATCCAAGATATTTATTGTGAGCATGGTGAATTTCAGGTATCAAAGTAGATAGTACAGATAGAATAATAGATAAGCCAACCACCTAATGAAGGCAGAGGTTGAGGACAGATGCAAAATTAAGTCCTGCAGGTATTGTACACTCTTCTCTCCTCAGCAGATGATCACTCAGTAATTTTCAACCAACACTGTGAGTAGTTATTAAATACATAACACTATTTATTGGGCACTGAGTAAAGCCACAGAGAAGGTCAAAATATGGCCTTAGACTTCAAGGGATATAAAATTTAATGTGAGACATAATTACAAATCTTAAACTATATTAAGTAGGGATGTATACAATCATTGACTTGAAGGGGTCAGAGGGAGAAAAAATCATGAAAATGGAACATAGAGTATAGTTCCCAATCACATAATAACAAACAGAACAGTTATGTTTTATTTGTTATTTCATTGTGAATCTAAGTAATATTTGGCTTGAATCAAGAATTTCTTGCCTAAACAGAGTCCAAAAACCACCAGACTGTAACTTCCTTTCACTATTCACAGTTTACAGATCAATATACTGTAACTGAGACAAGTTCCTCCCTCTTTCTATGCCTGTGAATTTCTTTGACATCAACTTCTCCCAGTATTCTGTCTTATAGGGTTTCCTGAAACAGTTTTTCAAAAATTAAGAGATGTTATCTGTGGTGCTAGAGAAGGAAATGGCAACCCACTCCAGTATTCTAGCCTGGGAAATCCCATGGACAGAGGAGCCTGGTAAACTATAGTCCATGGGATGGCAAAGAGTCAGATACGATGTGGCCACTCAAAAACAACCACCACCCATGGTATTCTGTACTCTACCCTCACTTTGACCTTTATTCAGATTCCAAATTTGCTCTGAATAGAATGGAACAAAAAAGAATAGAACCAAAAATCTCCTTATTCTTCCTCATTTTTCAGCTCTTCTTGCCACAATACCAATCCTATAATCCTGAGTTTTGTAACAATTTCAGAGGAAAGCTCTGTTCAAGCTACAGTGGAAAAGTGGTAGAGCAAAAATGAAGAATTCTGCTGTAGAAAACAGAAAACTTTCAACGCATGGCAAGAGACAAAAGTGGGTACAGCTATGTAGAGTTTTAAAGGTTCAGTTCAGTCGCTCAGTTGTGTCCGACTCTTTGCGACCCCATGAATCGCAGCACGCCAGGCCTCCCTGTCCATCACCAACTCCCGGAGTTCACTCAGATTCATGTCCATTGAGTCAGTGATGCCATCTAGCCATCTCATCCTCTATCATCCCCTTCTCCAATCCCTCCCAGCATCAAAGTATTTTCCAATGAGTCAACTCTTCACATGAGGTGGCCAAAGTACTGGAGTTTCAGCTTTAGCATCATTATCACTTGACAAATCAAAATGAGAGTATGTGGGCTTTGGAATCAGGTATATCTAAATTTAAGTTATAGATTGTCTAAATAATCCAGAACCAGGCAATTTGTTTAACCTCTAATTGAACCTCGGGAATTCTCTGGTGGCATAGACAGTAAAGGATTCAACTGCAATGTAGGAGATCTGGGTTCAATCCCTGGGTTGGGGAGATCCCCTGGAGGAGGGCATGGAAACACACTCCAGTATTCTTGGAGAAAGAAATCAGCCCACTCCAGTATTCTTGCCTGGAAAATCCCATGGAGGGAGGAGTCTGGCAAGCTACATTCCAAGGGGTCACAAAAAGTAGGACATGACCTGAGCAACTAATGCTTTCACTTTCAGTGAACCTCAGGAAATGTGGATAATAATACCTAAATAGTATATTATTATGATGTTTAATATAGCCAATCAATAATTATATAGGAAATATACCCATCATCTGGGCTGGAGGTGTAAGCAGGATTTCAGCCAGTTGCTCCGTGAGCTCAGAAGATGCAGATGCCAGCACCCCGACAGCCCTGCAAGGCCACAGCTTGCCTCCCTGCCCTGGCCCCTCTCCTTCCCTTACACACCCCTACCCTTACACACCCCTCCCCTTGCTGTCTCCCACCCTGCACCTCATTCTATGAGACTCTGCCTCTCCATCATCCTTGGACACAACAATCATGTCAGAACAGCATAGATTAGCGGTACACTTGTTGCCCAAACTCCCATCCACTAGCAGGAATGCAAGGCCCAGGGACGTGGACCATGAGTGCAGCTGACCCCAACTGCTGACACCACAGCGGGCTGACACAGAACTCCAAGATCGAGGCCCGTGGAAGTGGTGGGCAGATGCAAGGAGAAGGGACAGCACTGTCCCAAGTCCCAGAACGGACACCTCTGCTGTCCCTTCCCCTCCAGGCCTCGGCTTTCCAGCCCTTTGACTCGGGGCATGAGCCACCCCTTCCCTCTCCCCAGCATCATACACCCAGGAAGAACCAGCCTCCCCAAACTGCAGCTCTTCCCCTCACTTTCTGCCACCTCCCAGTTCGCTCTGCACAGCCAAGCTTGTCATCAGTGCTCCAGCCACGGCTCCTGTGAGAATAAAAGGTAGTGAGTAGAACAAAAATAAATAAATAAGTAAGAGATTCTAGTTTCATATTTGGAAAAGAATATAGTTATCCATTTTATTTTACATATGTAGATACTGCAAATTTTATTCAGCAAGCACTTGCTCATAAACCATTTTTCTTATTGGCACTGAGTTATAAATTAGGGCACAGTACAAAGTGTCTTCAAGTAAAAGATCCCCCAAATAGCTAAGGTTGCCTGACTGGAGCAAAGGCTTCCCTTCCCCAAAAATCTGAGTCAGATTTATCAGGGGGATCACCAGGTGCTAACCACCAGCATTCTCAGCTAATTTCCTGTACAGCTGGAACTCTCATTAAAACGATCTGCAAGCTAAGTGCTATCTTTTTATATCCTATATCCAAGGCTGTTCTCACTCATGTACCAAAAGAATGTTGAAGAGCAGGGGGGCTGGGTTTCCCTCCTGGAAGATTATTCCACTGAGTATCCAGCAGTGCCAGAGCTCCAATTTGTCTTTCTTTTGGATTAAGAGGCAACAAGAGACCATTTGCCTCTCTTTAACTGGCCCTTGAATTGTATGTCCCCAATAAAGCTACTTACCCACATTACATAACATTATAATATTTGCTTTTGCTGACTTGGCCATATACATGGATAATAAGGTATGGCTTCTTTTACTAATTAAAATATTTAGATGACATAATCTATAATATGTATTAAAGACATTAACACATTCTACACAGAAAAAAAGTACTCAACATTTTAATTTCTCAGAAAAAGCAATGCTTGATTTTTATACAGAATCTCAGGGTCCCTTGGTAATAAAATAAGTAGCAAACTACTTGCTGTGGGAGCTGGGGATGAATAAACTATATGTGGACATGGCCAGTATCTCTGCCTAGATAATTTAGACATAATTTAGAAATGATAGTGCTTATCCTAGTACTCAGTACCATGGCAATCCTTGTGACCTAATCATGCCTGCTGGTACTGGAAGAGTGACATGGCTACATTTCCAGTCCTACTCAAAGCAGTAGCTTGGGAAAAAGGCATATCTTTAACTACACTTTACAATTCTTTTACATTCCACCCCTCCCCATCTCCCCACAGACATAGCAATTGCTGAAATAATCCATATCTTATAAGAAGCAAGAATTTATGAAAAGACATGGGAACAGGTCTTTGAGCAAAACCTTTCGTATAGTTTGGAGTTATTTGCTCTTATGAATTTCTATCAGGTGGTTTCATTATATTTTTGTGGGAACTTGATGTTTTGTAATCTACAGCACCTCCTCCTCAGTCCTGGGAAAGTCTTGAACTGAATTCAACCATGTCTGCCCAAATATTCAGTATCCTAAAAAAGGAAAACAATAGAAGCATATTGAATTCCATATCCCAGATCTCTCTAACCAATATTAGAAAGGTTTCTCTTGGTTGCTTCAACCCATAGATTAAAAATAATTCTCAATGTTAAGTGACTTATCAAGTCACTGCCTAAAATGAGAAGAAAGGAATGCAGATATTACCTGGTTAAAATCTATATCTCCATTGAACAATTAATCAGAACATTTTTTTCAGGTGAGGGCACCCCTTTATCTTATAAAGAAAAAAGTGAGAATAAGAGGATTGGACAGAAAACTTAACTGAAAAGGAATCATGTGTCTAAATGAAAAGTTAAGTATATATAAATCTTATGCAAAAACATAGGAGTTAATTCTTCATGACCTAGGATTAACAAAATAAATTAATTAAACTCTATCAAAATTAAAAACTTTTGTGCTTAAAAGGACACCATCTAAAAGTGAAAAAAAAAATAAAAAACAACTCAGAGAATGAGAGAAAATACTTGCAAATGATATATCTTAAAATGGAATTGTATCAAGAACTGGTAAAGGTAAGTTTTCATTCCAATCTCAAAGAAGGGCAATGACAAAAAAATGTTCAAACTACCAGTCAGCTGCACTCATTTCATGTGCTAGTAAGATTATGCTCAAAATTATTCAAGGTAGGCTTCAGCAGTATATGAACAGAGAACTTCCAGATGTACATGCTGAGTTTAAAAAAGGCAGAGGAACAAGAGATTGAAATGCCAACATTCTTTGGATCATACAGAAAGCAAGGGAATTCCAGGAAAAACATCTACTTCTGTTTCATTGACTATGCTAAGTCTTTGACTGTATGGATCACAACAAACTGGAAAATTCTTAAAGAGATGGGAATACCAGACCATGTAACCTGTCTCCTAAGAAATCTGTATGTGGGTCAAGAAACTACAGTTAGAAACCTACATAGAACAACTGACTGGTTCAAAATTGAGAAAGGAGTAAGACAAAGCTGTATATTGTCATCCTGTTCATTTAACTTATATGCCAAGTACACCATGTGAAATGCCTGGCTGGATGAATCATAAACTGGAATAAAACTGCTAGGAGAAATATCAACAACCTGAGAGTAAAGAGGACCTAAAGAGACTCTGGATGAAGGTGAAAGAGTATAGTGAAAGAGCTGACTTAAAACTCAACATTCAAGAAACTAAGATCATGACAGGTAGTCCTAAGTGCTTGTGCTTAGTCACTCAGTCATGTGCCACTCTTTGCAACCCCATTAACTGTAGCAGGCTCCTCTGCCCATGGGGATTCTTCAGGCAAGAATATTAGATTTGGCTGACATGCCCTCCTCCAGGGGATCTTTCCAAACCAGGGATTGAACCCAGGTCTCCCACACTGCAGGCAGATTCTTTACCATCTGAGCCACCAGGGAAGCCCAAGAATACTGGAGTGGGTAGCTCTCCCTTCTCCAGGGTCACTTCCCAGCCCAGGAATCAAAACGGGGTCTCCTGCACTGCAGGCATATTCTTTACCAGTTGAGTTACCGAAGAAGCCTCTTTAGTCCCACGACTTCATAGTAAATAGAAGGGGAAGAAATGGAAACAGTGATAGATTTTATTTTCTTGGGCTCCCAAATCACTGTAGGCAGTGACTGCAGCCATGAAATTAAAAGATGCTTGCTACTTGGAAGGGAAGCTATGACAAGCCTAGACAGAGTATTAAAAAGCAGAGACATCACTTTGCTGACAAAGGCCCATCTCGTCAAAGCTGTGGTCTTTCCAGTAGTCATGTATGGATGTGAGAATTGGACAATAAGGAACGCTGAGAGCCAAAGAATTCATATATTCAAACTGTGGAGCTAGAGAAGAGTCTTGAGAGTCCCTTAGACTGCAAGGAGATCAAATCTCAAAGCAGTCAATCCTAAAGAAAAACCAACCCTGAATACTCATTAAAGAGACTGATACTGAAGCTGAAGCTTCACAAGTTTGGCAACCCGATGCAAACAGCCAATTCACTGGAAAAGACCCTGATGCTGGGAAAAATTGAAAGTAAAAGGAGAAGGAGGCGGCAGAGATTAGATATCATCAGACTCAGGGAACATGAACTGAGCATACTGTGAGTCAGCGGAAGACAAGGGTGCCTGGTGTGCTGCAGTCCATGGGCCACAAAGAGTCAGGCATGACTGAGTGAATAAACAACGACAATCAAGAATATATAAAGAACTCTGACAAAACAATAATAAAAATAACTACTCAATTGAAAATGAGCAATCTGAATAAATATTTCTCAAAAAAATATACAAATGGACAGTAAATACATGAAGAATTGCTATCATTAGCCATTCAGTTCAGTTCAGCTGCTCAGTCATGTTCGACTCTTTGCAACCCCATGAATCGCAGCACTCCAGGCCTCCCTGTCCATCACCTCCCGGAGTTCACTCAGACTCACGCCCATCGAGTCCGTGATGCCATCCAGCCATCTCATCCTCTGTCGTCCCCTTCTCCTCCTGCCCCCAATCCCTCCCAGCATCAGAGTCTTTTCCAATGAGTCAACTCTTGGCATGAGGTGGCCAAAGTACTGGAGCTTCAGCTTTAGCATCATTCCTTCCAAAGAAATCCCAGGGCTGATCTCCTTCAGAATGGACTGTTTGGATCTCCTTGCAGTCCAAGTGACTCCCAGGAGTCTTCTCCAACACCACAGCTCAAAAGTATCAATTCTTCAGCGCTCAGCCTTCTTCACAGTCCAACTCTCACATCCATATATGACCACTGGAAAAACTATAGCCTTGACTAGATGGACCTTAGTCGGCAAAGTAATATCTCTGCTTTTTATCATTAGCCATTAGGAAAATATAAATCAAAACCACAATGAGGTATCACTTCACATGTATTTACTAGGATAGTTATAATCAAAAAGATGGATAACAATGGGTGTTGGCAAAGTTGTAGAGAAACTGGACTCCTCGTCTATTGTTTATGGTAAAATGTTTCAACTGCTTAGAAAAACTATTTGGCAGTTCATTAAAAATATTAAATGCAAAGTTATCAAACAGACCAGCAATTCTACATTCAATATATAACCAAGAAATGAAAAGACAAGTGTACAGTCACTCTAAAACTTGGGCACAAATGTTTATAGAAGCATTATTTATAATAGATTAAAACGTATAAGCATCTCAGATATCTATGAACTGATAAATACACAAATAAAATGTGGCATATACATATATTGTAATATTCAGGTATAAAAATAATGAAGTGCTGATACATACTACATTCATATTTACGATATGAATAAACCTTTTAAACATTATGCTAAGTGAAAGAAGCCCATCAGTCACAAGGGACTATGAATTACATGATTTCATTCCAGAGGCAAATGTAGAAACACAGAAAATATATTGGAGATTGATCAAGTCTAAAGGGTGGTACAGAAATGAGAAGTGACTGCTAATAGATGTAGGATTTATTTAGGGGATGGTGAAAGTGTTCTAAATTGGTTGTGGTAATGGTTGTACAACTTTGTGAATATGATTTTAAAAAACAGGAAATTGATCACTTTAAAAATGCAAATTATAGTTTTAAAATTACATCATAATAAATGTTTAAAAATAGTCCAGGATATGTTGTTTGCATAAGTGACCAATGACAATCTTACTATTAAATGTCAAGTCGGAACAGAAAGCAGAGTCCAGTTTCTAAGAAGAAACCAAAGTGGTCTAATCTCTAGAATTTGACCTGGGTATTGCTAAACTATTCAGAAGTAACAGAGCTTCTGAGATTTCAGAAGCAGGTTTCAGAGATGATATGCCCAGAATTGGACAGCAGGTCAATATGATCAGCACATTAACAGAATCTTTGTTTGAAGACCTTTTTAACTACCCCTAGATCAAAAATAGTTCCCAGATTTCTTCCTGTTATGTTCTAGAATAAAATGCAGAAAATCAAAGGGCTTTAAAATTACTTCAGTCAAATAATAGAACAGCAGAGCAGTCATGCCACCAGAGATGGATAAATTCACCGCTGAAAGTGACAACATGTAGGTAAAGCTCAATAGACTTATGCCAATGCATATGCCAATATAACAGGGAAGCAGATTTTTTAAAATGATCTCCATTCAGGTGGTCACTTTTTTATGATCTCCAGACATTGCTAACCGTGTAGAGAAGGTCGCTGGCTGTCACTCTATGACTCTTAGATGATGGTCATGACTATTATTAAATTCATTTTAACAGTAAGGGGCTCAGAGGGAGTGTGCAAGCATTTGATATAGATACATGTAGAAAGATACCAAGTTGACAGTTATGGAGATGTTTGATATGCAAAATTTAAAACAATAATTCTCTCTCCTGTAAGGTAATTTATATTATTTTGTGTAGCATTGTATTTTTTTAAGATCTGATTCGAAAGTTAATAGTTACATATTTTCATTACATCAATTACTTGGAAATAAAGGGAATGATTTAAAATATATATTTACATACATATGCCATCAAGAAGTGTATTGAAATGAGCTAATTAAGTGAATACTAATGGGGACTGATTATAAACACTGAAGAAATTATCAAATAGAGCTTCATCAGGAGAATATATACTCAATCTAAAAAGAAAATCTTACTTTTGTTATTAAGCTGTTGGCAAGATTCTAGCATAGCTATTTCACAAGAGAAATTTGATGATTATTCCTTGTTACATTTTAAAAGAGGACCTGTTTAAAGACACAGACTACCTAAATCAGAGTTGTTTATACTCAATTATATGTGCTTTTTCTTGGGGGAATTTCAGTAGGCTTTTCAAAAGTAACTTCATTCACTGGGCCCACAGACAACATAACCAGTTTTGTTTAGTAATTTTCATTTTTCTTAAAATCATGACCCATTTGATATCTTAAAAACAGCAACATTAATTTTAATTTGTCATATTGTAGGATATAAATTGACTAAATGTTAATAGCATTCTTTTTGGGTAATCAGTTCTACATGATTAACCTAAAAATTACCAAAACATTGTTTACTCTTCATTTGTATCTGAAGAAAAAAAACCATGATGAGTCAGACAGAGTTGGATTAATTTACTTTCTGATTTGTATTAAAACTTGCCACAATGATTCATAATCATTTTACTTGATATTTATCCTGACAAAACAGCTTAATTTTGAAGGCAGCTCATTGGAAAATAATTCAAGGCCAAAAGGTACTTTACTTCATAACTATATACAATTAAGTTGCATGGAAAATACCACTCTAATTTTTCTTGCCTCTTCTTCATTGAATAAAAAACGGGCAAAATACAATCTTGTGAGCACTCTCCTTCGAAGACCTTTTTTTTTTTTAAGTAAAATCAAAGTAGATAGCTTGTGGTTTTAACACCATCTAGCGGGCTTCCTTTGTGACAGCAAGTGAAAACTAGAGAGAAAAAGGCAGGATACACGCCATAGAATTATCATAATTGAAACTTCCCAGGATTTTCTTTTGAAAGTAATTTAATCTACTGAGGGGCTCACACTAAAGAAGACACTGAGTTTGTGTTCCAGTTAAAAGAAAAAAAATTCTTAATCTGTCTTCTCTTCTTAAAAATGAAGAACCTAAGACGTGATCACACAAATATTTTTTTCTCTCATTTACAGTTATTTTGAAAATGCAAAAACATCAAGGTCATATACATATATAAATTTATATATATATATATTTCTAAATTATTTCATCTGATTGATAACTGTCATTTATAACTTTATTGCTACTTCGGTCTTGGGTATTCATTTGGAAATGGTGTATGGATTCATTATGTATTCTAATGTATTGTCTATAGATTATAAGATAAAGTCAAGAACTTATCTGCTGATAATTTTTAAGTTGACCTTTCTTTACACTTAGAAATGTCTCTTAATAGTAGTCTTCCTTGTTGGCTCAGATGGTAAAGACTCTCTTGCAATGCAGGATCCCTTGGTCGGGAAGATCCCCTGGAGAAGGAAATAGCAATCCACTCCAGTAATCTTGCTTGGAGAATTCCATGGACAGAGGAACCTGGCAGGCTATACTACATGGGATTGCAAAGAGTCAGGCATGACTGAGAAACTATCACTCACTTACACACACACACACACACACACACACACACACATACACACACATATATTTCCCATTTTAATGAAATAATTTTCCCTCGTA
>SJYA01000371.1:0-19265 GCA_006410615.1 Neotragus moschatus
ATATATGCTGCTGCTAAGTCGGACACGACTGAAGCGACTTAGCGCATATATATATACATATATATATATATATATATATGTATATATATATGCTGCTGCTAAGTCGTGTCTGACTGTGTGTGACCCCAGAGACAGCAGCCCACCAGGCTCCCCCGTCCCTGGGATTCTCCAGAACCTATTCCTATATCCTCTCTTGTAAAGATCTCATGAGGTTATGATGGAAATGAATTTGATGGAAAGAGAGAAATTTTAGACAGTGATCTTTTTTGATGTCCTACATCATAGGCTGAATTCTTTTATATATATTCCTTTTTTGGAGAACGAAATGCAGCCCGCTTCAGTATTCTTGCCTGGGTAAGAATGGACAGAGGAGCCTAGCAAGCTACAGTCCATGGGGTTGCAAAGAGCTGACGTGACTGAGTGACTGAGCACACGCATTCCTTTTCAGATTCTTTTCCTTTATAGAGCATTGCAAGATATTGAGCATAGTTCCCTATGCCATTTAGTATGTCTCTTTTTACATTTATTTATTTATTTGCATAATAAGGAGAGTAGGTCCTTTTTTTTAAGTAGGTCCCTTTGTAATTTTTTTATTTTTTAATTTAAGTATAGTTGATTTACAGTCTTGTATTAGTTCTGTACTTGTATTTCTCTCGTCATATCTGCACCTTAGTCACTTGGTCATAAACATCTCTAAATCTCAACTTCCTCATTTTAAAAGTGGAGATACTAATATCTATATAATGTACTGCTCCCTTGTAAATAAATGTTCATGTTTCCTGTCCAAGATTCCATGAGTAGTTTATTTCTTGCCAATCTGAACAAGGTATATGAGGCCCAAGAATACTAACCAGGTAATGGACCTGGTTACCAGATAAAGTGTGGCAACACAATATATGTTGTATCAACAGATATAAAGCCATATTCCACTCTTTGGCACAAATCTTGCCTGAAATAACACTGCTCTCTTTGGCCAGTACAAGGATTGCTTATTCAAACATCTGGTAAAAGCAAGGTGGGGCTCACTAGTCACAGTCTACCCTCCCCTATCAGAAAAGAGAGAGCTCTGCTGGTACTGCAATGCAGGATCTTCCCCCAGGAAAGTCCCAGTTGGTGCAAGTTATTTCAGTCATAGAGGTGCATCGTGGCCTGTGGGTAGATGGGAGCCCAGCTAGCTTCCCATCAGTCCTGTGCAACTTCCTTGGAATTTTGTATGACTCTGGAAATATAATGAACTATAATTCACTAATTCATAAGTTATAGGTCCTGAATAGATTCTAGACTTTGGGACAATTTTACTTGCTGCCAGGGAACGTCTACAAGCAGGAACCAATACTCTTGTTTGGTCTGATTTGCTCTGTCCCAGAGCACCTGGCCTGGTTTGGAGCCCAAGATGGCCTCAGTAGATCCTTTACTCAGGGTGCAGGCAGCTACATAACTCAGGCCATTTCTTGAGTTGCTGAGAAGTATGCAGCTTTTCAGGAAGATATTCTTGGAGCTCAAGCCAAGCAATTGCCTCAATGACTGCCCTATTGTTTCCATTTAACAGTTTGGGTTTTCTCCCACAGTCACTTCTGTCTGCTCAGTAAATTGGTGTTTTATGCTTGATTTTCACTTTCAGAATCCTATCTCAGCATTTTGAAGATCTGATGTCATGATGCAGGCGAACGTTCCTGTATTGACATGTTTTGTTTTTGGCTAGTGGAGAGGTAATGCCAAAATTCTGAGTTCCATGGGAATAGAGCCAAGAGACGTTTGGCTTCTTAGAGTTAGTGTCCGTGGGAGCGGATATGAGAAAGTCCTGTGGAGGATCCATGGCCAAAACCGCATAATCAGATTTTGTTCTGAATAGGGTCCTTCATAAGATGTTAGGGGAAGTAAAAGAACATAACATTATAGGGGAAAAAATTTTCTTAGTAGAATTTTCTTGAGTGGTTAGGAAAACAAATTAAAGATAAGAATTAGTAGGTTAATCTCTTCATTTTTTTGGTTTGCCTAAAGCTTACGTTTAAGATTAATGGAATCAAATTTATCCGTTGGCCCTTCTTGGAAGAATGTTCCACAGATCTCCTTAAGATCGGAATCTGGAAATATGTTTTAGATAAGTTAATTCCAGTGAATAGTGATTTATCTGTAGTGATATGCAAAACTAATAAAAGAAAATACTAAAGTCTGTTTTTCAAGAAAGTTGATATATGTGTGTTTAATAAAAATTACCCTTATTATAGAGCCTAAATAATAGCATTGTACTATTTAAAAAACTTTTCTATCTTGAAGTAAAGCAAAATTGGAATCAGTGAAAAGACTAAGCATATATTTGGTTTTTTGTTTCATTGACAAAACTATGTATTTCTGTATCAGGAACATTCAATGTAATGTTAAACGGTACCTGAAGTGAACTGTTCAATCATTGTAACAGACTATTAGAAAGTTGTCTATCATTACTACATGTATATGTTATGCCTGTCAGATAAATTAGACAGCTTCATATGTAAAGTCTTACATTCAAGAACATTCTGTGTTGTTGATAGGATGTGACATTCATTGTGAGGTCTTTTGACAGGTAATCTAGTAAGGTCTTTGTAAATAATCTATCTAGTGTTTTAAATGGTAGCAAAGATAATCTTACTATAAATGAATGCTCTCTAATGAACTTGTATTAATTTTTTAAAGACTACAAAATTCCATCTGGACATGAATGAACTAAATTTAGTAGCCCTTTGCATTGCTTGCCATTGTACTCAGCGATGGCCAGAATTAGTATAGTTTACTTTGATATGTTTTGCAATGTGTAAACTGGAACTGAATGGCCATGCAAATGAAATTTCAACACTATATGTCATGTGCCAGGCAAGTCATGACCTGCATATCATATTTTAGCCTAAGGCTTAATTTCTTAGTTATATTACTGGGTAGTATTCATGTGTCTTATTTTTTAAAGGGATCATGTGATATTTTAAATGGAATTTTGTTTTGCATGATTTTTAAAAATTTATTTATTTTTAATTGAAGGATAATTACTTTACAATATTGGTTTCATTTCTGCCATACATCAACATGAATTAGCCATAGGTGGACATATGTCCCCTCCCTTTTGAACCTCCCTCTCACCTCCCACCCTTTTCCACCCCTCTAGGTTGTTACAGAGCCCAGGTTGGAGTTCCCTAAGTCATACAGCAAATTTCCTTAAATGAAATTTCTTATCATGCTACATTTTTAATAAGTACTATTGGAATGAATGATCAAACAAATTTAACATTTGACTTAGATTTGTTTCCTATATAATTAATATACAAAAATAAATGCTTTATTTCCTTGGGCTGTTTGATTAATTTATTTTAACCTCAGTTCCCTCTATGAAATGGACATAATAATAATACTTTAATCATTATGAAGGTGAAATACATCATTAATGTGAGGGTACTTTGAAAGATATTGTTCATTTGTGTTACTATGCAGAGTAAAGTAGTGGTTTTAATGACATACTGCCATAATTTCCCTTTGGAGTCTATTTGTCCAAGAAAATCTCCAGTTGATAAGAGATTTATTTAGATACATATAAATCGTTTTCATCTTATGGATATTTAGTTAGTGCCCAGTATGGACATTCCTCAGCCAGCAAACAAAGACTCAGACTTGTTTTCTTTGGTAGCTCTCCTGCATTTTGCCTCTTGGAATCTTTCTTCTCACTCTGACCCACAATCCACTCTCCTCCAGCATTGCAGAACTCTTGTTTCAGTTTATGAACCAGTTCAGTTTATGACTTTGGGCAACCCTCTCTTTAGACCTCACTTCGTCGTATTTAATTAGATGATCTCCAAGGCCTCTTGCAGCTCTCATATCCTCTGACACTGACCCACTTCTCTCTCTGTATGTTATGTTTCTTGGCTTTGCTAGTCACCTGCTCTTCTTCTACCTTCTCATAATACTTCTTATTAAAATACAGCCATACAACATTTGCAGAAACCAATGCTGAACATAGATAAGGATATATTACAAATCATAAAAATTAAAAAATATAGCTTCACTTTTTCATTAGGATTTGGTGAAGAATTGTAACTAGAGCATAATGATTTGTTGAATCATTATGTCAGATTTCTCTGAGTTCAAATCCAGACCAGCCACTGTGGTGCCTCCTGGTGTCTCACTTCCTCAGAGCTCTCTTCTGTGAAGGGAGGACGGTAACGTCTCCTATACTGACCATGTGAGGAAGATTCTGAGCACAGATCTGCAAAGGTGCTCAGCAAATATTGTCTTCTCAGTTCAGTTCAGTTCAGTCGCTCAGTCATGTCCGATTCTTTGTGACTCCATGAATCGTGGCACGCCAGGCCTCCCTGTCCATCACCAACTCCCGGAGTTCACCCAGACTCACGTCCATCGAGTCAGTGATGCCATCCAGCCATCTCATCCTCTGTCGTCCCCTTCTCCTCCTGCTCCCAATCCCTCCCACCATCAGAGTCTTTCCCAATGAGTCAACTCTTCGCATGAGGTGGCCAAAGTACTGGAGTTTCAGCTTTAGCATCATTCCTTCCAGAGAAATCCCAGGGCTGATCTCCTTCAGAATGGACTGGTTGGACCTCCTTGCAGTCCAAGGACTCTCAAGGGTCTTCTCCAACACCACAGTTCAAAAGCATCAATTCTTCGGTGCTCAGCCTTCTTCACAGTCCAACTCTCACATCCATACATGACCACAGGAAAAACCATAGCCTTGACTAGATGGACCTTAGTCGGCAAAGTAATGTCTCTCATACCTGCCTAATTCTGATACTCAGACATCAGAACCCTGATGATTTATTGACTTTGTTCTTGACACACAAAAATAATGTGGGTTCATAATTTGAAGTGCTTTTTATTCAACTGTCTAGTTAAACCTGCCACAGACTTGCCAGTTGATGATTGGATGATCTTTAAGAAACATAGAATGTTTTTATAACTAGCAAGGGTTTTAGTCAAGTTATAAAACATTCTGTTTCTTAAAGATCATCCAATGATTAACTGGCAAGTAGAAAGTGTTTTAGTCCTGTTGAGCCTTCCCTGATAGCCCAGTTGGTAAAGAATCTGTCTGCAATGCGGAGACCCCAGTTCAATTCCTGGGTTGGGAAGACCCGCTGGAGAAGGGACAGGCTACCCACACCAGTATTCTTGGGCTTCCCTTCTGGCTCAGCTGGAAAAGAATCCTCCTGCAATACGGGAGACCTGGGTTTGATTCCTGGATTGGAATGATCCCCTGGAGAAAGGAAAGGCTACACACTCCAGTATTCTGGCCTGGAGAATTCCATGGACTGTATAGTCCATGGGGTCGCAAAGAGTCAGACACAACTGAACGACTTTCACTTAGTCATGTTAAGACATCTAGGATGATTTGATATTTCAAACATTCAAATTAGTTAAGAATTAAAACTAATTAATTGGGAACCAGGCCTTTACAAACATATTTTAATACTTCATAAACATATTTTTACCTTAAGAAGGAAAACTTGATATCCCTCCTAAGGGTTTGTAAATCAATTCTGTGAATAAACTCTAGGAAGACCTTAAACTTCCCTGATATTATATGCAAAACTGTGAGTTTTCTTTTTCCTGGTGCGGGTGTCCCTAGTTTTCAACAGACCCAACAGGGTCATAGATATTCTTCAGTGAGTATATGATAGCTTAAAGTGAAGTAGATCTGTTTCTGTTAGGAGGAATAGGGTAATTGAGTTATAATTTATCTGCTGTCAGTGTCAAAATATTGCCTTTTTAGTTTAAGAAATTAAAGTTCTATACAGAAGTATAAAAATAAATTTAAATACAAAAAGAACCATAGAGTTTGTAAGGGTTTTCTGTTTGTTTTTTATTTCTATTTGCTTTTAAACTAATATAAATTTGTGGGAAGCATGAGAAGTGTTACAAAACGTTCAGAATATTAAAACAGATACACTACAGTGAACTTTACGTGATGTTTTCTGAAAATTTCAGGGATTAGTGTTACATGTCACAAGTGAATATTCTTGGGGTGCTGAAAATGAAAGTGATGTGCCCACAGACAGACTACCAAAGCACATTTGCCATTCCTATGACTTTGGCAAAACAGGGGGGAAAAATGCCTAGGTCTTGTCACAAAAGAAATTGGTCCTGATGCTTTCTTTCATGGTCTTATGGGTTTTGAAAAGGACGACCAAATGGAGAGATTGGTGATGTGATCCTGGGGGTCCATGGGTAAGGCTGAGTATAAAGACTGAGCAGTCCTGTGACTGGGCCCTTGGAAACTGAGAGGGATACCTCCTCACATTTCTCACTGTAGGGCCCAAGAGCCCCAGTTATTTGTACTCCAGAGCCTAAGGTACGTGAATGCACCTGCCGACCCAAACTTTTAGGTCATGTATACTCATGGCCCAGGAGAAAGCAGGTTCTGATATGTGCAACCAAAAAGTGGCCTTAGCCCGTCACCACAGTTGGCTCCTTCCTGCCCCCCCAGCCCCCCCAGGAGCAACTCACGTATAGCTCCAGCCTTGTCAGTGTTAAATATTATCGCAATCAGAAGAAGTAGTACATTTTGTTTGCATGAGTGTAAATTGCTGTAATATAGTTTAAAATTGTATTTATCATACTTATAAATTATTAATTTAAGAACCAGAACACCAGAGAGAATTAGTCACTGCTGATTAAACATAGTCACTTCTTTAGAGCTAAGTTATTAAACTGGCCAGGAGTGGAGAAGAGAGCTCATTTCAAAAACATGTGTAAATAGTATTGCACTTAAGGATTCTAGGCACTTCATAATTATTTCTCAGTTCAATTTGAAAATGTATTCCCCCAAACTCAGATAAACGTGTCAGTCTCATTAAGTGCTAGGAAAAAGATGCAGTTTCCCTGTGTCCCCATGGCTTCAGTAGAACTTGTAACTCTAGGACCATGTACTCTTGCCAACTGCAATGCATTTGGAAATTGAACCTAAGAAAACATATAAATAGTTTTCAGGTCAAGATAAAGAGAAATGAAACAGATGTAACTAGTCCTTGCTTTTGTGTGTTTAAAGCAACTTGACCAGAACCAATTTAACAGGAATTTCACTCATGAGAAACTAGAGTAGCAGACCTAAAATTTCTAAACCAAACTTCTGTGCTCAGTCACTAAACTTTTATAATAAAGTGGAGGCCAGAAATAGAGTTAATCATTATAACATAAAACTGTTGTCTTTCAAAAAAGGTGAAAACACTTTAATATAACTTACATTGTTTCTACACATTAGATGTAAGAAATACTTTCACTTAATCATAAGTACAATTTATTTGATTAACAAAATCTTAATTTACAAAATAGTAGTAAATATATGCAGAAATATATTCATTATCAAATTATAAAATAAAATTAACACTTTGTAAGATATCATCCGTTTATTATTCTGATTTCAGATCAGAGAGTTAAATCATTTTGGTTTGCTTAATATTTATAAGTATTAAAATAATGGAACGTTGAGATTTGAATACAATGACAGTAAACCATTGAAATTTCACATTCACATTATACAGCCATCATGAATCCATAAGTGAATGCTAATAATGTAAAAAAATATAAAATGATTGTAATATAACCATCTAACCATTAGCATATGGAGTTTTAAGACCACTATTTAATCCACTAATTTGCTCCGAAATATAAGCATTTGCTTTTATGTCCTACATGATATGTCTTTGTGCCTTAATACTTAATTTGAAATGTCCTTACTGTAAAAATATACCAAAGTAAATAAAAAAGGAGACATTTATTTACAAAACAATATTGTATACATATTATATAAATGCAACTGTTTCAAAATCTTTTTATACAATATTGATAGAATCAGTCATTTCCATTATTTCATCCTAAAAGCTGCAATATTGCAAAGGCAGGCTATAATTTTGAAATTTTGACAAAAATGAATACTTTTTGACTGCCTTTTAAATGCAACTTCTCCAAGTATGCTACAGAATTGAATGTAGACCTCTGGAAAAATGATTTTTCTTTCTTTATGGAAAATCCATTGCCCATAGGGAGGAGTGTGAAAATGCACCTGAAGAAAGGAGAAACTTATTACTTTACTGAATGTTTTTTGCTTGATAAACCTGATAACATCAGCCATTCAGCCTATTGTATTAGCACCATTGGCATAAACTGTTAATGTACTGTATCAATCAGAATAGGAATGGTAACTTGCATATGGTGTACCACCCTATTTTGTGGAATCTCATCTTACCAAGTATGCTATCATACAATATAAATTCAAGTGTTCAAGGATGTTTCCAATAATGGTATATAACAATACTTCATTTTACCAATACTACATATAGGTTTTTCTGTAAATATTAAGTGAAACTGTAAAGAAATAGATTTAAAGCATACTCCTTTAATTCATCAGAAGACAAGGAGAATTGCTTTCATTCACCTGCATATGTTGTAATATATTTGAACATAAATGGAATTTGATCTCCTAGTTGAAAAACTCTGGAAACCATAAAGCTTTTTATTGTATGATTTGTTTTGATAGTTAAATGCCAACCATTGCATATATTCTCTCTTTTAGTTCATATACTGTAGCTTGTGTTTAAGTGACTGTAGCATACTCTAGGCTTATAGCCCGTGGTACATAATTTCACAGTTTCAAAATTGTTGAGGGGAAGACCTTCTGTGTTTTAGGAAGCTATGAACCAAATATAAATCTCATGAGCACCCACAGCGATCTACTACCATGCCTGGAATCTTCCCGTATATGATTTGTTCTTTGCCATTAAAATATAGCATATTAATTGGAGACATCTTTGTAGGTGTACAGCAAGGGCCGGCTGAACCTCTGGGGTTTGCTTGGTGCACAAGATGGGTATGAGGGTACTTCTGCAAAAATACAAATTCACATTCTCCAGAGCAGTAATTGGCCTTATATCTTTTAGGTGCAATAATCCAATCCCATCCAAAAGCTTCAAAATCCACAGTTAGAGGGTAACGACAGCACCGAGATTCTGTGGAGTGCTCATCACAGTCAAGCCCAAAATCTCTCCTAGATCTTTTTGGTGTGTCTGTCACCTTGACTTCTAAAAAAGGATTCTGTATGGAAAGGAAAGAAGAGTTAGTAATAGATCCCAACACTCTCCTACCGCAAGGAGTCATTATTAAAGAAAGAAACGAATCATTTTGCTAATGTCACATTTCTTTTTAAAATGCACAGCATTAAGGAATTTTCATTTACACTAGGCTTGATTCCTCCTTTATGGCTCAAAAGTCTACAGGAGCCACAGGAATTCCCCTGTGGTCAGATCTTTGTCCTGTTTGTTCTTGTGTTCCTCAGTTTGAGTACCTGAATGCCTGACGCACGATAGATGCTCCGAATATACTGATGGATGACAATAAAGGGAGGGGGAAGAGAAGAGAAAGGAGCAGGGAGGAAAGAAGAGGCACAGGCTAGCTATGTCTTCCTGCTTATTGGCTAAATATGGTGGCTACAGATGTTTGATGACTCCTGGAGGGATAGGTATACTCATTCATTCTCTGTTCACTTGGTCTTTTTCAGAGAAACTTGAATATTAACACCTAAACAAAATAGTTGCCACCCAGTACTCCACAGATGTGATGGGAAAAAGGAAGGTAGAGTGATGAAGACAGTGGTAAGTATATAGGGCTGGAAAGACCAACTCCAAGAGAGAGAGGCACAGATTCAGAAGAAGATACAATGATATTCCCTTTATTCTTTCACTAAAATATATTTCCATTCAGATATTTAAACAACAATTTGCTAATCCTCCTCCTGTACCAATCTTTTCATGAATTTGAGACATTTTTCCTTTTATATGGAAAAGTCTGAGGATTACATCTTATTAGTCATCTGTTTAATAATAATTAAAACCTCTGTCACGTCACCAACTTTATCATTAACATGCTACCTAGAAAAAGAACACATTCTTTTTTATCCTATATTAAAATCAAAATAGACCTGGTAATTATTGGTATTTAAGATTATATAAAATAACATCATTTGGGGAGTCAATAACATTTTATGTAGTATATTTAAAGAAAAATTGATCACTTGGAAAATTTTATAATCTCTTAAAGAATATGTTTTCATTTAGATATGATTTACTTTACATTAGGTGCAATAATCCAATCCCATCCAAAAGCTTCAAAATCCACAGTTAGAGGGTAATGACAGCACCGAGATTCTGTGGAGTGCTCATCACAGTCAAGCCCAAAATCTCTCCTAGAGAGATCATTTAGATATGATATTCTTTACAAATAAGGCCATTTAAAAACTATAAAGCTTGCAAGAATAATCTTTTGTTATAAATTATATCAATAAATGGAAATAAAAAATATGGTCACATTAAAAAAGTTTTTGAAAACAGAAGTAAATACAAGCATAGATAAGCCAGAAGAGTGAGTAGCTCTAAACTTACACTAGATTTTAAAATGTTTTTTTATTAATTTTTATAATATATAAGGCATTATTTTCTGTTTGACTTTATATTAAATTAGTTGACATTACCTAAGTTAACTCCTGTTAAAGAACAATAAGACAGTTCAGAAAATAGCTGGGTAGTACAAGTTAACTAGCCTGAAATTTTTTATTTTATCAGGGGTAATTCAGAAAGTAATCCACATATACATCAGTGCTTCAATAGTCTATAAAACAAGGAACATATTTATCATGAGAGATCTTAAATTTAGTATATTTAATAGTATAGAAACCTAAACATATATCTAGTTAATTTCTATGAGTAAAAGCATTTTATTTTAATTATAACTTTTAGAGTTTATTTTTCTGCCTTACTAAGCAAAAGAATTTTAACAAATTTGTCACTCTTCTGGGGGAAAAAAATGTGTTGTTGAGTGTGTACTAGAATCCACTGTGAAGACATGTTTTTATTTATATAATCACGTAGCACATCAATGGAAAGCATTTTCTATTTCAATTTCAATTCAAAAGAATTCTCTAAAAACTTAAGGACTGTGGTATAACTTTTTTTCTTTTAAATCCTCATGCAAAGTAAAAGTGTCAAGAGAGTGTTTCATAGGATGAGAAACGGGACACCTACTTTTATTGGGTACAGGGCTACCATCGGGGTAAGGCACCTTTGTCTGGCTTATAACCACAGGAAACTGGTAATTATTTTTCACTACTATTCACTCACATTATGAATAAATACATAACAAGGTTTTTAGCATGTTATTTTCAGTAATCACTTACCAGTCCTTCTTCTCCTGGTTCTGGGAAGGTTACAGCAAGATTATGACCATTCTCATCTAAAGCTTTGATTTCAATGCCTAAGTTGGATTCAGGTTGTTTGAGCCAGTTTTGCAACACTGTCTTCACATCAATGCTCTGCCAAATACCAGTGCCTGGGTTCATGTCAAGTTTCAGAGATCGGATTCCAGTATACCTTGTACCGTCTTTCATGGGTTTGATGAGTCTCAGGATTTGCACAAACACTGTCNTAAGTTGGATTCAGGTTGTTTGAGCCAGTTTTGCAACACTGTCTTCACATCAATGCTCTGCCAAATACCAGTGCCTGGGTTCATGTCAAGTTTCAGAGATCGGATTCCAGTATACCTTGTACCGTCTTTCATGGGTTTGATGAGTCTCAGGATTTGCACAAACACTGTCGTAGGAGTCTTGACAGATCTCAGATATATCCACAGTTGGGCCTTTACTACTTTATTGTATTGTATCTTAGAGCTAAATTTAAAGAAGCAACATTTGGGTTTTTCTTCCACTTCCGCTAGAAGATCAGCTATAAATGGATAAGAAAAAAAGTTACTAAGATCATTTTTATGAAAAATGAACAAATGCCTCCATATCAATCTATGAACATTTTTTAAATTGGAATAATGTATGCATATTTAGTCTCTTAAAATGGAAAAATATGTAGCATTTCATTCATAACAGCAAAATATCAAGTACAACAATTATTACAGCTTTTCAAACTCTTTTAGGTATATGTTTTTTCAGCTGTTTATGAGCAGCCTACTTCCTTTCCAGAGAACTGTGGACTAAGGCAAATTCTATTAAGGAATGAAAAGTGGATGAAATTTTAAAATGATGATGATTAGAGAGAACAAGAGACACTGTGGAAGAACATCCACTTAGAATTCTTTGGGAATCTGAGTAGTTACACTTACTGAGCAGCTGCACCAATCAGTCTGGAGGAAGGAACCCTTCCCCCAGGCCTGAATTACCTGGGGACAAGACACAGTGAGCAACCAACTGAGCCTCGGGAATTAGTAGAAAATATAGTGCATCTGTTATGTTAGGGCGCTGGGACAGCCTTTTAAAGAAAAAAAAAAAAAAAAAACTAGCAGGTAATTAGCACCAAAATTTAGATGTTGTATTCAAGCTGTTTCCAAACTTAGAAAACATTGTCTTTAGGGACAGGCTGTCATGGTAAGCAGAAGCACTTAGCAATTTCTTGCCTTTTTGTTTTCTCAAGATTGTTTATAAATAAGGCAGATCTATTCCAGGATTATCTGATAGCACAGTCTTAAAGGAAATTTATTTGTTGCCTTATAACCTAGTTACTTAATAAGAAAACCAGTCTTCTGAAACTGTTTTGAGTCCAGTCTAAAGTGGGTAGTGTAAAGCCAGATCACAGACACATGGCACAAAAGTCTTTCTGGTCATATGCCTCCTCTGTTGAGATACCTGCCTCCCTTTCCTTGAATATAGGTTTGAACTGACCACAACAGAAACATATGAAACATATTATCTTTCAGAAACAACATAGATACTACATACACATAATAGTTCTCCCTCCTATGAGGAATAAAATAATATTTTAGAAGGTTATTAAGGTGCCACCTAGATATGTGCAGACCAGGTACTCTCAACAATAGTACCATGGTCAGGGTATAAGTGAAACTTTGTAAGCCATAACCTACACAATTAAAATGTTTATTTCTTAGCATTTTCTGCTCCTTGGCGCATGATTTATCATTATGCTATGTTTACTTCCTTATTGCTGTTACTAATACATTAAGTTTATTAAGAACATTTTTTTTTATCCTTTCCACTGTAATAGCTTTCAAAATTAGATACTCTGTGAAGAACATAAAAACCCTATGAGAAATAGGGTCATTCTAAGTGTTCAGCAAATGCCCAAATAGGCTTCAACATCTACAGATTTCTTCCTTTCTCTTTTATTAGTGAAAAAAAACCCTGTTATTATAAATGCATATTTCAGGCAACCAGATGCAATTAGGAAATTTCATGCAAATTTTTCACATGGCTGATACTGTCTCCCAATCCTTTACCTTGGTAGCATTAGGCTGTGAAAACATAAACATGTTATAGTTGTCATTCTAAACTATATAACATGAATGCTATGCAAGCATTTCATTTTTGATTTTTAGCTTTTTAGCTCTCTAAGGAAACAAATAATGTAGCAGCTTTCAGTCTCATTAGTATATTTCTCATGAAATCTTGAAAAAAGCTCTTTGCCCTCCTCCTCACGTACAAGCCAGCAGCTTGTTAAAAGTGCCTGAAAATAGATCGGTTTCTCATGAGCACCAGAACAGCAGTCAGCAGAGTCGTGGCTCTGCACTAGCAGAACTACTCACACTCCGTGGGCATGGTAATGACCGTTTCCGTCGTAGCGTGGTAGTCATCGTCTTCCAAGGAGCCGTCGCTGCTGTCATCTCTCTGGACGTCGTACTGATCAATCAGTTCCCGGAGTGGGGGAGCCTTGGGCAAAAGTTGTCGTATAGCATCTTTGCTGATGTTAGGAGCTGTTTCCAGGCGAAGTTTACTGAGGATTTGGATTTTTATGGCTTCTAGTCTTGAGGATTTATTGTTTTGTCTCCACAAACATGCATTACACAGCCCCTCTTTTTCCACATTTTCCTTCTGCTCGCTGTTCTCATTCAGATCCACTGGGCCAGCAACAATCAGCACAAATAGGTAAATATAAACAAAGATTTGCAGTTTTTGCATGGTTTTAAAATCAATACAATCTTTTTCCTTGTTCTCACTTCTTCCTTTTACTTTTCTTTTGCTTTTGAGTAACGCCAAGCCAAACGTTAATGCCTGCCCAGTCTGAGAGACAACTTGCCACACCAGTGAATCTTTTATACTGTATTCCAAGTGGCTTTTTATATTCCAACTTTGATGAGACAAGTGTCGTCGGGATCTGTGATTGGCTCTTGCTCCACAATGAATCTCACTGTCAGAGGTTAAAACCCTGTCTGTCACAAGTCACCAAACAGTATTTTGTTACAGTCAAGGGTGAGCTGATTCATTTGACTACTTCTTAAAAGGAATAAATCTATGAATAATAAAGGCTGCATGTGACATTCGAAAAAGTAAAAACTTTATTAACAGTAACATATGCACTTAGATCTTATTCATCTTTATATGTGAAACTTTAAAATTATAATTTAAGTAAATAAATCTTAATTTACACTTCATACTTAAAAAGTTGATATGTTTTTCCCTCAGAAAACAAAATGATTTTATACTATTTAAGTAAGCATTTGAAATAAAAAGAATTTTATTTGTTATATTAAATTATTTTTAGTCTTGTATAATTAGAACATACAGATTTATTCAGGAGGACTTAAATGAAAAGATTGTGATACTAGTAAAAGGTTTTTCTGCTATAATTTGAGAAACTTGTTTCTCTGAATAAATTCTTAGCATATAATGAAAATCCTACTTTAATATTAAATTGCTCATGGAATTACTTTTAAATAATATCTTTTATTCATATGAAAATTGTATTGAAGTTTTGATTGACTACTATTAACTTACTTCCTAGCAAAGCTCCAGATTAATATTGCTCAGAGGATGTGTTTTTTCATTGTTTATTACAAAGAGGATATTGTCAGCTATTTGATCTTAGAATAACTTAGAATGACTTAGAAGATAGTGAATTTTATGATGGGTAACAATCCTCAGCTTTCCAGTGGTAAAAGAAAAAAACTTAGTTATCTACTCTCTGTAAATTATATCCGAACATTATGAACACAGAAACGGAAAGGAACACCGTCATAAAGGGTGCCCATTTTTCTGCTTCTCACTACTGCGCTAGTACATTTCTCTACTTCCTAGTACTTCCTTTGAAGTTTCTCACTTGACCGGAGGGCAGACACCTGGCAGGGATTTGAGGTAAGGTCTGGGAGCAGAGAATGGGGCTTTTTGTTCTCTAAATTTAAGTGGCCTCTGTAGGGATCAAACTCTCAACCTTAGCTTTGGGAGCCACAAGGTCTAATCAAATGAACTATTAAAAAGCTAAACAAATATAGCCAGAAAGAAACAGAAGCTGTTTCCAGGCCACAGGAGATTTATTTTTCCTACTACTTTTGTAGAAGCTAAAGACTCCTAAGAGAGTTAATCCATTACTTTTTTCCCCAAGAGAGTGCAGTGGTTCATATCAAATATTTATTTTTTAGGTCACTACTTTGGCACATTGTACACTAATTTACTGCCTCAGTGCACTAAAATGCAACTCAGTAGCCTGAAAAGTTAATGCATTTTCATCAAATTCTTAAGAGGTATCTACATCTCTTGAGAAAAAATGGCCTTACATAATGCATTAGATTTGCCCATCATTAAAGATTAAGGAAAACCAGACACAAACCAGATGCCCTGAAGGATTTCAGATAGTCTTTGTTGTGGAGCAGTATTAGATCAAGCTTATAAAGTTTTATTTGTTTGATAAATTTATTTTTCAACATATAAATCTTTGTAATGTTATAATCGTAACGTATGCCCCTATACACTTCTGAGCAAATCAACTCTGTTTTCCCTTTTACCTTGCTTAGAATTGGGTAGCAATTGGGATCTCAGGTCCTGGAGTTGGATAGACCTGAGTTCAGATCTCAATTTGCCACTGTGTCATAATGAATGAGATACTTCTCTAACCTTCAATTTCCTCATAGAGTACTGGGGGCATGTAATTCAATAATACATGTAAATTGTTGAGTACAGTGCCTGTCATATAGTAAGTCACTGATAACTGGTACTTGAGTACTTAGTCTTTGTTTCATGCAGAGGGCTTTGAGATTATGGTTAAATTTATCCTCCACATGAACTAGAACTGTTTCAGTTTGTAGTTGCCAGTTACCGACTGACATAGGCTAGCTCTCTAGTAAAATGTCATAAGGCAGCCCTGTGAGCGCTTGCTTTCTCCTTACTGCCTGGAACGAAGGACACAAAGATTATCATTTCCATAGGGTCAGTGCTCGTTATTTATGGATCCCACGTTTGCACATTTACGTCTTGCTGAGATTTATCTTGACTTCAGAATCAATACTTACACTGCTGTCATAAGCCATTTGTGCACAGGCACAGAACCATGAAAAATTTGAGGCCTCCAACACACGGGACCCCAGTTGAGGTCAACCAAGTCAATTCTCTTGCTTGTTTCAGCCCTCATACTTAGTAAGTGCCCTTTTTGCAATCGATATACCACCATGCTTCCTATATTTTTGTGTGCATTTGGTGGGGCTACGGGGTGACCCTGTTGCTTGTAGTGCCCCCCAAGCATAGTGTTGAAGGTCTGTGTTCCTAGGCACAGGATGACTGTCATAGAAAGAAGAATGGTGGTGTCGGGGGGCTGGAGAAAGAGTGCGTTATGATGGGGGAAAGCTACTGTTCATTAGATGCGGAGTTTTCAATTCAGGAAAATCGAAAAGTTCTGGAGATGGATGTTGATCATACTTGTACAGCAAGGTAAGTGTACTTAATGCCACTGAACTGTACAGTTAAAATCGGTTAAATAGTCAGTTTCATGTTATGTATGTTTTGCCCACAATTTTTAAACAAGAAGGCTGTGGTAGGACTGAAGGAAAATTTCTTCCTCATAGAAAAACAATGTGTATTATGTAAGCTTCACTCAGGCTTCAGTTATAGGGCTTTTGGCTATGAATCCAATGTTGAAGAATTAGCAGTATGTATTAAACAAGATATTTTAAAACAGAAATGCACACAAAACAAGGTTATTTGATCGTTTAACAAAAACGTGACCAGAGGCTGACGGGAATCTAACCTTGTAGTTCCCCTAGGGGCAGTGGTTCAGTAATCACTTATTCATGTTGGCAGTGATTGGGTAGAGCATAATCACTGTGAATAATGAGAGTCAGCTCTATCCAATCAGGATCTCCGGAGGTCAGTATTGAATGAATTAAGAGGTACTCCAGAAGTTCCAAGAACATATTTTCTTTCCCCAGTGCCATGATTTGCAACCTTCCTTTGGCTTCAGAGCAGCAAGGTTCACAAGCAGTAGGAACCTTCACTGCCATCTGGGTGCTGGGGGCCTAACTTTGGACAAGACTTTGTTGCTAGGATGAGTGCGTAGAGAATTCCTTCTAGGTGACTGGGAGGGCGTTGGCAACCACCGTATTGGCTTTGTCTTAGCTTTCCCATCTTTGAAAGCAGTTTCTTCTCACAGGAGTCCAGTGCTCCTCCTCACAAGACCTGTAGTTTTCTTTCCCCCTGGTCTTCTTTGTACTCAGTGGGCCTTACATTTGTGTAACCATAAGTAAGGTAGCAAGCAAACGTCTCTCAATTCTCTTACAAACACCAGGCGGCAGCGGGCAGGAGTGTGCGTTTCAAAACAACTTTGAGAATANCTCACAAGACCTGTAGTTTTCTTTCCCCCTGGTCTTCTTTGTACTCAGTGGGCCTTACATTTGTGTAACCATAAGTAAGGTAGCAAGCAAACGTCTCTCAATTCTCTTACAAACACCAGGCGGCAGCGGGCAGGAGTGTGCGTTTCAAAACAACTTTGAGAATATAAAGCATATTTCCCAAAATACATTAATGGTTTTACTATTTGCATTCTGGAAGATCCCAAGTGTTGTTAATGTAAAAGTTTGCCAGAAGTTTGATGATGTGGCCAAAGAAAGGAGGGGACTAAGAATTACAGTAAGGATGAATCATGAAAAATTCGACTCTGTTGTGGGAAAGGAGAGAAAGGTGCCTTGTATCTGATCACTCTTGCCATTTCCTTGTGATGCTAGCCCCCTGGTATAACACTGTTCTGACTATGCTCAAAGCCGGAAACAAACTGCTCCGTTAAGTGCTCAGTTCACATAACAGCAGGAGAAGCTGCCATCCTACAGTGGCGATATCTGATTATCCGTGCTCCCAATAGATTACAGAACAAAGATGAACAAAAACAAAAGTACCCTTGACTCGGGGAGTAACAGTATAGGAATAGAGATCTAGAATATAGTTCTGAGTTTCTTGCTGATGTCTTATGTGACCTTGAGTAAGTCAGATGGCAAAGCTTTCATTTAGAAATGCATGTATCCATGTGTCTGTGTACTGTGGACCCTTGGACAACACAGGTTTGACCTGCATGAGTCCACTTATACGCACATTTTTCACTAAACGTGTATTGCAGTACTGCACTGTCTGAGGTTGGTTGAATCCTCAGATGCAGAACCTTGGATATGCATGTAACCCAAGGCTGACTGTAAGATTATATGTAGATTTTCAACTTGGATGAGAGTTGATACTTCTAACCCCTGTGCTGTTTGAGTTTCAACTGTATTAATTCACTTATTATTTTATGAAATATTCTAATGCCTATAATGTGTTTTATAGAGGATGAGATGGTTGGATGGTATCAGTGACTCAATGGACATGAGTTGGAGCAAACTCCAGGAGATAGTGAAGGACAGAGAAACCTGGCATGCTGCAGTCTATGGGGTCGCAAAAAGTCAGAGATGACTAGCAGCTGAACAACAACAAATTATGTGCCTGGCTTCATGCTAAATTCTGAGGATAACGCAGACAGAAACAGTCACTGTCTTCATGAAGCCTACAATCTTAGTTGTAGGTTCAATCTTCTAGATTCTTCAGGATAGAATGGAAACTTGATGAGGCATGCTCTTTCACTTGAGGTGTAGCCCCTAAAATAGTAATTCTCAAGCCTTTTGGTCTAAAGTTTCCTCTACTCTGAAAAGTTATTTAGGATCCTCAAAAGCTTTTGTTTATGTGGGTCATATCTATCAGTAATTCAGTTCAGTTCAGTCGCTCAGTCCTTTCCGACTCTTTGCGACCCCATGAATCGCAGCACGCCAGGCCTCCCTGTCCATCACCAACTCCGGGAGTTCACTCAGACTCACGTCCATTGAGTCAGTGAGGCCATCCAGCCATCTCATCCTCGGTCGTCCTCTTTTCCTCCTGCCCCTAATCCCTCCCAGCATCAGAGTCTTTTCCAATGAGTCAACTCTTGGCATGAGGTGGTCAAAGTACTGGAGTTTCAGCTTTAGCATCATTCCCTCCAAAGAAATCCCAGGGCTGATCTCCTTCAGAA
>SJYA01000371.1:20556-52608 GCA_006410615.1 Neotragus moschatus
CTTGGAGAATTTTGAGCATTACTTTACTAGCGTGTGAGATGAGTACAATTGTGCAGCAGTTTGAGTATTCTTTGACATTGCCTTTCTTTGGGATTGGAATGAAAAGTGACGTTTTCCAGTCCTGTGGCCACTGCTGAGTTTTCCAAATTTGCTGGCATATTGAATGCAGCACTTTCACAGCATCATCTCTCAGAATTTGAAATAGGTCAACTGGAATTCCATCACCTCCACTAGCTTTGTTCATAGTGATGCTTTCTAAGGCCCACTTGACTTCACATTCCAGGATGTCTGGCTCTAGATGAGTGATCACACCATCATGATTATCTGGGTCGTGCAAATCTTTTTTGTACAGTTTTTCTGTGTATTCTTGCCATCTCTTCTTCTTATAAATTAAAAATGAGAAATGTTAGAATATAGACATATGCAAACATA
Organism: Neotragus moschatus; assembly: GCA_006410615.1. Classification (NCBI taxonomy): domain Eukaryota; kingdom Metazoa; phylum Chordata; class Mammalia; order Artiodactyla; family Bovidae; genus Neotragus; species Neotragus moschatus. The sequence continues at coordinate 20,989 of SJYA01000371.1, forward strand.
TATTCTGTTTGCTGACAGAGTAATAATGATGTTACATAACACAGAACCTCTGGAAAACTCGACTATACATGTAAGAGAAAATGAGAATAACAAGGAAATCTTAGCTTTGTTATGAAAATGGTTCTTACTCCACAGATTTTCTAAAAGGGTCTTCACTCCAGGGATCTCCAGACCATACTTTGCCCCACAGTAATGCATTTTATACTGCTTCAATTGAATATTTTCCCATCCAACTTTAAGTCCTCTCATCTTAATATTTGTAACTTTGTTTTAATAAGACATCAAATATGGTGATCTTTAGACAATGTATACTTTTTAACTGATACATAATTATTGCTAAGATCAGAAATATACACTTTATTGTTTTATAATTTACCAACTACTAACTTACAGGTTCTGTAGAGGACATTTGGCCAACATTTGTCAGCTCAAGGGGGTAGACTGAAATCTGGTCTTGAGGGTTTTCTTTATTTTGGTTTTCAGGTCAGTCTTGAGATGATAACATTCATATTATGGCAACGTGTCATAATAATATCCCAGTTAACAAAACTTCTGCATTTCACTGTCCTTTAGAAGCAGTATTAGTTCAGGAAAGCTGCAAAATGTGATTTCTCTTCTTCCTTTCTGAAATGGAAACTCCAGTTTATTAATTATACATTTGTAATACAAAGAATAAAAATTAAGTTATAATTTGCTTTCCTCTTCTTTTCCATTGAAAAAAGAGACTAGACTCAAAGACTTGGTGTTAAAATTATATGTGTGTATTAGATTTTTACAGTTCCCAAATGTGTTTACTGATAACTGAACTGATAAGTGAATGACTGTCCCCTTGAATACAAAAAAGTTCAACTTTCTGATTTTTCAGTAGGTATATTTACACTTATGTATTCATAATGTGTTGTTATATTTATATTTACAGGCTTTCTGAGTGGCTCTGTTTGTGTTTTTGCTTGCTATGTGGCTTGCAGCATTTCTATTGGGTTCCCTCTTGCTCGCCCTGGTAGAGAGTCCCAGAACTGGTGGGTCCTGCGTCCTTGCCTCCTCTCGCAGTTCTGTGAGAGCATGCATGGGACTCAAACATTCCACTGGAGTTTTGCACTCAGTGATCTATGCCTGCACAGAGAGACTCTGTAGCTAGTAATAAGACCTTGCTAGGGAGTAACTGGGTTTGCTCTGACACTACTTAAGACTGCCAAAGCCCTTACCCAGCACAGGTCCTATCTAGGTCAAACTGAGTCAAAAGTAGCCAAAGAGGAGGAAAGAAATCTCAGAAGGGATGTGTGTGTGTGTGTGTCTGTGTGTGTTTAGGCAAGGCAAGGTGTGTGTGTCTGTGTGTCTGTGTTTAGGCAAGGCAAGGGGTGTGAATCAGTGTATACATATACACATATCCACTCTTTTTGGATTCTATTCCTATTATGTCATTACAGAGTATTGGGTAGAGTTCTGTGTGCTATACAGTAGGTTCTTATTAGTTACTTATTGTATATATAGTAGTATATATAGTATATATTGTATATATATGTGTATGTTTCAATTCATATCTCCCAGTTTACCCTCCTTCCATCCCCCTAGGTATGTTTTCTACATCTGTGACTCTATTTACATTCATTTTGTAAGTCAGTTCATTTGTATCATTTAAAAAACTTAGTTTCTGATGCATATTGCATATTCTGGATCATCCAGGTAACCACTTCACATCTTCAGTGTCTTCATTTATACAGTGTATAAAAATACAGTGTCTACAGTGTTATAAAAAAATGTTTACAGCTGAGTTTGTTTATTATAATCAAGTTGGTTTCAAGTGACATCTAAAGCGATAGATTTGACTTTTATCTATGAGTTCTCAAAAAAATTGTTTTTCCTTGAAAAAGAATCTTATTATTCAAACATCGAGAACCAGGCTCAAAAATTTCTTTATTCTACTAATAGCAAATAAGCGTAGCTACTTAAGTCCTTTGCCCAAATCATTGACTGCTGTTTGGCAAAAGTCTGTGATTCACTAATTTAGCCCTTTTTACTGGATTTGAATTTTCTTTTTGTTTATGTTAAATGCACATACAGTGAGATAGCCTACAGGGAGTTTCAGATTCTCTGATATAAGTTATAGCAGTCTCTAGTTGGGCTGTCATATTTGCTGTACCCACACACTTACATCAGGCCTAAACCCACACCATTATCCACCTCTCTGGATTAAGAAGGCATAAAATTCCTGCCTGCAGCTATACAGTGGTCCCCAGACTTAATGAAGTTAATTTTTTTTTAATTTACAAATAAGAAAAAACTGAGTGTAAGAGGTTCATTGTCATTATTGTTGATGGCTGATTTTCTTCATGGTAGTTCAGTTTACTTTAGAACAAGCTCGGGGTTTCCAGAGCAGATGACAATATAGATTGAACTGACAAAAACAGATCTTTAGTTTTGAAGCCTTTACTCTCCCTTATTATTGAGTTAATAAGCCTTCCAGTAAACAAACACTTCCCAAGAGAAAATCTCACAATTCTTGTGGTTTTGTTTTGGGGGGATTTTTGGTAACCATAGACTCAATACAGAGTATGTTTCTGCAAATAAAAAAAAAAATTCTTAAATTTTTTTTTAGATTTCAATTTTAAATTTAATGTTTTAAACCTTTTTTAAAAAATGACTCCCTCTTTACTTAAGTAGTGTTTTGGACATGGTGATAGCCATAGAAGAGTTGTTTATTTTCAAGAGTATTCAGAAAATGTTTTCTCATTTCCTTGAAATTGCCTAAAGCATTGTTTTTCATAATTCACGGAAGATTGGCTTTCAGAGGAATTCTGTTTCCAAATCCTTCTGTAAATTCCTAGAGAGGAACTCTCTAAAAATTATTTATTAATTTATTTGTTCATTTAACATTTCCTGAGCACCTGGTTTGTGCTAAGACCATGCCAAGAACTAGAGACAGGAAAAAAAATGATGCCTATTGTCTAAGAGAAAAAATTAAATTTTAGGAACATCAGAATTTTAAGATTATCATATCTGATCTACTCTTGAATAGATGGAGAAACTGAGGCCCTGAGAGAGGTTACACGACTTAAATTAGAATTAAATTTTAAATGCTCATTTGATTTGCAAAGGCAATTTGCATTGAAATAATTTTGAAGCACCAGTACTTTTTTATATTAAGAATTTTTTTTAATATTCTAAAATTAACAAATAAGGTCAGTGCTCAATTTCCTGGGTCAATGCCATAGTGGTGCCCTTTGTTCTTGGACCCAGTCCATGGTCTGGCTTGGCAACCGAAAGACCCAGTGACCTGAGTTTGGCAATTAGTGTAGGGGTTTTAGTGTCTACTGACTAAAACTACTTAGGCTTCCCATTTGCTCAGATATTGGGGGTTAGCCTTTTGTTATAGAACATTACTACTTCTGTCAAAATCATTTTTTTGATGTTTTTAATTATATATTTGCATTCTTAAAATTTTTAATGAATAAGTCAGAAGTTTCTAGTAATTTTAACTATGAAAAGTTCTATTTGACTTTCTGGTTCGTTTAAAAGCAGAAACAATCTTGAATTACAGTAAAAACATTGTCATTTAAAGTGAATGTTCATTAATATGAACATCCTGGCCCCTGCTGGGAACTCTAAGAACTACATCACCTGTACTGTTAATCTTTCTAAGGTCATAGGGACTTCAGGTTAAACTTTGAATTCAGTTTTATGTATCTACTCTCTTTTTTGTAACATACAGAAATGTATTGAATAAAACCCATAAATAAGGCATTACTATTAAGACTCAAAATTTGTGTTAAATAATGGACATTTTAACATGTCCATTATTGAGACAATGAACTTAAATCCACTGTAATACAATAAAATATTCCACCTTAATTTAAAATTAATAAATCATTAATAAATGAATAAATCTAACATTTTTCATCTTCACTCAGACTCGGAGGACAGTCTGATGAGATAACAGGTGAAATTTAAAAACTTGAAATGTGGTAAAGACTCTACTTAGAATTTCATCTTGACAAATTTATTTAACACTCACCAGTTGTGGTTGGCATTGAGTATACTTGTATACAACATTGCCCTATACCTAAAGAGAAGTGGGTCGTAGTTATAAAGCAGCACTTGAGCAACTGCAAGGTTATGGAATGGAGAATGGACTATGGGACAGACCAACAGCTTCTTGGTGAAATGGTAGGTACCTGGGATACTACAATACCGAGTATCCATAGGTGACTAGAAACAACCTTCAGTTGTTCTTAGGTGACTAGAAACACCTAAGAAGAACTCAACAAGTATGCAGACTGGCTTTGCTAGGTCTTAACCCTGACTAGGGTTAAGCTCTTAATACACAACTCCTGTGCTCTGCACCAAAACCAGCTAAGCCTTTGGTGTTGGGGCCCAAACATCTGTATTTTTTTAAAACTGTCTAAAGTGATTATGGCTTCCCTGATAGCCCAATTCNGAAACACCTAAGAAGAACTCAACAAGTATGCAGACTGGCTTTGCTAGGTCTTAACCCTGACTAGGGTTAAGCTCTTAATACACAACTCCTGTGCTCTGCACCAAAACCAGCTAAGCCTTTGGTGTTGGGGCCCAAACATCTGTATTTTTTTAAAACTGTCTAAAGTGATTATGGCTTCCCTGATAGCCCAATTCAGATGGTGATTGCTGCCATGAAATTAAAAGATGCTTACTCCTTGGAAGGAAAGTTATGACCAACCTAGTTAGCATATTCAAAAGCAGAGGCATTACTTTGCCAACAAAGGTCCGACTAGTCAAGGCTATGGTTTTTCCAGTGGTTATGTATGGATGTGAGAGTTGGACTGTGAAGAAGGCTGAGCGCCGAAGAATCGATGCTTTTGAATTGTGGTGTTGGAGAAGACTCTTAAGAGTCCCTTGGACTGCAAGGAGATCCAACCAATCCATTCTAAAGGAGATCGGTCCTGGGTGTTCTTTGGAGGGAATGATGCTGAAGCTGAGACTCCAGTACTTTGGCCACCTCATGCGAAGAGTTGACTCACTGGAAAAGACTCTGATGCTGGGAGGGATTGGGGGCAAGAGGAGAAGGGGACGGCCGAGGATGAGATGGCTGAATGGCATCACTGACTCAACGGACGTGAGTCTGAGTGAACTCCGGGAGTTGGTGATGGACAGGGAGGCCTGGCGTGCTGCGATTCATGGGGTCGCAAAGAGTCGGACACAACTGAGCGATTGAACTGAACTGAACTGAACTGAACTGAACTGATAGCTCAGTTGGTAAAGAATCCGTCTGCAGTGCAAGAGACCCTAGTTAGATTCCTGGGTTGGGAAGATCCGCTAGAGAAGGGATAGGCTACTCACTGCAGTATTCTTGGGCTTTCCTTGTGGCTCAACTGGTAAAGAATCCGTCTACAATACAGGAAACCTGGGTTCGATCCCTGAGTTGGGAAAATACCCTGGGGAAGGGAAAGGCTACCCACTCCAGTATTCTGGCATGGAGAATTCCGTGGGGTTGCAAAGAGTGGGACAAGTATTTTTATTTTCAAAGTGATTATAGTATAGAACCAGGGTAAAAAGCCACTGCTTCATATGAAGAAAATATTAAAACTCAAATGGAAAGACATACCCTGTTCTTGAATAGGAAGTCTCAGTGATTTATAATATAAATGTCATTCTCTTTAGTCTATAAATACAAAGCAGTTCCATTTAAAACATAAACAATCGCATAAATATAACAAATATTTCTGAATAGGTAGGTAAATTTTGGTAAGGAAGAAGAATGAAAGGGGACTAGCATTAATGGATATGAAAACATTTTAAGGACCAGTAATTTAACATAGCATGGTATTTATGGAAAAAATAAAAAGAGATGTGAAACAGAAAAAAAGAAAAGAATGAAAAATAGACACAAGCATGTAAGGAAAATAATGTACATTATTACATTTAATGCATGATGCATGCTCAGCCATGCCTGACTCTTTATGACCCCATGGAAGTTGGCCATCAGGCACCGCTCTGCATGGGATTCTCTAGGCAAGAATACTGGAGTGGGTTGCCATTTTCTACTCCAGGGGATCTTCCCAACCCAGGAATCGAACTCATATCTCCTGCGTCTCCTGCATTGCAGGCAGATTCTTTACTACTGCTCCACCTGGGAAGCCTCAAGAAAACTACATAAGAGATAAAAAGTGTCATTTGAAGTTAGGCCGTTAAATAGCTAGATTATGTATTAGCGCTGGACAGATATAGCCAGATAGACCTCTGGCTAGTAGACTATAACCTCCACGAAGACAGGCACAGTTCCATATTCATCAGAAATTTAAATCTCAAAAATGAGACAGAATGAGAGTAAAATGTGAGTGGTTTTTAAACACCATGATGTAAATTTTGGATTGGGTATCATATAGACTACGCATGTATACATTCATGAATTAGTTTAAGGTTTTCTTTGTCATGATGAAATTTAAAATTAACTTGGCCCATTTATCAATCTTTTCTACTGTAGCTTAATCAATGTGCCCAGATTAAAAAAAATTTTTAATTTCAGCATGGTAAGGAAAACAAAGTTGTTCACAATACAAAATATTTTCTAATGCTTCTTATGATTATTTCTTTGACCTTTTAACTATTTACAAGTATGTTGTTTAGTTTCCAAATATTTGAAGATTTTCTAGATATATTTTTGTTACTGCTGCTGCTGCTAAGTCACTTCAGTCATGTCCGACTCTGTGCAACCCCATAGACAGCAGCCCACCAGGCTCCCCCGTCCCTGGGATTCTCTAGGCAAGAACACTGGAGTGGGTTGCCATACTAGTTTAATTCTTCTAATCAGATAACATACTCTATAAGTTCAGTCCTTTTGCATTCATTGCTGCTGGTTTTATGGTCCAGCAGATGGTCTATTGGTGTGAATGTTTCAGGAGCGTTTGAAAAGGTGTATCCTGTTGTTGAGTGTATGATTCAAGGTGCCAATTAGTCGGGTAAGGTTGTTTAAGTCATGTATAGCCTTACCTATTTTCTATCCATTTAGTCTATCAGTTACTAGGAGAGGAGTGTTGAAGTTCTGTCAGGTTTTGCTTCAAATATTTTGAAGCTCTGTAATTGGATGCATGGGCTTCCCAGATGGCTTAGTGGTAAAGAATCCACTTGCCTATCCAGGAGATTCAGGTTCGATCCCTAGGTTGGGAAGATACCCTGGAAAAGGGAATGCAACTCACTCCAGTATTCTTGCCTTTAAAACCCATAGACAGTGCAACTTGGTGGGCTACAAGTCCATGTGGTTCCAAAGAGTCAGACACAACTGAGGGACTAACCACACACACACACACAGTTGGATGTATACAGGCCTACAATTGTTAACGTTTTTGTGATTAATTAAATTGATTATTTTTGTGGTTATGAAATGTCCCTCTGTATATCTGGTACTATTTCCTGCCCTTTAAATCATGTTTGTCTGGTATTAATATAACTCATCAGGTTTCTCAGCCACTGGGCTGCCAGGGAATTCCTAACTCCAGATTCCTTAGGATTAGTGTTTGCATGGTATATCTTTTCCCATCTATTTACCTCCAACCTGTCTGGGTCTTTATTTTTAAAGTGGACTTCTTGGGAGTTCCCTGATTGTCTAGTGGTTAGGATTTGGTACTTTCACTGCCATGGCCTGAGTTCAATTCCTGGGAGAGGAATTGAAATCCTATAAGCCACACAGTGTGGCTCAAAAAGATAATAAGGAAAAAGAAAAATATTTAAGAAATAAAATAAAGTGGGTTTCTTACAGACCAGATATACTTTGGTCTTGCTTTTTTAATCTTGCAACCCCAGCCTTCTATTGGGAATGTTTAGATTATTTACATTTAATGCATGCATGCTCAGTCATGTCCAATTCTTTGTGACCACCAGGCACCAGTCTCCGTGGAATTTTCCAGGCAAGAATACTGGAGTCGATTGCATTTGCTACTCCAGGGGATCTTCCAACCCAAGGATCAGACCTGAGTCTTCTGTGACTCCTGCATTGCAGAGAGATTCCTTACCACTGCGCCACCTGGGAAGCCCTTACATTTACTGCAGCTTTAAGTGGGACTTGGTTTTAGTCTAGCATGTTTTATTTGCTTTCTATTTGTCCCACCTGTTACTGTTTTCCATTTTTCTTCTTTTTCCATCTTCTTTCAAACTGAGTATTTTTTCAGTGCTTTATTCACTGCATCTGATTGTTTCATTTATGTAGTGGTTGCTCCAGAGCTATAATATGTGTCTCTAAGTTATCACAGCCGACTTTCCAGCAATATTTTACTGCTTTTATTTATAATCTGAGAACTTTCTCATAATATGCTTCCATTTCTTCTGTCCCATCCATTGTGCAGTTGCTGTCACACATTTTCTCTCTCCCGGTGTTATAAATTTCCTAATACATTGTTATTGACCTTGCCTCAAACAATTAAATCCCTACGCATATATTTATTAATTCCAATGCTCCTCATCTGCTGTACAGATCAGGATTTCTCACACTCCGCACAATTGACGCTTCAGGCTAGATAACTCTGTTGTGGGACGCTATCCTGTACACTGTGGGATGTTTAGCAGTATCCCTGGCTCTACTTATTAGATGCCAGTAACAACTCTCCCCCCAAGTCATGCTAACCAAAAATGTCTTCAGACACTGCCAGATGTTTCCCCAGGGGACAGAACTATCAACAGTTGAGAACCACTAGGAGAACTCAAAGTTTCTATGTGAAATCATCTCCCTTCAGCCTAAAAGCAATCTTGAGCATTTAGTGTACTTGAGGGTTGTTGGTGAAACTCTCTCAGGTTTTGTCTATCTAAAAAAAAAGCATTGTTCACTTTTGTTTCTGAGGGATATTTTCACTGGGTGTAAACTTCTTTGTCCCCATTATTTTCCTAGATTTTAAAGATGCCATTTCACTGTCCACGACATTGCACTGTTTCTGAGAGACATCAGTGGTAATACTTATCATTGTTTTTGTATTAGTATGCCTTTTTCTCTGACTACTTTTAAGACTATTATTAGTTCTCAGCAGTTTTAATATGATGTGCCTTGATGTGGTTTTCTTTCTGTTAATTCTCCTTGTGCTTGTGGTTCATTTGCTTTTCTGAATTTGGGGGTTTGGAGCTTTCATCAGTTTTGAAAAAGTTTAACCATTATTATTCAAATGTTTTTTCTTCCTTATTCCTTTCTGGTACTGAAATTGCACGTGTACTAATTAGACACTTTGATGTTGCCCAAGTCACAGTTCAGTTCAGTTCAGTAGCTCAGTCGTGTCCGACTGTTTGTGACCCCATGAATCACAGCATGCCAGGCCTCCCTGTCCGTCACCAACTCCCGGAGTTCATTCAGATTCATGTCCATCGAGTCAATGATGCCATCCAGTCATCTCATCCTCTGTTGTCCCCTTCTCTTCCTGCCCCCAATTCCTCCCAGCATCAAAGTCTTAGATACAGCTAATAGAGCCCAGTGTGGATGTTAAAAAGCATCTATATATGGGAATTAGAAGGTGGAGGTGGGGGTCGGCAAATTGTCTTAGAACTTAATTGGCTTAGTAGGCACACTTTTAAACTTAGTTTGTGTCATTTATATGGCATGGCTTTGTTTGGACCTAATGGACATTATGGGTAGTTGTAACTTCCTTTTCCCAAGCCATGCTTTGACACCAGAGTTCTTCATGACACCTTTTTTCTTTGCAGACCTACCTTGTCAAGCACTCTGCTCTCCCTTGACAAGAAAACTGAGAAGGAAAGAATGGCCTTGGATTTGCTGCCTGCTCAGGTGACAGTAAGTAAATTTTGTCTTTTTCATCAATTTCCCACTGTGTTCAGAGATGGTGGACGTATTTCCATTCTTTGTCCAGCTACTGTGCTTTCCAGTGAAAACTATGGTGAATCTAGAGTCTGATAGGTTTTCCCCATGATCCTGGACTTATCAAGGGGTTGCTGAGGAATGTGCATCCTCTGTCCCTAGACAGAGGTCACCCTTAACTCACCCCAAAACTCACTTCATGAGCAAAGATTGAGTCGGCTCNGATGGTGGACGTATTTCCATTCTTTGTCCAGCTACTGTGCTTTCCAGTGAAAACTATGGCGAATCTAGAGTCTGATAGGTTTTCCCCATGATCCTGGACTTATCAAGGGTTTGCTGAAGAATCTGCATCCTCTGTCCCTAGACAGAAGTCACTCTTAATTCACCCCCAAACTCACTTCATGAGCAAAGATTGAGTCGGCTCTGAACATAGGCTTCCAGATAGGATAGGTGCTTGGTGAAGAGTATGGGGTATAGGCAGTCTTTATCTTCACAGGCGATAGAGTGTCACTGGAGCAAAGCCATGGAAGGGCCAAGAGACACGCTCAATAGCTATTTGTTGAGCGCTGACAATGTACAGGGTACTGTGCGTGGCACTGGGGATACAGAGGGGATATAGAGAGGAGAGGTGATATTTCTGTCCTCAGGGAGTTTGCTACTGATCTTAGGAAATGACTGAATGCCCAAGAAAATTCAGGGAAGAGACTGGAGAAGTGGAGTTATTTTGAGCTGATACTGAAGGTTAGGACTGATACCTGGTGGGCATCACAGAAGGAACTGAACTTGACCTGGGCTCTCAGGCTGGCATTGGGGAGGACAAAGGACTTCCTCTTTCTTGGCGCTTTCTCTGCCTTGTGCAACTGTGATGCTAAGCCATCTCATATCCCTCTCATCCACTGGGTGCCTCTATTTCCTTCTCTTTTGTTTTCCCTGCTATTTCAGATCCCCCTCCGGCTCTGGTTTCTTGGTCCTTTTGAGATCTCTTTTCATTACTTAACTCTCATTTTTCTCAGGATCTTTGGCATTATTAATATTGTTTTTCATTCTCTTTTTCTCTGTGTGCTTCAGTTTTGACAACTTTTAGCTATTTCTCTGGTTCATTGAGGTTTTTTTCTGTTACATCTAATCTGTTAGTCTCCTCAAATGAAATGTTAATATCAGATATCATATTTCATCCTTCAAAATCCATTTGGTTCCTTTTTATACCTTCCATTTCTTTCCTTATTATGTTCATTTATTTTCTTTAAAATTTTGAGCATATTTATAATGACTTTTAAAATCCTTGTCTGCAAATTCCATCATCAGTGTCTTTCCTCGGTGTCTATTATATTGACTGTTATTTTTTCTCTTTATTTTGAGTCACATTTTCTTGTTCATTTGTATGTTTGCTATTTTTTGTTAGGTGTACAGAATTGTAAATGCTGTGTTATAGAGGGTCTAAATTGTCTTTCTGTAATGAGTGTTCAAGTTGGTTTAGGCAAAGAGATAAGTTTAATGTTTTTGAGGCTGATTTTCAAGGGTGGGTATACAGTAGCCTTTACTCCAGGCCTAGTTTAATCTAACTAGGAACATACAAAGTTTCTGAGGTTGTTTAATGCCCAGGATATTCAGCAAGTCTTTCTCTCTGGCTAATCAGAACTTGGAGCCCTTTATGACCTTGAAGAAGCACTCAACTTACAGTTCCCTTTATTCTTTGCCTGGCCCATGAAGTTTTACTCTATTCACTTGCAGCCTGTTTCAGTTTCAAGGGGACTCCTTGCAGATTTCTGGAGTCTTCCTTTGAATAGCTCCCTCTCTCCAGCACTCCACCCCATAATATCCAGTGCCCTTGACCTTCCCCATTTCTGATCTCTGTTTCCCCAGCTTAGCAAGATTCTTATAGTCTGCTTGGCCTTCACTTCTCTGCATTGTGATCCAAAATGTTTGTCCAGTACAATTCTATGGATCAACCGTTTCCCTTCTCTTAGAGACTGCAGTCTTATTCTGTCTATGTCTACTCATTCCATGAGGCCAACATCACGCTGATACCAAAACCATAGAAAGACACACAACAAAGAGAACTACAGGCCAGTCTCACTGAGAAACATAGATGCAAAAATCCTCAACAAAATACTATTAACAGCAATCCAAGTGCAACAATACGTGAAAAGATTATACACCATGGTCAAGTGGGCTTCTTCCCAAGGATGCAAGGATTTTTTGGTATCCACAAATCAATCCATGTGATATATCACATCAACGAATTAAAGAATAAACCCATAGGATCATCCCAATAGATACCGAAAAAGCTTTTGACAAAATTCAGCACCCATGTATATTTATTCTGTCCATATCCAGTTTCTGAAAGAGTTGGGCTTTTTTTGTGTGTATACTTTATCCTGTTTTCTAATTGTTTACAGCAGGAAGGCAAGTACAGTACCAGATAACAAATGTGACCAGGGATAGAAGTCCCTGGGAAGACAAACATTACAAAGGGGGAAATGAAGCACTTATGAGAGAGAAAAGACTATACTTCTCTTACCTTCAGTTACCCTTAAGAATAAGAAAAAAAAAAAAAAAGTTAACAACCCAGTAGGAAAATAACAAAAGAGAAATACAGATTTCCAATAAATCTGAAAAGATGTTCAACATCACTCACAAATAAGAATATCATTAAAATATCAGTGAAATACCATCTCTCATTCGAGTGGTAGAATAACCATTGGAAAATAACCCCCTCTTTCCCTCTTAGTAGGGGTGTAAATTTTAATTTTTATCCACTTTGTAGAGCATTTTGGCATTCTCTTTCAAAACTTTAAATATGCCAGGCACTTTGACCTGCAAATCTGTTTTCTAGAATTTTCCCCTCAGATCAACAAGTACAAACTATTAAAAATATTTGTGGAGTTTATTATATTGAAATTTTGAAAATACCCTACATGTCCAATAATTAGAAATAAATTAAACTAAAATGATTTTAGTATGTCCAGGTAAATCTAGGCGTGTGCAATGACATAGAAAGATGAATATCACATGCTAAGTAGAAAAAGCAAATTTTAGAACAGATTTTATAACTATGAAAGAAAGAAAAGCTACATTTAATATGTATGTTTTCTCCATAGAGATTTCATCCAAGCCTATTTGCTGATGTTTTCTCCAGACTCATATTCAACAGACTGCGTTAATCCCTTTTGGATAGTTAATACGAATTTCTAATTTAACATGGCTGGTTACTCATCCTCTCCTTCCTACTCAGACCTCTCATTTTCAATGCATGGCACCATCATTCAACCACTTGCTCATGTTAAACATCTGGGACTCGAGGAATTTTTCTTGAGAAGTTCCCAGCCCCATGCTGTTCAGTGCAATAAAGGAATCAGAAAGCTGGAAGGTTAATAGAGTATTTTCTGGTTGCAGGATGATAAAATAGCTACCACTCCTTTTTCGGTAGCAATAAGTTAGTCACTGTATCGGACACTTCATATATGTTATCTCATTTAATCCTTGCTCAATCTGTAAAGCAAGTGTCATCTCTCCATTTTATAACTGGAGTCTAAGTTTTCAGGTGATAATGCTTTAATGAAAAATGCTGGGTGTGTATGTGTTAGCATGTTTATTATATAAATCTGCTCATGTTTCTCTTTGTTGCAGCCCATAGGTCCTGCCAGGAGACAGTGTCCAGATACTGTAAATCTCCTGAGAACTCCAGTTGGATCCCTAGGTAGGTGCCAGGGGAAGTACGTCAACCACTTCCTGTGAGGTGTTCATTCTCACAGCTGGTGTGTGCAGCTAGGCCTCGGAACTCACTCAACCAGTTCAGACTCTGCAACGCAGGGTTCACTCTTCCTTAGTCATATGAAAGTTGTCCTTCCTCAATTATGTAAAGATGTTAGCTGGCTTTATGTGTAGAAAGATGCCATTTTTAAAATAAATATATCCAACATGACATTATTTAGTCAGAAGAATTGCAAATGAGTTTTGAAAATTAATTGCCTCAGATACTGTGCTAAGTACCAGTAACAAAAAAAGTAATAAAGACATGATGCCCCTGATGACCTCTCATTCCAGTGGGGGAGACAGACTTGTAATCAGATATGTTAAAGTAGAAGGTGGTAAGTGCCCTTCTGAAGACTGAGCAAAGAGCTGTCAGTGCAAAAGCACCGAGGGCTCTGCCTCAGGGAATCAAGAGGTTTAACAGAATAGGTGACATTTGAGCTAGATCTTGAAGGATGGGCAAGGGTTTGCCAGATGAATGAGATGATCTCTATATAAAGTGCCTAGGACAGGGCCAGGCAGTTGGTAGGACCCAGTAAATGTTAACATCCAGTTCCATCAGAAAAGTGTCCCAGGCAGAGGACACAGGTCAATTCAATTCAAGGAACACTTATCAGTACCTTGTATATGTCAGGCACTGTTCCAGATTTCTTAGCCCTTTGTGCCAGGTACATCCCGTGAAGGCAGATAATGACACAGGGGTCTAGTGTGAGCCACGTCCAGATCTCCTATTTATAAACTCTGCTCTCCAGATGGGGCAGGGACGTTTGCTTTAACACTGCTGACACATTTCATCTCGATGGCAGCCCCTGCGGCAACAGTGACTGCATCGAGACCGAAGCGGCTAAAGACTCTTCTGGACTCAGTTTCATGATGGCAGTCGTGACGGCTAGCCTGGCTCCCCGCTGTGTTCTGGGCCACTTTGATCTGCACTTGGCTCAGGTACAGGCCACCTCTCTTCTCAGAGCATGGATGGAAGAACCCAGACGCCTGCATTGCTTGTTCCAGCTCATTGACCCAATGGGCTCCACCTGTACTCTCTTCAGCAAGCCCCTTTATCACACCCAGTCATCAAATCTCTATGCTTTTATTCTGTAGCAGAGTACAGAATAGCATAGAATAAATAGAATCCACACTGTCCTTTTAATCTGTTATACTAAACAAAAAAACCTGTACATTTCCACATCTAAAACATAACATTTCTAAATATAAGGAACATTCTTTAACTGTTTTCAGACTGTTTTACTAATATAGATTACAAACAATAGGAGGAGTATGCCAGGTTTTTCACAATTTTGATAAAACTATCACAATTCTATGAGATAGGAATTATTATAACTGTTATACAAACTAAGAAACAAAGCCACAGAATATTAAACATACAAAAATCCAAAAATACTAACACTGGGATTTGAAATCAGGTCTATCTAACTACAACCCAACTTTCTTTTCATTGTAGCACTGTCCAGTTTTAATGCTAAGATTTATTGTATTTCTACTACTTGCCAGACATGGTGTGAGATGCTCAAATACATTGTCTGTAACCAACATGAATTTTTTAAATATGACGCTAGGTACCTTGCTAAAACAGCCAGCATATTATAGCTGTCAACTTCAAGCCTAGGTCTTGATACTCAAACACCAGTGGTTCTCAACCCTAGGAATATACTGGAATCATATGTGGAACTTCAGGGGAAAAAAAAGCTCTGCCTGCATAGAGGATCTTTCCCTGATTTAGTTGGTTGGTCTGGAGTACAGGCCAGATGATCTTAAAGTGCTGTCGGCTTTGAGATCATAGCTCTCAAAAGTGAATAGAAAGCTTTGAGGCAAGGCATGCTTCCATTTATCAGGATAACTCAGTGGGAAATGTGAACTATTTTTAAAAGTGACTGTATTTTCTAGAAAGTACTAAAGCACACAGAGGAAGGAATGGGGTCTTTGGAGGAAGAGAGTGCTAAGTCGCTTCAATTGTATCTGAATCTTTGGGACCCCATGGACTGTAACCCGCCAGGGTCCTCTGTCCATGAAATTCTCCGAGCAAGAATACTAGCGTGGGTTGAAAACTTAGTTTGATTCTCTTGCTGAGTGACCTTGGAAAAGTTATTTTGTCAGGCACTGATTCTGAAAGAAGTAAAAGGTGTCTTTGGGGAAAGGATTCTATCTTGGAACGTATGGAGTGAACGCTGCTGCTGGTGGCCTGGTTGGGAGGGTGCAGTCTGCACCTAGTGCCTTGAGAAGGCCCTCTCTGCCCACCACGCCCTCCACCACATGCTTCCCAGCCAGCAGGGATGATTCCTTAATTGTCAGACCACACAGAGTCACTGAGAGGTGACCAGGACAGGAGGGTCCCTTTCGGCCTTAGATGCCAGAGTTGATCTCTGTGCTCAGGTGAGAGGGAAAGGGTAAGAATATTTGCAATGTCTTATAATAGATGTGAAGTATATTTTATAATAGAAACAATGTCTGGACAGTAATTAGGCTTCCTGGTTATTCACTTAAAGCTTATTTATAATTTTTCCAGAAATAGACTGTTTTATATACAAATAGCATCACATTTTAGTAACTTTTACGGTTCAATGGTCTTTGAAGAATGTGTATAAAAAGAACCATCATTTATAACATTTCATTGTTTCAATGAAACTTATCGGGGGACTCAAGAAACTTCTTCTTTCCTCTCTCACTCAGCTTAACAAATATAGCACCCACTGGTCATCTAGTGAAAAGGGAATGGAGTAGCTCAAGGAATGCTGTTTGCTCTCCAGAGTTTAGGAGAACTCTTTTAGCTACCAATTATAAGGTCACAACATAGCTGAGGTCAGGGCCCATTTCTTTCCTTCATTTGTATCCCTTTCTTCCCAAGCAGCCCAGCACATAATATGAGCATATAGTGGACATTAACATGTACATGTACATAGGTCAGATTTGAAATCAGTAGTGATCTGTCAGTGGAAAACAAGACACTGGTAGTGAAAAAACCCGCCTGCCAATGCAGGAGACATAAGAAACAGAGGTTCAATCCCTGGGTCAGGAAGATCCTCTGGAGGAGGGCACGGCAACCCACTCCAGCATTCTTGCCTGGAGAATCCCATGGACAGAGGAGCCTCGTGGACTCTGGTCCATGGGGTCACACAGAGTCAGACACTACAGAAGCGAGTTAGCATGTACACACAGTGGCTGTTACAGTAAAATTACTGAGGTGGAAATTATGTGCGCTGTGGTTCTAATTGCACAGAAAGCTTACCTAAATGACAAAGTCAGAGATTTACATCTTTAATTTAGGGCACTGTCAGAATCAGAAAGCTTCCTTGACTACCTAAAAAAATGTCTTATTTCTTGAACCAGTGGGATTGAAGTACCCAAAAAACAAACCAAAGTTTGATTCTGCAGCTTTGTACATTACAATGCAAGCTTTCTAGGCATTAATTAGGAGAATGGGATCCTGAGAATGGAAATCCTTGGGTAGTTTCTAATGAATCCAGCTGCCTTGAATCCCCAAGTCCCACTGAGTCTTAGGGACATGTGTGCCCACTCATGTCTGACTCCTTGCAACCCCATGGACTGTAGCCCACCAGGCTACATGGAATTTTCCAGGCAAGAAATACTGAAGTGGGTTGCCATCCTCCAGGGGATCTTCAAGACCCAGGATCAAACTGGCATCTCTTGCATCTCTTGCGTTGACAAGTGGATTCTTTACCAGTTGCACCACCTTCCCAGAAGCAACCCTTCCTCTTCTGTCTGACAATCTTAGTATCTCTGCCTGATAACCTGTTTTATTTATTTATTTATTTATTTTGCCATACCTTGTGGCATGTGGGATCTTAGTTCTGCTACCAGGGATGAAACCTGCAACACTTCCATTGGAATTGCTGAGTCTTTGTGTGTGTGTGTGTAGGTGGTGAAGGAAGGTACAGCATTTGTTGACAGGTTGCCAGGCACCTGGTGGAAGCTCTGAGTCTTCCACCAAGAAGTGGTGGAAGTGCTGAGCCTTAACCACTGGACCACTAGGGAAGTCCCATGATAACCTGTTTCAGTATCACCCAAGACAGTTGATTTGTCAGAGGACAAGGAATCTCCTCAAAGTCAAAGTCAAACCCACTGCTTCTCATTGCTTCCAGACATGGGCCCATTCCATAATTAGATTCGGATACTGGTAGACCTCGGGGAAGAAAATGAAAAGGAAAAAAAAAATGAAAATATACGTGATGATTATAGTCCTTATTTCTACACAGTTTATGGGCCGTCGTTGGTATTTGCAAGTCCCTTCTTCTACAACCTTTCCACTGTTCTCTTTATCTTCAGATAATTTCGCTAGTTGTGATTGTCAGTTAGGGTAGCCTAAACTTCCACCCCTGAAAAAGCTGAACCATACATGGTTCCTGCTAGGCTACGGTTGCTCTAATCTTCCAGAGATGTTACACGGATCTGGGAGTACAAAGAATTGCCCCCAAAATCCCTGGGCTTTCAGACACAGTCCTGCCTCCCTTCGCGGTGCAGCACTAACCCTGTTCTTAGTTTCTAATTATGATCAAGTTCCCCAGTCAGTATAGCAGAAATACTGAAGTGGGTTGCCATCCTTGCTGGTTCAGCAGCATGAAGAACTCAAGTGGCCATGTGGTGGTCTCAGCTCCTATTCTGTGAAACCCTTCTGGTAGTTTCCGAGAGGACGTATTTCTCCCTTGGAAGCTATGAGCGTAACATCGAGATGAGATGAGAGTTACATGATTAGGTTGTTAGCAATTATAATGAAGGGAGCTCATTAGATAGCTCATTATAATTCTGTATTGTAAATATTCTGGCTCTGGGAGAAATAGCATTATATATTGGTTGCTGGCTCAGAGAATTCCGTATAGCTTGTGAGGCAACTCCCCAGCCCAACAAGAGGCAAGCTACGTGTGTTATTAATAGATTATTCCACCTCTATCAAGGTAGCTTCTCTCTCTGGACATGAAACCATGTCTTCAATTCTTATTCTTTTAATAGAGTTCCTTAGTCAAAATTTTTAAGGGGAAAAAAATTTTTATGGGGTTCCAGGAGAGTAAACAGAACAGTCCCTAAGTCCGTGAATAGCGGTGCGAGCAGAAACATTATAGGCAAAAAGACAAATCCAAATCCAGAGTGTGTCTTTCCTCTGTGAAGATGGAGGTTCAGCGTAACCCACCTGCCGTTAAGTGACTGAAAAGTCCTGGAATTGATGCCATTTGGGGAGTTCAGTGTGATTTCTGATGTTGATTAGATAGGTACTGTCAGGGCAAGTAGCCAGATCAGCCTGGATGAAAGGGAGCCTATATTCCTAAGTCCACATTCTTGCCAGGCCCACTGTCAGGCACCAGGGTGAATGGGGAAGACAGTTAACTGACATTCACAAGATGGGTCATATCACTTACTTGTTTACTGAGGATCTTTTTCAATGGGTACCTTTTAGTAAACTTCCGTATATATAGGACACAGATATCCTCAGTCTGCCCACTCCGAGAGGCCCGTCCACGTAAGTCTTCTTCAGAGCTCCTTTTAATCAGTCCACTAAGCCTTTCTTTCAAGCCCCTGACTCCTTGATCAAATAGCATTTGCCCATGAACTGAGGTAGATCTCCACTTCTCTCTGTCTCTCTGCAAGCAGAGCAGACGGTCAGGTTTTAATATCTCTGTCACGAAGTCTTCTATCTGGAGATCTTGCCACCTTCCTCAGGGGCAACCTCAGGCTGTGCGATCTGAAAGCAATAAATCTCTATCACCTTTCTAGTCTAGGTGGGACAGACTTCCATCTTGTTCTCCTTGCCTACGTCTCTCCTCTTCCTTCCTTCTCCAAGGGTTCCTAGCATAATCTTTTCTATAAAAGATAAGAGGAAATTTTTAAACCTCAGATAGCTTAAGTTCTCCCTGTGCAAAAAATTCCACCAGCCAAAAAACAAAAAAAAAAGAGAGAGAGAGAAAAGAATCTGGCTACCTGCTTGAATAATAGTTGGAGAGGAAAAAAACTACAAAGAAAATGATAAAAATAATATCTCAGAAATTATCCTATCCAAAATTCTTTCTGTTCTTAAAATCTCTTTTAAATACTTCATCTCATTTGAACCTCACTAAACACTGTGAGCGACTGAACTGAACTGAAATGCTGTGAAGTAAATATAGCCAATATTGTATTCATTTAAATGCCACAGAACTGAAAATGTGGAAGAAGAAAGGTGGCTTTGCCAAAATTTTCATAGCTACCTATGAATATAAGCGGGGACTGGGATCTTGCCTCCCTGATACAATGATAGGAGAAGAAATGCACAAACCCCAGGGTCGTCCTGTGTCTTGGGAGCTCTGATTTATGCACTGGAGAAGGAGAGATGTTGATTGAAGAGAGAAAGATAAAGAAGCAGAACACCCAGGAACGGGTGACCCCATGGCCCCACGTAGAGGCGGAGAATTAGAGTCAGGCTTTCCAGAAAATCCTGATATAATATTCCTATATATGGAATTATTATTCATTCCCGTATGTGTTATTTCCCTTTCATCCTTTTCTCTATACAGTGTTAAGAGATTTTTACAGTAGACAGCGGGGAAGAGCATAAAAAGCATACTGAAGCCCAAAGAAATATTTGAAAAGGATCAGAACAGCAGAGGTTTGGAACACAGGTAACTCAGTGAAGGACAGAAATTAACGTTCCAAAAATACACTTAATTCTGATATGACACTGTAGAGGCTCATAAAGGCCAAAGAGGAAAGAAAGAAAAATAAATAGGTTAGTATGGATTAGAAATTTGTCTTTTCAGCAAAATTGAGTCTTCACTAACCAAATCAACTAAATAGTTTATTGTAAAATAAGCTGAATTCCTGATATATTGCTTGGCCTCTTCATTTTGTGTGTTACAGATACTTTTATTTGTTGTGACACAAAACTCCACCTGTATAAACAGGCCCACAAACTGGGCAGATGTCTTTTTTTCCCCGGTAATCCCAGTTCTGTGACCTAAAGCAAGTCACTTTAAATTCTGTGGGCTAAAGACCCATTTCATCAGTTATGAAATAATGCTGCTGCTGCTCCTGCTGCGAAGTCAATTCAGTCGTGTCCGACTCTGTGTGACCCCATGGACAGCAGCCCACCGGGCTCCCCCATCCCTGGGATTCTCCGGGCAAGAACACTGGAGTGGGTTGCCATTTCCTTCTCCAATGCATGAAAGTGAAAAGTGAAAGTGAAGTCGCTCAGTCGTGCCCGACCCTCAGCGACCCCATGGACTGCAGCCCACCAGGCTCCTCCGTCCATGGGATTCTCCAGGCAAGAGTCCTGGAGTGGGGTGCCATTGCCTTCTCCGATGAAATAATGAGGGGATGCTAAATGCTCTCTAAGCCTTTACCCAACTTTCAAACTCCATTACTCTGTAGAAACTGTAATTATCTTTACACAGGCCCTGACTTGACTTCTCGAATTTAAAAATAAAAAGATGGGCTCCAGCAGGGGTCACTATAGGCCCATCAAGCCCTAAGTGAATCTTCACTGTAACTGTGCAATCACCTCTACCCTGTGTCTGGATGCTCTGTTTGAGACCACACAGACCTATCTGCACCCAGCTGTTACCTAAACTCATCTGCAGGTATTTTCTTGTTCTGTTTCTTTTCCTTTATTTTATTTATTTATTTTCCCAGTCACAGGTGATCATTCACCTTCACTGACTTGGAGGTTTCTCAGGAGAATTTATTTTAACTAGCTATGTCATATTTTTCACCTCTTAAAATTGTGATAAATTTAAAATAGTGTGTATTTCTTCAAAAATATGAGATTATATTAAAGCAGAAAACAAAATTCAATCTTCTCTTCTTAATCTATGAACACCAAAAAAAAAAAAAAGCCTCGCTTCCTTTAGAACCCATCCATCCTTGATAATTCTAGAATTCTGTTAATTGTTTATACTTCCTCATAGCTACTTTGCTTTTCATATAAAAGGACACGTTCATATATTCAAAGCTGGGTAAGGATTTCAAAGATAGCTCTAATTTCCAATAACCCTGTCCATTGCCAAATTATATCATATGTTTTTGTTCTGAAGACATTGTGACGGTACATATCACGCAGACAGCTGGAGATCACTGTGCCTGTGACGCTGAAAGGCAGACATCCTGCGATATCAGTGTTACTCCCCACAAGTCGTGGGACTCCTTAGAGTCCTAAATTTGGGGATTAAGTCCTGAGTCTTGAATCCGAAATCTTGGGACTCTTTAGAGCTACGATTCCATTTAGGACTACTCTGAAGAGGTTCTGTCTGCCCTAAAACCTTTCCCCAAACTCCGTGTGCTTATGCAAAGCTGGCTCCATCGCGCCAGGAACCAAAGAGAGCTGACTTCTTATATAGTGAAGCTCTGCGTCTCTGCTCCTCTGGCGCAATGTATATGGCACCCCGTCCTGACACTGCTTAGCCCAAAACAGTTCTTGTAAATGTAAGCGAATGGCAGACGCACTTAAGCTCGTCTTGCATTTCCCTTCTTATACATACCTGCCTCCCTTTGGACAAAGATTGATATTGCCCATCTCGGGGACTGCTGCCATTTCCAATAGTATTATTTTAAAGTCCTAGTCTAGCAGATCATTGGGTTTCTTTTTATTTGTTAATATGGAAGGACTCAATGGACATGAGTTTGAGTAAACTCCAGGAGCTGGGGATAAACAGGGAGGTCTGGCATGCTGCAGTCCAGGGGTTCGCAAAGAGTGGGACACGACTGAACTGAACTGAAGTGAGGCAAGCCTCCCACAGTGAATCAGGATGGCTTGGTGATTCATACAGCAAAAGTCTGTGCTCTCTGCGACAAGGTCATAGGAAGTATTCTTCCGCCTCGGTCTCCTGGGTTGCTTACTGTGAGAAAAGCCAGCTGCCATCCCTCAAGGAGGGCTGTAGAGAGGAAATGAAGCCCCCTGACAGCAGCCAGCACCAGTGTGCCAACCACATTAGTGAGCCGTCTTGGAAGCAGTTCTTCCCAAGTGAGCTGAACCCACTCTCCTCGCCAGGCTTCTGCAGGGCAGCCTTCTTTTCTCCACTCATTTATGTCTCAAACCACCCCCTTGGTTCTATTGTCTAATTCTAACCTGTGTGAATAGAATTTCACTTATATTGGGCTTATTGCTAGAAGCAGCAGAAACACAGAAGAAAGGCTGTGTTGTCGATTTTCATTTTTAAGACAATGTCTCTATTCGTGAAGATCATGCTCTTCTGGACCCTATATCTACAGAAACCTCAAACCATAGGTAGAAAAGTTTACCAATAGGACAGATAGGCATGTGCTAATGTGCTCAGTCACGTCAGACTCCTTGAGACCCCATGGACTATAGCCCACCAGGCTCCTCTGTCCATGGAATTCTCCAGGCAAGGATCCTGGAGTGGGTAGCCATTTCTTTCTCCAGGGCATCTTCCTGACCCAGGGACTGAACCTGCATCTCCTGCATTGCAGGCCAATTCTTTACCTTCTGGAGCCACCAGGAAAGCCACCACAAACATGTATATGAGGGCAAAAGATGAATGTTTACAGCTTTAAAAAAGTCATTAGCTGCTAACCTAAAGTAATAATAATACGTGTGGCAAGAATCAGAAAATAAATATTCTTGGATGCCTTATAGCATAGTTAGGGGGAAATAAAGAGTTTTATTTAAGGCTATGTACCTTTGACCCTTGCAATGCAGGAGACCCAGGTTCAATTCCTAGGTGGCAAAGATCCCGTGGAGAAGGAAATGGCAACCCACTCCATGGAGAATCCCATGGACAGAGGAGCCTGGCAGGCTACAGTCCATGGGGTCACAAGAGTTGGACATGACTTGGTGACTAGACCACCACCACCACCACCACCACCCTTGGCCCCAGAATTTTGTAAACTATTGTCTGGAACACAAGAACGTTTTGTTTTCATGCCTTCCTTTCTTCATCCATAATTTCACTCTATTTGAGGGTCATGTGACCTCTTCATTTTCATTCAGTCTTTTGGGGAGAAGTTTCCTGTAGTCTTGGTGTTAAATCTGACTCTGTGCATAATTGTTAAAATGTTATTTATAGATTCCAAACACGGCTGTAGGTGTATTTTCACTTCGGGAATGCCTTGGCTTGGTCACCTGACCGCAGAACTTGCAGAAAAAGGTGGGACACAGCTGGAGGCAGTCAGAGAGGAAAGCAGTCTTTTCATGCACTCAACTCCAGGTTGGGCCGGGAGGGCCTGCCCTCTTTCTGTCCTCCCCTGTCTTGTGACCAGGCACGCAGTGCAGCTACTGAAGCAGCAGCTCCCTGAATGAGGACAAGGGCCTTGCTTTCTCTAAGGTTCCACACTCCTGCCAAGAACTTCCATCTTCCCCCAGCCATGAAGAGGGCGAGCTCCTGCACGTCTTTAATTTGGCCTCAGTGGGTGTTAGAGCTGCAAAGTAAGATGAATGGGCCTCAGCAATTGGTAAACATGTATGCACTCACCTATAGGGATTTTCTAGGACATCATTTTCAGATATTAACAAAGGGGATGCAACTGCTATTTGGGGTGTTTAATAATATAGCCTTTTATGTGCTAGAAGTTTTACATATTATTTTTAATCTTTTCCACAATCCTATGAGTTTGGTACTATTACTGCCATTTTGTAGATGAGAAAATTGGGCTTCTGAAAGTTAAATCGTTGGCTTAAACTCACAGAGCTGCAGAGTGCCAGAACCAAACTAGAGTCCTAGTTTCAACCCAGGACTATCTGACTATCATATCTCCCACTCTTTCCAGGCTGCTTAAGTTTTGTTTCAGAGCAGCCCCCAGGGAGGGAATTACAGGTTTGCAGTGTTTATTCTTATGCTTCTGGCTGTATGTGCAGGATTACTTCATTTTTTTATTTTGAACTATGTTTTCCAGCAATCAAAGGATTGATTACAGGATGTTTCCTGCCAGCAAAGTCTACTGAGCTGAATCACAAACACTGCGCCTTCTGTCACTATTCATAATTTATTCATGGATCCCTGGTTCCTTATTAGCAGTATATCTGTTGTGTATTTTGAATGATCCTTTCAAGGTTTTTGGAGGGTGTTAGAGGAGAGATGAGGGGAGGTGTTTGAAAGATAGCTTTAAGCAGGAAATAAATGATTACTTTATCTGAATGAGTTGTTCATGTTCTACTGATCCAAGAAAAATAGTATTCAGAAAAAGGGAGGGATAATTTAAAAGAGTAAATGACCAGAATAATAATCCATGAGCAGCACTAAATATAACTCCTACAAATCACAGAAATTGGAAAGAATTTTTGTTTATATCAAAAACAAATATGATGGAGACCAAGGGTTCGGAGGAGTGGGACCTATGTACACACATCAGTTCAGTTCAGTTGCTCAGTCATGTCCAGCTCTTTGCGACCCCATGGACTGCAGCACGCCAGACCTTTCTGTCCGTCACCAGCTCCCGGAGCCTGCTCAAACTCATGTCCATCGAATTGGTGATGCCATCCAACCACCTCATCCTCTGTCATCCCCTTCTCCTCCTGCCTCCTGTATATATACACATTATCTTAAAATACAGTTGATTTGCAATATTGTGTTAGTTTCAGATGTACAGCAAAGTGATTCAGTTATTTTTTTTTTCTTTTTTTGGTTGTTTTCCATTGTAGGTTATTATAAAATATTGAATACAGTTCCTTGTGCTATACAGTAAATCCTTGTTTTATTTTATATATAGTAGTATGTATCTACTGATCCCATATTCCTAATTTATCCCCCACTCCTTTCCCCTTTGATAACCATAAATTTGTTTCTATGTCTGTGAGACTGTTTCTCTTTTGTGAATAAATTAACTTGCATTATTCTTCAGATTCTACATAAGTGATATAATATTTGTCTCTGTCTGACTTATTCCATTCAGTATGATAATCTCTAGGTTCATCCATGTCGCTGCAAATGCCAATAATGGGTTCATTTTATGGCTGAATAATATTCCATTGTATAGATGATACCACTTTTTTAAGCATTCATCTGTTGATAGACACTTGGTTGTTTCTATACCTTGTCTTTTGTAAACAGTGTTGCTATGGACATTGGGGTGAGTGTATCTTTTCAATTTAGAGTTTTCATCTTTTCTGGACATATGCCCAAGAGTGGGATTGCTGGATCATATGGCAACTCTATTTTTAGTTTTTTGAGGAACCTCTATAGCGCCTTCCATAATTTACACTCCCACCAACAGTATAGGAGAGTTCCCTTTTCTTCATACCTTCCCTAGTGTTTATCACTGGTCATTCTGACTGCTGCTGCTGCTAAGTTGCTTCAGTTGTGTCCAAATCTGTGTGACCCCATAGACGGCAGCCCACCAGGCTCCCCCGTCCCTGGGATTCTCCAGGCAATAACACTGGAGTGGGTTGCTATTTCCTTCTCCAATGAATGAACGTGAAAAGTGAAAGTGAAGTCGCTCAGTCTTGCCCGACTCTTAGCAACCCCATGGACTGCAGCCCACCAGGCTCCTCTGCCCATGGGATTCTCCAGGCAAGAGAAGTGGAGTGGGGTGCCATTGCCTTCTCTGCATTCTGACTGGTGTGAGGCAATGCCTCACTGTAGTTTTGATTTGCATTTCTCTAATAATTAGCGATGTTAAGCATATTTTTGTGTGCCTGTTGGCCTTCTGTCATATATTTTCTCTTATATTCACGGAGAAGCAAATGGCAACCCACGCCAGGATTCTTGCCTGGAGAATCCCACAGAGAGAGGGGCCTGGCAGGCTACAGTCCATGGGGTCACAAAGAGTTGGACGTGACTGGCCAACACACACACATATCATATTCAAGGTATTTCTTACAGTAATTTGATTTTGTGTAATGGGAGAGCTGGTGAAGCAGTCTCTGAAAGGCTATTATATTCACATCTAAACTGGGAGTTTGAAGTCCACAGCAGGCAGATGGGAAGGAAAGACGGATATATTGTAGGAGGAAGCAAGAACCAGCCAGAACCCAGCTTGAGATGGAGCTGACAAGACGCACCTGTCAGTTCATATTGCAGCTGCTCATGGTGGGGTGGGTTATCTGCAGTAGGACACTCATACAAAGGCAGGACTTTCTTTGGGGAGCTAAACACCCACCTTCTTCTTTGGAGAAGAAGAAGGAAGCTCCAGGGGAAAGTGAGGCGGTTTCAGCAGTATCGAGTGACCCCACAGCTGGGCTGCTCTTTCCTTTCTGCCCCTCACATCACCCACAAGACCCTCTCTTGGGGGCACTCCCCTGGCGGCCAGCAGTTAAGACTCCAGCTTTCACTGCAGGGGCAGGGTTTCCATCCCTGGTGGGGAACTACGGTTCCATGTGCTGCTCCATGCCCACCCCCCCTCCACAAAAAAGATAATCTCTCTTGGGGCCCACCCCTACCTACAGGAAAGGAAACCCAAGAACTCTAGCCAGGTTACCACATTACAAAACCACCACACTAAACAAAACCAATACTATGGGTATAGCACTGGAAAAGAGGACAAAATACCAGTGGCCAAAATAAAACTAACTCTTCCTGAGGCTAATTAAGATGCCACTTTCAGTGGGGGTCTTGCTGTCTCCCCGCGCAGTGCCAGGTTCGAAGCTTAGGCCATAACCTCACTTCAGGGAGCCTGCCACCTGCCTCCGTGCTCCGTGCGGGAGCAGCGTCCTGGGCTTCTCTCTGCTGTTAACTCAGCTCCGTGTTGGGCTTGTGCTTCTGCTTGGGCACTGCTTGAGTCCTTGCTCCTGGGTAATTCCCTCTTTAAACTTCCAGCTCTCAAAACTCTGTCTGTGCCCTTCATATTAGTTTGCTACTGCAGTTGTAACACATCACGGCACTAATTTATCCTAGAGTTCAGAAGTCTGATGTGGGTCTCACTGGGCTAAAATGAGGGTGTTGGCAGAGCTGTGTGCCCTCTGGGGGCTTTAGGGGAGAATGCTCTTCTTTTCCTTTTCCTTCTAAAACTGGCCCACCTTCCTTGGTTCATGGCCCGTGTCCATCTCCAAAGCCATTGCTGGTCAGTCAGGTCTTTCGTGCTGCGTAAGCCTGGTACTGACTCATTGGCCTCCCTCTTCCATATTCAGAGATCCTGGTGTTACATTTAAGTCCCTTAATTTAATGTCAGATGTTTAGTATCTTCATCTGCAACCTTACTTCCCCCTTGCCGGCTAGCCTACCACATTCACGGGTTCCAGAGATTAGGACATGGACATCTCTAGGGGAGCCATTGTTCTGGCTATCACATCTTTCCATTCTTGTCATAGGCTGGCCTATTGGTACACTCAAACTTAGGAGCACGTTTCAGAGCCTTTGCTTTCCACCTTGCCACAGCTCTTACCTTGAGGCAAGGAGCACAACCAGCTCTTTATAGGGGCAAACACAATAGGGAGAAAGAAATCCAAGGGAAAACATCAATTTATATTTGGAAACAATTTCCTACCACACAACAGCATTCTGTGTTTCTGAAGATCAGCTGGATGGTGATTCAAATCTCTCTACAAGACTTTATTGAGCAGTAGTCCAGATTCCCAGGCAGTCTAATGGAATGGCTGGATTCCTGTTGCCCAGGTGATAAATTTCTTTATCATTTTCTCTTGGGCACTTTCTTCTCCACCCAGGAGAAAATTCCACTCTTCTTTAAGACTCACTGTCTCTTATTGCTGTCATTTACCAGCTTGCATCTGCCCGCACTTTCGCTGAAGGCCAGAGCACCTCATTCAGTTTTCCTTTCTACCACACTCCAGCAGCTCATCAAAGATGACATTCTGTAATCACTTTATTTTTAATCATCTACTTCATTCATCTCAGCTGATGTGGAGAGACATTTATTCCTCACTAAATATCCATGACCTCTTTTAAATTCCTGCCCCACTGCAAATGGGGCACTGCAGATGGGGGCCATGTGGCTACTTCCAGACAAAGGACTGTGAGCCGAAGTGACATGTTTTGCTTCCAGAACAAAGCATCTAAGAACTCAGTACAGTCTTTTCATCCCCTGCTATAGAAACCTGAAGGCTATGTGTTGAAATGGCAGCATGCCAAAATAAAACAGCTTGAGTGATAAGTAAAGCTTTGTTTTATTTGAGATTGTATTTGAGGTTGGAATCAATCTTTTAATGCAGAATAGCTTATATTTTCCTGACTAGTGCAGCTACCATTCCCAGATTCAAACTCTAGAACTCATCACTGCAAAGTTCCACCTTTGAAACCACTTCTAGAAACTTCACGTTCCTAGTTTGTAGACACTGAGCTTTTTGGCTTGCTCAGTTGGATGTACCGCTACTTCACTTAACAACTTTCAGTTCATTGACCATTCATCTTGGTCTGTTAGGGTTACTATAAGAAAATACCACAGACTGGGTAGCCTATAAATAAAAATTTATTTACTACAGTTCTACAGAATAAAAGTCTGAGATTAACGTGCCAGCATAGTTGGGGGAGAGCCTTTTCCTGGGTTCATAGCCAGCACCTCCTCTCTAGGAGAAAAAGGTAGAAAAAGGTGCTCACAAGGTAGAAAAAAGGGAGCTAGGGAACTCTCTAGAGTTTCTTGTATTATACAAGGGCACTAATTCTACCCATGAAGATCCCATCCTTATGACTTAACACACCCCTCATCCTCAAAACTCTACTTCCTAATACCATCATCTTTGGAGGTTAGAATTTCAACATGTGAATTTTGACGGGATACTAACCTTCAGACCCTAGCACCATTCTGCTATCTTTATCTCATCATCTCCTTCCTGTATTTAGTTTCCTCCCTTATCCAGTGTATGTTCTACAAGCCGTCATTTTTGCCAGCTTTCCGTCAGTATTCTAACTTACCTTGCCTCATTGTCTTTCTGTAGCACTTGTCAAAGCCCCAAGCTGACAAAGCCCATGCTGGGTGAATCCAGCTACCCATCTTCTCTATACTTGTACCCAGGCTGCAGAACACTAACAGAAATAAACCATATAAAAAAGCAAATTTCTGAGCTGTCAACATTCCTTGGAAATCCCAGTGTGTCTTTACAGCCGGTTCAGTCTTAAACTTCCTCAAGCCTCTGTCCTTCTGCCTACGCTATTACGTCTAACAGGCAAACTCACCATCAGCGTTACACAGAAAGTAACACACCATTAGAGAACTACCACAGCTTTTCAAAAATCAGCTCTGCAAAGCTGTCCGCTTCCGTTCCCGTTCTGCCTCGCTTCCCTCCCGTTTCAGCCTTGTGTCCCCGTCAAAGAGCAGTGCTTCTGCCTCTGCTCTGAACCCCTATCCTCTTCCAGATTCTCAGGAACTTTATGTTGGCAGTTGTCTTTCCTCTGTACAGTGACATCAGCCTCCTTCTTGATGGGCTTCTTGTCATTAGATATCCTCAGTCCATTCCATTTTCAGGGGAAAAAAGTCACCCTTGATATAACATTCCCTTCCAGGTGCTCTTTTCTTGGCTTCTCTTTACCTCTACCTAAACATCGCTGCTGCTACTGCTAAATAGCTTCAGTCGTGTCCGACTCTGTACGACCCCATGGACTGCAGCCTACCAGGCTCCTCCATCCATTGGATTTTCCAGGCAAGAGTACTGGAGTGAGTTGCCATTGCCTTCTCCTAAACATTAGGTGATGGAATTCCTCAAAGTGAATTACAAACCCTCTTCTCTTTTCAATCTATACTCTTTCTTTTAAACTAGCTTATTTATTTCTCTTATTGAAGTATATTTGACTTATTAGTTTCAAGTATACAACATAGTGATTCAGTATAATTTACAAATTATATGCCATTAAAAGTTATTACAAGATAATGGCTATAATTCCCTGTGCTATACAATGTATCCTGTGGCTTATGTATTTTTTACATGGTGGTTTGTATCTCTTAACGCCACACCCTTAAATTAATATACCTCTCTTCCGTTACCTCTCCTCTCTGGTAAGACTAGTTTTCTGTATCTATGAGTCTTCCTGTTTCGCTGTACATTCATTTGTGTTTTTTGATTCCACTTATACGTGATAACATGTAGTATTTATCTTTGATTTATTTAACTAAGAATATTGATTTCTAGGTCCTTCAATGTTACCGCGAATTACGGAATTTCATTCTTTTCCATGGGTGAGTGACATTTCATTTTGTACATGCACACATACACACACACACACACATATACATCTTTTAGTATTCATTTGTCTGTTGATGGACATTGAGGTTGCTCCCATATCTATCTACAGTAAACAGAGCTGCTATGAAAATTGGGGTGTGTGTATCTTTTGAATTAGTGTGTTCGTTGTTTTAGATATATATCAAGGAGTGAAATTGCTGGATCTTATGGTAGTTCTTGAAATTTGGCCTTGGAGTACAAAGTGAAGCAGGGCAAAGACTAATAGAGTTTTGCCAGGAGAACGCACTGGTCATAGCAAATACCGTCTTCCAACAACACAAGAGAAGACTCTACACATGGACATCACCAGATGGTCAANAATATTGTTTTCTAGGTCCTTCAATGTTACCGCAAATTACAGAATTTCATTCTTTTCCATGGGTGAGTGACATTTCATTTTGTACACGCATACATACACACACACACATATACATCTTTTAGTGTTCATTTGTCTGTTGATGGACATTGAGGTTGCTCCCATATCTTATCTACAGTAAACAGAGCTGCTATGAAAATTGGGGTGTGTGTATCTTTTGAATTAGTGTGTTCGTTGTTTTAGATATATATCAAGAAGTGAAATTGCTGGATCTTATGGTAGTTCTTGAAATTTGGCCTTGGAGTACAAAGTGAAGCAGGGCAAAGACTAATAGAGTTTTGCCAGGAGAATGCACTGGTCATAGCAAATACCGTCTTCCAACAACACAAGAGAAGACTCTACACGTGGACATCACCAGATGGTCAACACTAAAATCAGATTGATTATATTCTTTGCAGCCAAAGATGGAGAAGCTCTATACAATCAGAAAAAACAAGACTCAGATCATGAACTCTTTATTGCCAAATTTAGACTTAAGTGGAAGAAAGTATGGAAAACCACTAGACCATTCAGTGAAAGTGAAGTCGCTCAGTTGTGTCTGACTCTTTTCGACCTCATAGACTGAGGCCTATCAGGCTCCTTCGTCCATGGGATTTTCCATGGAAGAGTGCTGGAGTGGATTGCCATTTCCTTCTCCAGGAGATCTTCCCAACCCAGGAATCGAACCCGGGT
>SJYA01000372.1:0-16580 GCA_006410615.1 Neotragus moschatus
AAAAAAAAAAAATTATCTGTGCTTCCTTCCAACCTGCAAGCTTCAGAATTCAGAATTCAACACACAAAAAGGGATATCAGAGCTTTAATCTAGGAACCTTTTGAAGAGATTTTCCCAAAAAGAAAAGTTCCAGTAAAGTTACTCTCTTCACGTTAGTAGCCTGCATGCCAGTCTCGCCCTATTTATTACCAGATTCCTCTCCTTGACCCTTTTTAAAATTCTGAGATAATTAAAATGAGAGAAGAATTAGTAGAGTCCTGATTCTTTTTCTCATCTAAAGCTGTCTCGATTTATACAAAAGTGAGGGGAATTTGCTTCCTTCGTGAACATGTTAGTAAAAAGCACACACATTTACTTCTTTGTCCCAGCTGTGTCAATTCAACTAAATAAAGGTTAATTTAAAGCCAGAATTGGACTTGTGGAAGCAGCTAATTATCTTAGGAGGAAAAGATTACTGAAGAAAATCAATGGGCAATTTTTCTCTAACTCAAACCTGGCAGGATGAAATCAAGGCAGAGAAAAATGAAGTATGCCTTTCCCTGAGGCAAGAAAGGTACTTTCTGGGCAGGATTTGAGCAGGAACAATTGTTCTGAGTCCTCACCCCAATCCCAAAGCTTCTGCCTAATAACAAGAGGCTGAGCTGCATGAGCCCCAGCTCATGGGCACTGATGCAAAATTCAGAAACCAATACACTCTCTACAACCCAGATGAGTGATCGAGTCATTATGCACGTGGAGAGGAGAAAACATGATCTGATTCAACAGGACTTTGAGGCATCTCGAGGAATACTAAAGAACAAGGCACCAGTTAGGGGCTGCCCCTACTGGATAATTTGATATTTGTACAAGAACTTCCATTCTGAACACTTGCAAGTGTCTGACTTGCTATGATCCTCCCCACAGGCTTGCAAGGCATGGTTATTCCCAGTTTACAGATTAGAAAGCTGAGGCTCACCAAGAGCCTACGTTTTATCAGTAAAATGGAAACACATGGGCTCTTGGTAAAACACTACCAAGTGGAAACCATCAGAGCCAGGCTCAAAAGCCAATGTTGGCTCTTCCCTGGCGATCTAGTGGCTAAGACTCCCCATTCACAATGCAGCGGGCCCAGCTTTGATCCCCGGTCAGGGAACTAGACCCCACACGCCACAACTAAGGGTCCACATGCAACAACTAAATATCCCACATGCTGCAACTAAGACCCAGCACAGTAAGACGAATAAATCTTTTCTCTTAATTGAGTTGAAAAAAAGAAAGCCAATGTCGTAAGAGATGGATGTTGAAAGATAACTTCTCCCTTGTTAACCTGATCTCTTTCAAAAACCACTAACTGTCAGAAAGTAGCTCTGCTCGTCTCATCACGACCTTTCAAACACGTTCTGTCATTGGTTTCTTTCCTTGCCACTTCTAGAATCTCAGGCAGATTCCTCACCTTCCTGGTTGCTTGCCAAGTTCTGTTTGAATACATACAACTCACTGTTAGGAATTAAAACAGGTAATCCAGGCCAAATCCAATCTTTACCCTCTGGGCAAAATCCTTGATTGGACACCTCAAGAAAGATATACAGATGGCCACTAAACACATGAAAGGTCCTCAACATCATCAGTCATCAGGGATGTCACACTCTTTAAGATGGCTAAAGGCACAAAGACAGACACCACCAAATGTTGACAGGAATGTGGAGCAACTGGAACTCTCATACTTCGTTATTGGGAGTGTATAATGATGTAATCACCTTGGAAAACTGCTTAACCGTTTCTTTTAAATAGATACCTACCAGCAATTCTGCTTCTAAATATTTATCCAAAAGAAATAAGAACGTATGCCCACATGAAGATTTACATTAAGATGTTCATAGCAGCTTTATTCATAATAGACAAAAAGTGAAAATGCCCATCAGTATCCAAAAGAGAATGAATTTTTAAACTGTAGCCTAGCTATACAATTACATGTGACTCAGAAATAAAATAGAATGCGTGACTCGTGAACGCAACAGTATGGATGAATGTCAAAGACATGTTATGCTAAAGAAGCCAGACACAAAAAAAGTAGAAAATTACAGAAAAGACAAAACATGGAGGAGAAATCAGAGTCATGGTTGCCCGTGGTGACTGACCGGTAGCAAACACAAAGGAACTTTTTGGGGAGATGAAAATACGCTACATCTTGGACATCCCCCATGGTCCAGGGGTTAGGATTTGGTCTCCAGTGCAGGGGATGCAGGTTCAGTCCCTGGTCAGGGAACTAAGATCCCACCCGCTGTGTGGTATGGCCAAAAAAAATTTTTTTTAATATGCTATGTCTTTATGTCAATATGCTATGCTGATTACACACATCCTTTGCCAAAATTTGCACGGCTGTACTCTTCAGACCTGAGCATTTCTCTGTATGCAAATTTTACTTCACATAAAAGAATATATAAAAACATGTACGTAAAAGTTTTCTCTCATACAAGAGACACAGATGTAAAGAACAGACTTTTGGACTCTGGGAGAAGGCGAGGGTGGGATGATCTGAGAGAATAGCACTGAAACATGTGTATTACCATATGTGAAACCGATCACCAGTCCAGGTTCGATGCATGAGACAGGGCGCTCAGGGCTGGTGCACTGGGACGACCCAGAGGGATGGGATGGGGAGGGAGGTGGGAGGGGGGTTCAGGATGGGGAACACATATCCACCAATGGCTGATTCACGTCAATATATGGCCAAAACCACCACAATATTATAAAGTAATCAGCTTCCAATTAAATCAGGAAAAAAAAACTTTTATCTCANAGGGCTGGTGCACTGGGACGACCCAGAGGGATGGGATGGGGAGGGAGGTGGGAGGGGGTTCAGGATGGGGAACACATATCCACCAATGGCTGATTCACGTCAATATGTGGCCAAAACCACCACAATATTATAAAGTAATCAGCTTCCAATTAAAATAAATCAGGGAAAAAAAACTTTTATCTCATACAAATCAAAGTTCCCCCACCCCCCATCTTTTTGGTGACTATTCAGTACCATCTTTTTGGTGACTGTTTAGTCATTCTCTTCTCCAGAGGTAGCTGGGGTTCACAGCCTTCCCTGTCCTTCACTATCTCCTAGAGTTTGTTCACACTCATGTCCACCGAGTCAGTGATGCCATCGAACCATCTCATCCTCTGCTGCCCCCTTCTCCTTTGGCCTTCAATCTCTCCCAACATCGGGGTCTTTTCCAATGAGTTGGCTCACTGGAGAATACTCTTGAGAGTCCCTTGGACTTCAAGGAAATCAAACCAGTCATACTAAAGGAAAC
The DNA here is from genome assembly GCA_006410615.1 of Neotragus moschatus. Lineage (NCBI taxonomy): Eukaryota > Metazoa > Chordata > Mammalia > Artiodactyla > Bovidae > Neotragus > Neotragus moschatus. The sequence continues at coordinate 3,288 of SJYA01000372.1, forward strand.
CAACCTTGAATATTCATTGGAAGGACTGATGAAGCTGAAGCTCCAATACTTTGGCCAGCTGATGCAAAAAAGAAAGTAGAGTCTTTTATTTAACTTCTCTCCTCCTTCTCCTCCCCTCACTCTGATGCCTCTGGGTTTCCCACTTCGTCCAATGCTGGGGCCAGGGCAGGAGAGTAAGGTTGCCTATTTCTTGTCGAGGAGGGGATACAAGTGAAGCTTCCAGAAAGTCAGACACTCCTTCAGTGGAAAGCAGGGCAAACAGTGGAACTGAATTATCAAAGTTAGTTCCTTCAGTCATTCCTCAGTCCACTCAAATGCAGAATTTCACTTGCAGTTTGCAGGGTGGCGGGGGGAGACACAGGGAATTTGCCTAAAATATCATTAGCAGCCACAACCATTGAACGCTTCAGAAGCAAATTAAATGGCAGCCATTGCTCCAAGGGAAACCGTAAGAATAGACATGGCCGGGCAGTTTCCCTCTCCATTCTCCATGCTACCCTTCAGGATTTGTCCATTCGTATCAGCTATTTCAATTGTGAACATCCATGCTTGATAGTCTCACAGCTGAGCATCCTGGGAGAAGGGGAGGGAGAAGAAAATACGGTGCAGAAAGGGGCGGGTGGCAGGTCCCCAGAGGAGAGGAGAGGCAGAAGGTCCAGACAAACCAAGTGCAAGCTGCTCCTCCATCAGTCAGGGCAGCAGCTTCCCCATCCTTCACCTGGAACCAGCGGGGAGTCAGTGTACAGAGGCAGTCTCCTTGCGATGGCTTCACTAGAAAGCATGGCTGTACTGTGCTCCCAAGTCTCTCCCCGACATCCCCTGTGCACCAACCTAAACCCCCCACGCCCCACCCTGCAGTCTTGCCTTGCTCAGCATCCAGCCACACTGCCCACCCCCATGGGTGGAGCCAGACTTGGCCCCAGCCACCCTGCCCCAGGGACGTGTCTCCAGCCCATCTGCGGCCACATCCACTCCAAGGAGGAAGAGCAGCCTAATGATGACTCGGCAAGACTGGTTCAGGACACCCGTTACTCTCAGTGAACGCACTGGCCACGAGGGGTTCAGGTGCAAGCACAGGAGGACAGTGAAGGGCAGCTGGGGGCTCCAAGGATTTCCAGCAAGTGAAGCTGTTGCTCCAGAGAAAGATGCTGAACCCACCTGCCAGAGGGCTTGAAAGGAAGGTCTGTTTTCCCTCCAAAAACATGTTACTGACTTTTGTGAATTTCACCGTTTTTGATAGTCCTTTGTCCTTGTTGCATTGCTCCTTGGGTACCATCATCCTCTGACGACTGTCAGGTCATTCTCTTCTCCAGCAGTAGCTGGGTTCACATCTCAGTCAGGAGGTTCTGACCTGACTATGGGGTCACCGTCCTCTCCCAGGTCTCTACCCTTGAGATCACTGCTTCAAGCCTCAAAAACCACATCCTCACGGAAAACCGGAGAGAATGAAATCTCCGGTGCAGACTTGCCCGGAGGACTGGGCCAGAAGCAGGCTTGCCCGCTAGCACGCGGTCCCCGAGCCAGGCGATGTCCCCACCCTTCTGTGCCTTCAGCGTCCTGTCTGAAGGTGTGTCCAGGAGCCCCACGGAGCGCTCAGAGAGGAGACCCTGCCCCCTGCCTTGACCTGGGGTACAGAGCATGGAGGATGCTTTCGACTTACTGAATGGACCAATGAATGAAAGGGTTAGAGGGAACTTCTGGGAAATGCCTAGTGCCTTGCCTGGCTCTCAGAAGTGCTTAGCACAGTACCTATGGGAGGAGCATAGGGATAACAGAGGACTAAGCCAGACACAGCAGACCAGCCTCTGCTCTGCCCCCTGCCCCCCGGCTGGATGGCCCTATCTGTCACTGGTCTTCTGAGCCTCAGTTTCCCCACCTACAAATTCCACCTACAGTGCAGACTTGTCACAAAGCCTAAAGATAACATTCTTCTAAAAATAAAAGATCACCTGCTGGGGATGCACTGACGTCCCAGCTCAGAACCAGAGGCTATGAAATACCACTTTGGAGGGGTTTGTGCCACTAGACGGGTGGGGAGGAGGGAAGCTGAAGGAAAGCCTGAGCAGGCTCTGTCTCGTGGGGTGCAGGGCAGTTTGGCAGGTGGTGTGAGCGGGTAAGGAAGAGATGAGCACTGAGGAAGCTGGGCTGAGCGCTCGGCACCATTTGCACCTGCCAGGTGAGCGGGAAAGCTGTGCTGCGGAAAGATGCTGGAGGTGGCTGGGAGCTGTGTGCCAGACGAGGGCTGGGAGCCCTGCTTCTCTCTTTACAAATAAGTCAAAATGACATTAATTCAACCGCCCTTGATGGGCTCATCTCTATTAACTCCTGCCTTTTGGCTCAAGCCACTTTTTCTGTGTACTGTCAACCTTGGGCCCCGTAACAGCTTGTCACCATGATCATTATCAAAGACGGGGAGGAGGGATGGTGGGGGGCAGGGGGAGTGTTTGCCCAAGTTGCTTCGTATCAGAGGCTGTTCAGACAACAGTGTCTCCTTCATCTCATAAGACAGAGACAAGTCGTTTTGACATGGTCGGATGAGAACATACCCTTGGTTCCTGACAGTAACGGTCCTACACTGTCTGCCACCAGGGAAGCCCAGACTGTCTCCAGGCCTTCCATATTGTGTCTCCCAGCACAGCAGGACATCTGCTCAAGAAAACCTTGCTTGGAGGGAAGAGCTCAGCCAAAGCAGAGCTTCCCACACAGTCCTTCAGAGGCTTGGGGGACGCTTTCCTGCTGGGCCATTTCTTCCTTGACTGGAGATGCTGACAAATACAAGGTCAGGTCTTTCAGGTCCCTGAGACTGTTACACTGCTCTGCTTGTCACTAAGGACCCTCCACCCACCACCCACCCTCGCCTCTCCTCTCGAGGTGCTGCCCTACAGCCTTCCCAAGACCTCTGCTTACACCTGGACAGATCAATGGAAAATCTGAGCGCACTCTGGAAACCTGGAACGCTGAGCTGACATTCTTAGAATCCATGAGCTGCTGCTGTGGCTGGCGGGGGGTGGTTCTGTCATTAATAACCTCTGCTGTTGTTCTGCTGTCAAACTGCAACTCTGAGTCACTCTGGAAAGTGAATTTGAAAATACCGGCAGGCAAAAAGGAAATAAAAGCATCCTTCACCCCACCATCCAGAGTGAACACTCTGGCTTGTCTGTTTCCAGGCTTTCTTCCCATAGACATGTTTACTCTTTTTTTTTCATAGGAGCGCTCGATGCTGTTCAAACCTGGTCTCTACACATGACCACTGCAGACAGCTTTCCATGTCATTAAACAGGCTCCCACGCCTTCATTTTTAATGACTGCCCACTGCGTGCCAGCCGAGATGTGCCCCAGTCAATTCGTTATGTTGTTTTTCTCTCGTGCCTGTGGTCTGCAACTTACATCATGACCTGCTCTAAGGAAGTGCCAAGATTTAGCCAATTAGAAGCTCTTCATTAAAAATGAAAAGAGTATCCTCGGTCCTCTAGAGCCTGGGCCAGTGTCCTCATTCTCCTGAAAGGTATCTTTGTTGCAAAGAGCAACCTGGCCATCAGCCTGTTAGGCTGTGGACGTGGAAAAGAGACCCACTCGTATTTCCCGGTGGACTTCTTCAGAGAGGCTGGGCTGCTTTAAAAAAAAAAAAAAAAAACAGAGCAGGAGAAAATGTTTGGTGATTGTTTGTGAGCACACACAGGCTCAGTGGCAAAATGAGACGGAACCTTTGATTTCTAACCTCCTGCTGCACTGTTCAAAATTCCTCCCAGAGAGGCACGGAGGAAGCAAACTGAAGCACTCTGATTGTCAAATTTGCATCCTCTCTTAGCTGCTCATTGTCCCAAAAGACGCTTCACATCAAATCACACTTGTTTGTAAAGATCTTTCACCCAAGACAGACCACTTCTCAAGATACTGCTGACACGGAGGATAGAGAAATATGGAGAGAGGATTTAAAATATTGCAGGTCCCTGGGTAGAAATGTAAACAGATTTAACACCAGCGGCTTCCAGCCTGGAAACCCTCAAAGGATCCGGTGTAGAGTCCCAGTCAGGTAAATAACAGGAAAAACAGCAGCCACACAAAAGAAAACTGAAAGACGTTCATTAAGGAAATGCATTTGTTCAACATGTTTTTAGAGAATACCGGTAGTGGGCCAGCCCTGCTGTAGGTGCCGAGAAGCAGAAATAAAGATATGTCCATTTCTATACCCAAAGAGCCAACCATCTAAGAGAAAAGTCAGACGTGCCGGAGAACACATGAAATACTGGTGTGACAAAGGCTGTACCCGGGGACGGCAACGTAGGTACGAGGAACATGGCAACACAGAGGCGTGACTGAGAGGAAGAGGAAGGAAAGACAGGATGCATCCCAAGAACCACACGTGGTCAGGCAGGATCCAAGCGCAGGATGGATCCAAGCACCGGGCAGTGAAACTGGTGAGGCCACAGAAGCCGGTTCACGAGCTGTCCCAGAGGAAGGAGCCCGGGGTTTCTCCAGCAAGCAGGAAGATCCTCTGGGTTTTCACCCAGCACATGTCTTATGATTCACACTGCAAAGGCTTTTTCTGGGTAGTACAGAGCTTGTTAAGACTGGTACAGGAGAAAAATGAGCAGATTGTCTACTTCAGGCAAGAAAGGATTTGGGGCTTCCACAAAGGACGGTGATAACAGGGTTGGAGGGAGGAAGCAGTTCAAGTGGTTGTCGAGATGGAATAGACAGGGCTGAGTGATCAACTCAAAGAGGTGGAGATGGACCTAGGGGAACCAGGAAAAAACAAAGGGCGAGTAACACACAGAGCAAGACCCGGAAGGAAGCAGCAAAGGACTGCACCGGGCAACAGGATGGAGAGGGAGTCCCTTCCTTGGGCACATGGAAGTGGCAGAGGGCAGTCATGCAGAAACAGACTCTGACAGGTGTCACGGCCGCCTCACCAGCACAAGGCAGGAAGGACAGCTGTTGCTGGGAGAATGTGCACTCACTGAGTAAAGTAAGGGTAGACTGCTGAGAAGGACAAGAGTAGAAACCAGACCTCTTGGGACTTCCCTGGGGGTCCAGTGACTAGGACTTCACACTCCCCATGCAGGGGGCCCAGGTTCGATCCCTAGTCAGGGAACTAGATCCCAAAATGCTGCAACTAAAGAAGATCCCTCATGTCACAAATGAGACACGCCACCACCTAAATAATCTTTTTTTAAAAAAAGAAAGAGGATTTCTTGGGAATGATGATCAACGTGTGGAACAGTCACTAATGGGCAAGGATGAGGAGCCGGCCTTCAGTCCCAGGAATTATGGACCAAAGGGCGCTGAGGACCAGCGGAGCGCAGGGGCCAATCTCCACGACTGGGGTTTCCTCCAGGGGCCAAGTGGGGAAAAGACAGTGGATGGTGAATGGCTGCCCATAATGTGGCCAGCTGATGTAGGGGACGGCTACATCCCCTCCACTCAAGGGAACCGAGAATGCCGAGAAGAGAGAGAGAGAGCTGCCCAGGGAAGGAGTGAAGCCAGGAAGGGCTGAGAGGGCCAGGGGCCAATGGGCCACGTCTCAACAGAGCAGAGATGAGGAGGGCACCAACAAGAGGGTGAGCTATAGGGACCAGGGTCTTACCCTCTGCAGCCAGCATGCGGGCCCATCAGACTCCAAGGGGGGAGCAAACACCAGGACAGAAACTTCCCAGGAGGCGACCCAGGAGCAGGGGCTGAAGTGATGCTGGTGTCCTGTCAGTGCCCATGAACGCCAAGGGCCAGCAGAATGGAGGAGGGGCTGGGGAGGTCTGTGAGACTGTCCTGCTCTCAGGCTGGGCCAGACTGGGTTAGTTCCCCACCAGTGTCCAGGGCCCCGCCTAGTGGGCCTGTCAGCAGCTGCCACCTGGGCTTAGGTTGAGGTGCTCAAAGTCCTCCCAGGTGTTAAGAAGCTCTAAGAACACTGCCCTCCTGGGAGAGCAGCCTTGGCACTGACCTGAGGGGCCTGAGGCGGCAGGAGACACCCACCTCCGGGGAGACTGGCTTCCCCTGGGAGCCGAGGAAGCCCTGGAAGCACGGTGGGACTTAGCTACTGCCAAAATCCACAGTCCGTTCAGGGAGAGTCCAGTTGAAACAATGATGGTCCTACAGTTAGGCATGGCTGCATGTTTTCCCCACGCTTCCAGTCCTGTCTGAGGACACCCCAGTGCCAATCCGCCGCCGTGTCCTGAGGGACTGACAGATGTCCTCCCTAGGAATAGGGCAAGCCTTGCCTCACGCCATCACCACAAGCAGAGGAACATGTCGGCTGATAAACAGCCCAACAGTTTAAGGGACCCTCCTTACAACCGTGACCCCCAGGTCCTCAACTGCCACCCGTGACAAAGAGCCCGGGTTATTCACGTTTCCAGCATTTGAACCATGTGACCTCTTCCATGGTGACTCAGATGGTAAAAGAACCTGCCTGCAATACAGGAGACCCGGGCTGGATCCCTGGGTCAGGAAGATCCCTGGAGCAGTGAATGGCAACCCACTCCAGCATTGTTGCCTGGAGAATGCCATGGACAGAGGAGCCTGGCAGGCTATAGTCCTGGGGTCGCAAAGAGTGGGACACAACTGAAGCGACTTAACACACAGGCATACGGTGCTACTTTGGAAGGTGTGTGCTGTGCTTAGCAGGGCAGCCATGGCCGACTCTTTGCGACGCCATAGACTGTAGCTCTCCAGGCCCCTTTGTCCATGGGAATTCTCCAGGCAAAAATACTGAAGTAGGTTACCATGCCCTTCTCCAGGGTATCTTCCTGACACAGATCGAACCCACCTCTCTCAGTGGTCACAAATTACAAAGTTTTAACGCACGTGGAGGAAAAACTTCCTAGCTGTTTCCACCATTGAGTAACTGGTGAGCCTTGAAGCCTTCCCCGCCCCCCACCCCCGGCTTTGCTGCCATGGCATTTCTTTCGAGGCCCAGTGTGAACTCCTGTATAACCTGGCACGTGGAGATCTGGATTCCTGCCCTCGCTACTTGAGGGTCAACTGCCCAGGGGAGAAGGGCAATGGGTCCAAAGGCTCAGAACCAGCAGCAGGGCGTGTGGGGCTGGGGCAAGCAGGGCGCAGATGCCGGCTGGCAGCCCCATCCGGGTGACAGACCTTGACCTCCCGCAGGTGCGCACAGGCGCTGCTGGAGCACGGCGCTTCGGTGCAACTCGAGGGCGGCGCCAGCCGGGACACGCCCCTGCACGTGGCGGCGCAGCGCGGCCTGGATGAGCACGCGCGCCTCTATCTGAACCGCGGGGCGCGCGTGGATGCGAGGAACGGCCGCGGCGAGACGGCCCTGAGCGCGGCGTGTGGTGCAGCCCGGCGGCCCGATGAGTACGCGCGCTGCCTGCGCTTGTGCGCGCTGCTGCTGAGGCACGGCGCGGCGGCGGACGCGCGCGACGAGGATGAGCGCAGCCCGCTGCACAAGGCCTGCGGCCATGCGCGCCCCGGCCTGGCGCGCCTGCTGCTGCGGCACGGCGCCGACGCGCGCGCGCTCGACTACGGGGGTGCGTCGCCGCTGGCCCGCGTGCTGCAGACAGCCGCCTGCGTGCCCGAGGCTGAGCCGCAGCTCACGGTGCAGGAGCTGCTCAACCACGGCTCCCCCACCGTGTGGCCCGACGCCTTCCCCAAGGTAAGAGGGGGCCCGGGACAAGCCGCGACGACTCGCAGCGCAGGGACCCGGCCTGCAGCCCGGTGCCATACCACGCTTGTCAGACTTTCAGGGGCCGGGGAACCCCCTGGAGACAGGTGCGGATGCAGATTCTGAATCCGCAGGAGACAGGTGGCAGAGTCTGGGTTTCTAGCAAGCTCTCAGTGAAGTCTTGGGACCACACGTTGAGGAGTGAGGGCTGGGAAGCCTTTTCTAGAGTTCCTAGGAGACTAAAACGTTGGGGTGTTAACAAACATACTCGAGTGTGACCTTGCAAAGGTGTCACCTGGAGGTCCCAGGGACTTAGTTCTATGATGCTGTGATGGCTCAAAATATTTTGGCCAAGATATCTTTGGGTGTAATTGGTGAACAATGGAAATCAGCCTCTTCTCACATCTGTTATCTGACTTGAAATTAAATACCCTATGTGGTCATCCGCCTGATTAATGGGATTACCTCACCACACTCCTGTGAAATACTTCAGACTCCTGACATTCCCCAGCTGGGTGTCTGTCAGGTGAAGCGTCCCGTCCAGGGTCAAGCTTGTGCGGGGACCTCGACTCTACTTTGTAGACTTGACTCTGAGCAGTTCGTCGTTTTTCCATGTGTCAGATCTACACTGAAATGAGACAGATGAAGAATAAAAATTTCTTATCAGATAGACTTCCCTGATAGTCCTGTCGTTAAAACGCCATGCCTCCACTGCAGGGGGCAGGGGTTTGACCTCTGGTGGGAGAACTAAGATCCTGCGTGCTGGCAGGCACAGCAAAAATAAAAAATAAAATCTAACATAAACTTTGAAGGGAAAAAAAAGGCTTTATCATCAGAAAATAATCAGATACAAAATGTTTCCAAAAGAAAAGTTCTCAAAATACTGGTTAAGAGGTTGTCCTCCCTAAAGACTTCATTGAAGGGAAGCCATTCCATTAGAGGTAAAATTGGCTGTGCTTAATTTAATATTTATCCCAGACTTGCCAGTCATATGCGAGAGACATATTTTGGCCTGATTGGTCTTAAACCAATAGCTTAAAAGCTTTTATGCAAAAAGGACAATATTCTAGATGATCTGAAATAGTGAGATTCACACAGTTCTCAGATGCCAACTCTGCTTTGTGGGTGTATACAGAATACAGTTCTTGTCTCTCAAACGATAGATGAGACATGGAAAATCCACCCAGACAAGTCCTTGGGCATTTCTTTATTTGACAAACAGTATGACAGTTTCTTATGCCAACTCTTACACTGTCTTCAAGTAATTTTCTTGAGGCACTCTACTAATGCAGTGATTTCAATTTCCTGGGCTCTTGAAAGGGAAGAAATGCCAGGATTTTTATAGTCTGTAACATTTATATTACAGACTTTTGTAACATATTCATAACTTACATTTCAACATTTCCCAGTATTAGCAGGCTTAGTCCATCAACTGATAAAATGGAAACAAATGGAAACCTCCCACCCCTCCAGTTCACACCATGAACCAAGATGCATCTTACAGCCCTTCCGTCGTGAAACTGCATAAAGAATGAATAAGAGGGCTTCCCTGGTAGCTCAGGGGTAAAGGCTTCACATGCCAGTACAGGAGGAAGGGTTCGACCCTGATCCAGGAGGATCCCACGTGCTGAGGAGCAGCTCAGCCTGTGTCCTGCACCTAACTGCAGCTGTGCTCTGGAGCCCAGGAGCCGCAACTATCGCACCCACGTNTAAGAGGGCTTCCCTGGTAGCTCAGGGGTAAAGGCTTCACATGCCAGTACAGGAGGAAGGGTTCGACCCTGATCCAGGAGGATCCCACGTGCTGAGGAGCAGCTCAGCCTGTGTCCTGCACCTAACTGCAGCTGTGCTCTGGAGCCCAGGAGCCGCAACTATCGCACCCACGTCCTGCAACTGCTGAAGCCCTAGTTCCTGTGCTCCGCAACGAGGGAAGCCACTGCAGTGAGAATCCCACGCCCTGCAACCAGAGAGTAACTCCCGCTGACTCAACTAGTGAAGAGCCCACGCCACATGAAGACCCAGCACAGTCAAAAATACATAAAACTATTTTTAAAAAAATGAATAAGAAACAAAACAAAGACTTTCCTTGATGAGCCACAGTGAAAACTACCTGGGGCACACTGGACCTCCACGAAGGTGTCCTTGCTCAGGTGCAGCGTTCCAGGCAGCACTCTGGGGACAGGACTGGCAGCCCGTGGACCCTGTCTTCAGGGCTGGAGGAATCGCCCCAACTTGATCCAGAGACGCAGGGCAAGACCCAGTGGCTCCCCTCCGGGCCCCCAGGGGCCCTGTCCTGGGATCCCCTTGGGGAATCCTTTGTCAGCCACTCAGGAATGGAGCTGGGTCAGTGGGGGGCAGGCTGGATGGGGTTTGCATCTGGGACCAGCTGGCTGCAGTGCAGACCCAGGGGCCAGGAGCGGTGCTTGGCTCCTGGAAATGATGATGCAGTGCCCAGCAAGTCCACACCAGTGTGGAAGGCGTTGAAGTTTCTTTGAGAAATCTTAATCTCCAGACAGCTTTCACAGAATAGCAGTGTGGCCTGCCCTGAACAGAGCACCGTGCAGGCACCTGCGGATCTTCCCTCAGAGTTTGTTGAATGAGAGAAGAGTATTCCAGCAACTTCACCACCCCAGGGGCTGCATGGACTCTTTGGAAATGGGCATCCCACTGCTTTATTCTGAAGATCCCCACACCTCCAGAGGGTACACCCGCGTGAGTGCTAAGGGTGTCCACAGCCCCGGCCCCTGGCACCAGCGCTAGGAACAGGTTGTGGACAAAAGCGCGTTTACCACTGCCCTGGGCATCCCGAGCCAATGTGAGACTCTGGCCTTGACCCGCCCCCCCCTCCCTGTCAACCAAAGCGAACACTCTGGAAATCGGGCAGGAGCATCTTCCTCCACCAAGGCCCCCTGCGCGTGCTCCGCCGGGGAAGGGGTCTAATCACCCCGCGGGACATCAAAGGGCAGCCCTGACTCGCTCAGCAGCCCCGTGGAGCGCGCAGCAAACACGCTGAAACGAGCCACAAAGACGCCCGGCAGGCAGGACTCAGCGCCGTGGCGAGGCGTACACAGAAGCACCAGGGAATGTCACAGAGCAGGCCGGCCGTGGGCAGCCGCCGCGCTGTAAATAGATGTAAAGAGACACCCACGGAGCTCAGAATTACTGAGGCAAAAGGTTTCACAGCGAGCTCATGACATAAATCACAGTTCCCCCCCACGCCCAGACAAAGGCGCCAGCACCTCGGCGGGCGGACTCAGAGCAGCCGTCGGAGCCGTGCGCAGTGCGCGGCCGCCGACATCAAAGCGGTGTCACGGCTGGGGACGCTGGCGTGTTGACAATGCCAGGCCTTTCTGCCCGGCTGACCGCTAGTTAACACCAGAGTCAGGTCGGGGCGCAAGGGCAGGTGCAAGCACGGTGTTAGGCTGCAGCCAGGTTTGAATCCTAGAAGTTGTTGGGACTGAAGGGTCCCCACCCTGAGGAGAGCCACTGGCAGGAGGGCAGAGAAACGCACACGAGGGTGGGTCTGGACTGGTTGCGACTAGTTGACTTTGCAGGCTGGATGCTTGATATAGAATAAAGACTTTGCTCACCTTCTGCTGGCCTTCTGCTCCTCACTTGGGCAGTCATAAATAATTTCCATTTAGAGGGCTTCCCAGGCTTCCCTGGTAGCTCAGCTGGTCAAGAATATGCCTGCAATGCAGGAGACCCAGGTTCGATTCCTGGGTCGGGAAGATCCCCTGGAGAAGGGATAGGCTACCCACTCCAATATTCATGGGCTTCCTTGTGGCTCAGATGGTGAAGAATCCACCTGCAATGCAGGAGACCTGTATTCCATCCATGGGTTGGGAAGATCCCCTGGAGGGGAGAATGGCAACCCACTCCAGTATTCCTGCCTGGAGAATCCCAAGGACAGAGGAACCTGGCAGGCTACAGTCCATGGGGTCACAAAGAGTTGGACATGACTGAACAACTGAACACAGCACATAAGGCTTCCCAGGTGGCTCAGCAGTAAAGAATCTGCCTGCTGATGCAGGAGACTGGGTTTGGAACATCCCCTGAAGGAGGAAATGGCAACATGCTTCAATATCCTTGCCTGGAAAATCCCATGGACAGAGGAGCCTGGCGGGCTACAGTCCATAAGGTCGAAAAGAATCAGACACGACTAAAGTGACTGAGCACACACACAGACCTGCCCCCGAGTTGGAGACATGCCTGGACAACGCCAGTGATGAAAGCTTCCCCCACAGGCGTCCCTTAGACCCTCGTTCAACAAACATTTCTAGGAGCAGCTGTGCTCCAGGCTGGAGTTGGTGTTTAATTGACACATAGAGCTGCCAGTCACCTGGGCGAGATGGCCTTAACTCAGACAACCGCATACACCACTATGAAGCTGCTGTGGTGTGAAGGCCCTGCAAACCTTGAAAGTGCCAAACTTGGGCGGAGGGAGGTTCGAGGACCAAACCTGGCTGGGTGGGGGTCCAAGGCTCCTTCAAGCCTTATAGTGCAATCCCAGATATGAAGGCTGAAGACACAGCTATGTGGAGACGGGAGGGGAAGCTATTCCAGGCAGAAGGAACAGCAGGTGCAAAGGTCCTGGGGCAGGAGGAACACAGCAACATATGTGAGGTGGGGAGGGGAGGGTAACGCAGTGACTGGAGAGGAAACAGCAAAAGGAAGCAGCTGAGCTGGGGCACTGGGCAGAGCCCTCCTTGAGGGTTGCAGCCTTTGTCTTAACAGTGGGAGTCTATTACATCATCTTAAGCCACCAAGAAAGTGAAAGTGTTTGTCACTCAGTCGTGTCTGACTCTTGGCAATCCCATGGACTAGCCAGCCAGCCTCCTCTGTTGGTGGAATTTTCTAGGCAAGAATACTGAAGTGGGTTGCCATTCCCTTCTCCAGAGGATCTTCCCAACCCAGGGATCAAACCGGGTCTCCTGCATTGCAGGCAGATTCTTTACCATCTGAGCCACCAGGGAAGTGACATAATCCAATGGGAACCGGAGGTGGGGGTTGGGGGGTGACTTCTCTGCTCAGGGGTAGAGAACATGCTGGCCTAGAGGGCTGCTGGAAACCACAGGCTGTCTTGCACACCAGGTGAGGGATGTAGGCAGCTGGAACAGGGGGAAATGGACATGGAGGGCGAGAATGACTAGGGTTCTAGAAACATCTGCAAATCTCACGTCTTGCCTCTCCTTCTGGTCATTGACCACGCTGCCAATATGGACCTGAAGTTTTTGTATTTTCTTTTTTACCTAATTACGGAATTTGGCAAGGGGACTTCACACTCCAGTTTTCCGTGAGGGGAGCCTGAGGGGAGCAGTAGTCAAAACCCAGGGCTCCTCTCCCTGCCTTCACACAGCAGTGTGTACACACGCTGCCCCCCACCGTGTTAGGAGGGGTGAGCGCTAAGCAACAGCGCGCCTCCGTTTCCCTTGCTCTTGTTTTATTTATCCATCTACACAGAAAGTAATGTGCCTGTGTGATTTTTCCCCCCTTAATTTTCTTTCTGCCGCCTCATTAGCCGGAGAGAGCGTGCGCAGACCCTAATGACATCAGCGTTGTCAGAGTGATGCGGCCGCTGCGTCTCGGCAGACAGCAAGGAGGCAGTGGAGATTTTTAAACCGTGTTGGCGTAGAAATAATGAAGGCGGCCAGCTGCCTGGCAAACATGAGGGC
>SJYA01000372.1:16703-40301 GCA_006410615.1 Neotragus moschatus
GGGTGGGGGCTGATCAGGGGGTGGGGAGAGTCTGGAGCCCCAGAGAGGTGGAACAGAGGAGAGACAGGAAATGAATTCCCAGAGACAGGCAATAAGACTTTGTCACAGTCCGTGACCCCAGGAGGAGGGGTCTGGAGGAGGGTAGCTCTTCAGAGAATGGGGGTGGGGAGGTGGGGAGGTCCAGGTTGCATGCAGTCACTGGGAGCCATTGACTATTTTGCTAAGAAGTGAGAGAGCTGATGGGAGGGTAGCTGGAGGCTGCAGGTTGGCCTGAGGAAGGTCTGAAGGTGCAGGAACTGCCTAAAATACCTCAAAAGACAAACAGGCTAGATGTGCAGATGTCCAGTGTGAACTACTGTTTTTAACGGGGCATTTCCTCCCAACGTGGAAAGGGGGCCGGTGGGGTTCAGGGGCCGTTGTGCTCCAAGGAAATGCATGTTACTGGTGGCTCTCATAAGCCAGAAATACCAGCTCATCAAGAGCCCACCATGAGGTGCAAGGCTGGGAGACTGCACGCCTGCCTGGCTCTCCCTTTGCAGCCCAGCCTCCTGTGGTCATTCTCTCTCCTTCTCTAAAGCCCATTTAAGCCCAGCCTTGTGACCATCATGGATTAGGGAAAAAACAAATTCGGGGTGGGAAGGGGACTAGAGACGATAATGGTAATATGATTACCAGGTTCAAAGAGCATCTGCTCCTGTCTTCATGTTAAAGTATCTCTGAAGACATACACAAGCGGAGGGAAGGATGGAAGGAAGGGGGAGAGGGGGAGAAAGCAAATCCGTGCACCAATAGGAAGACCTTACGTCTGAGTCAGGAAGGGCCAATGCACCTCTGCTGCATGGCCCTAAGTTTTCAGGCAGCCAAGTAGACATTAAGGCAAATGTTTAAGTCCACCAAGTAGCAGTGGATGCTGGTGGTGGTGCAGTGCACTGTGGGAGATGCAGTAAAAAGTGCAGAAGTAGAAACTGAGGAACCGAGGTTGCATAGCAACCTGCTGACTCTGCTGGGGGGAGGGTGGGAGGAAGAGGCCTCCTGATGGAGCACAGGTGACCGGGAGAGTGTACAGACTAGGACCCCGGCTGGGCATCTCCCTTACCAGCCTTCCTCCACCTTGCCCCTCCACCATCTCAAAGGCTAACAGAGAAAAGGACCTTGGACTTCCCCTTCGTGTCCACAGACTTCGTGTCTGGATCTAACCTTAACCAGAGATGAATATAGAGAAAAATAAATGGATTCATGGGGGAGCAGGAAAAAAGAATGAGATAGCTTCCTGAGAATAAAAAGGAAATCTGTTCCTCTCATCAAAAGATCCAGAAGAAAATCTGAGAAATTGTATGCCTGTGTGCCATCCTGTATGGAGTGCAAGATGATACAGCCTTTAAATCCATAAAACCAAAACAAGATGAGAAGTCAACAGAATGACATGAAAAGGAAGATGGAGGAGATAAATTTATACCAAGAAAGCAAGAACGCAATGGTAGATGAGATTACATTCAGTTCAGTTCAATCGCTCAGTCATGTCCAGCTCTTTATGACCCCATGGACTGCAGCACACCAGGCTTCCCTGTCCAACACCAACTCCCAGAGGTTGCTCAAACTCATGTCCATCAAGTTGGTGATGCCATCCAACCATCTCATCCTCTGTCATCCCCTTCTCCTCCTGCCTTCAATCTTTCCCAGCATCAGGGTCTTTTCAAATAAGTCAGTTCTTTGCATCAGGTGGCCAAAGTATTGGAGTTTCAGCTTCAGCATCAGTCCTTCCAATGAATATTGGAAGCTTCTGCCTCAGTCCTTCCAATGAATATTCACGACTGATTTTCTTTGGGATTGACTGGTTTGATCTCCTTGCAGTCCGAGCGACTCTCAAGAGTCTTCTCCGACACCTCAGTTAAAAAGCATCATCTACTCAGCTTTCTTAGATTACATTAAAGGAAGTAAAAGGCAGAACTGATTCATAAAGAGAATCAAACCAAGGGTGTGAGTGAGGGTGCTGTGCTATTGCTCTGTGTGCCCCCAGATCCAGTCCCTGCTGTCTCTCTGTTCTACTCTGCATCCTAACAAGGTGTGGGCATTGTGGCTAGCCCCTTCAAGCTAACACGCAGCCCTATATAGCTGGCTTCTGGCTGGGTTCAGCCAGGCGAGACACCAGGGGAAATTGGAGGTGGAGGGAGAAATAAAGCCAAGGTGTTTCTCATCCCCTTCCTCCATCCTGAGTAGCTTCTACAGCAGCATGTTCCTCTCCACAGCTCCAGTATCTCCAGACAGCTCCTTCTCAAAGTCACAGCCTCTGCCAGGCAGCCCCTGCCTGACTTGGTTGCAGTCCCCCTTGAATCTCTCATAACAAGAAGCACAAGCTTCACGATTGGTTATTTCTAAGTCTCAGTGACATCATCAAAGAACCATATGCCTTCTAAGCTCAGTAGGTCAACCTTGCCCTCAAAATGGTCCTTTTCTTGGTCCCTAAATGGCTTCCAGCAACTGTTCCAACCAGCTTCCTATTCGGATTCAGCCACGTTTCTCTAGAAACCCTGAGGAAGTCCTTCTCTGTGTTTTATTGACCCCAGTTGGCTTAAATCCGCCCTTCCCCAAACCATTAAATGGTAACGAGAATAGAGTGATCATGATTGAATTAGTCTAATTGTCTGGAGTGTTTGGAAGTCAACCACAGTGTTCACTACAAAGGACTAATGGTAAAAGATCTTCTTAAGTGCAAACAAAGAAAAAGTCAAGAAATTAAAAGACAAAGTGATAGTCATAAAGGGCAGAGAGCCAACTCACAGATAAGTGATGTTATTGAAGAACCTACAACAAATGGATCAGAAATAATCATCAAAGATGTAATAGAAGAAAACGTAGCTGCACTAAAAGTCTTAAAGTATAGGACTTGAATGGATGTTCTCTGCAAATCAGTGATGAGAGACACACACTTATATACAGTCTAGCAAAAGCATTCTAAAAAGGCACAGAAAGACCTAGCAAAGCATCCAAGTAATAAAACAGGTTCCTAAAGGAGTAAAAATCAGACTGGACTCTGAGTTCTCTGCACTATTTTCAAAGGACAATTAAATATCATTTACAGATTTTTTTTTTTTTTTTTTTTACCATGGCATGTGGCTTGCTGGATCCAAGTTCCCCAACCAGGGACTGAACCCAGGTCATGGCAGTGAAAGCACCATATCCTAACTACTACACCACCAGAGAACTCCCCATCTACAGATTTTTTTATTTTTTAATTGAAGGATAATTGCTTTACAGTGTTGTTGGTTTCTGTCATACAACAACTCGAATCAATCATCAGTTCAGTTCAGTTCAGTTGCTCAGTCGTGCCCAACTCTTTGCGACCGCATGAATTGAAGCATGCCAGGCTTCCCTGTCCATCACGACTCCTGGAGTTCACTCAGACTCACGCCCATCGAGTCAGTGATGCCATCCAGCCATCTCATCCTCGGTCGTCCCCTTCTCCTCCTGCCCCCAATCCCTCCCAGCATCAGAGCCTTTTCCAATGAGTTGACTCTTCTCATGAGGTGGACAAAGTATTGGAGTCTCAGCTTTAGTATCAGTCCTTCCAATAAACACCCAGGACTGATCTCCTTTAGGATGGACTGGTTTGATCTCCTTGCAGTCCAAGGGACTCTCAAGAGTCTTCTCCAACACCACAGTTCAAAAGGATCAATTCTTCGGTGCTCAGCTTTCTTCACAGTCCAAATCTCACATCGATACATGACCACTGGAAAAACCATAGCCTTGACGAAATGGACCTTAGTCGGCAAAGTAATGTTTCTACTTTTTAATATACTATCTAGGTTGGTCATAACTTTCCTTCCAAGGAGTAAGCGCCTTTTAATTTCATGGCTGCAGTTACTATCTGCAGTGATTTTGGAGCCCTGAAAACTAAAGTCTGACACTGTTTTCACTGTTTCCCCATCTATTTCCCATGAACTGATGGGACCAGATGCCATGGTCTTTGTTTTCTGAATGTTGAGCTTTAAGCCAACTTTTTCACTCTCCTTCTTTCACTTTCATCAAGAGGCTTTTTAGTTCCTCTTCACTTTCAGCCGTAAGAGTGGTGTCATCTGCATATCTGAGGTTATTGATATTTCTCCTGGCAGTCTTGATTCCAGCTTGTGCTTCTTCCAGCCCAGCATTTCTCATGATGTACTCTGCATATAAGTTAACTAAGCAGGGTGACAATATACAGCCTTGATGTACTCCTTTTCCTATTTGGAACCAATCTGTTGGTCCATGTCCAGTTCCAACTGTTGCTTCCTGACCTGCATACAGGTTTCTCAAGAGGCAGGTCAGGTGGTCTGGTATTCCCATCTCTCTCAGAATTTTCCACAGTTTATTGTGATCCACACAGTCAAAGGCTTTGGCATAATCAATAAAGCAGAAATAGATGCTTTTCTGGAACTCTCTTGCTCTTTCCATGATCCAGCAGATGTTGGCAATTTGATCTCTGGTTCCTCTGCCTTTTCTAAAACCAGCTTGAACATCAGGAAGTTCATGGTTCACTTATTGCTGAAGCCTGGCTTGGAGAATTTTGAGCATTACTTTACTAGCGTGTGAGATGAGTGCAATTGTGCAGTAGTTTGAGCATTCTTTTGCATTGCCTTTCTTTGGGATTGGAATAAAAACTGACCTTTTCCAGTCCTGTGGCCACTGCTGAGTTTTCCAATTTGCTGGCATGTTGAGTGCAGCACTTTCACAGCATCATCTTTCAGGATTTGGAGTAGCTCCACTGGAATTCCATCCCCACCACTGGCTTTGTGGAGCCAGCAGGATTTCTTGGCAGATTGGACGCAGGATGCGGGATATGAGAGGAGCTAAAATGAATCCTAGGCTTTTAGCCTAGATGTTGGAAGGATGCGTGTGCCATTGAGAGGTAAGGGGAAGCTTAGGCGGAAAGGGCATCTGGGGCTAGGGGGAGACTCAGGTGTTCTCTTTTTGATGCCTTAAGTGTAAGATAGAGCCAGCCACGAGGAGATAATCAAGTAAGCAATGGATATTCAAACCTGGAGGTTGGGAGGGAGGTTTGACCAACCTGGAGATAGACTTTAGAGAGTTGGTGGCATGTGGATGGTGTCTAAAGCCAAGAAATTGATTGAGGTCACCAGGGAGGGAGAGCAGAGACGAGGAATGAGGACTGACTCCAAGGCCATCCCAGCATGAGAGGCACGCAGGCGAGAGAGCAGCAGAGGACCTGCGTAGCAGCAGCAGCGTGGCTGGCGAAGGCATGAGCGTGTGGCTTCTGGACGCCAAGAGAAGGACATATCCAAGGGGAAGATGCGGTTAGCTATGTCGGAGGTGCTGATGCGGCCCGAGGGGAGGCAGAGCCCTGACCACCAGGTGCAGCCAGCTCAGGGGTGCTCTTGGCAAGGGCAGATTGGGTGGGGTAGGGGAGGCCGAAGGCCAGAGGGAATGAGGGTACTCCAGCTGCCCAAGAGATGATGGGCAAAGACCGTCTCAGGAATGGGAAACCCAGTCTGCAGAGTCTCTCAACTCAACCTCTTAAATGTCTCTCAAAGTTTGTCTTCTTGGTCCATCCTGGCTGCCACCAGCTGGGTTTAGGCCACCGTCATCTCAGTGGTAAAGAAGGCACCTGTCAACGCAGAGGACGCAAGAGGCCCTGTTTCGATCCCTGGGTTGGGAAAACCCCCTGGAATAGGAAAAGGCAGCCCACTCCAGTACTCTTGCCTGGAGAATTCCGTGGACAGAGGAGCCTGGTGGGCTACAGTCCAGGGGGTCACAAAGAGTCGGACACGACTGAACGACTGAACACGCACAAATCTCTCCCCTAGACTGCAAAACTATCCTCGTAACTCAACTCTCTGCCTCCAATATGGCCCCATGGAGCTTTTTGCAACACTGTAGCCATGGCGATATTTCTAAAATTAAAATCTGACCCTGTCACTTCTCCACTCATCACCCTTCAAGGGCTTTCCAGTGCCCTGAAGATAAAGCCCAGCTTCTTATCGTGGCCAACAGCACGCTTCTGGCTCTGACCTGCTTTCGTCTCCAGTCTCAATTCTCACTACCCACCCCACCCCCCATGTCAAACCTCACATTGCAGTCAATATTTTTTATATATGTATGATTTTATTTATTTACTTATATTTGGCTCCGTTGGGTCTTTGTTGCTTTGTGAGAATTTAGTTGCAGCAGTCGGGAGCTACTCTTCATTGTGACGCGTGGGCTTCACACTGCAGTGGCTTCTTTGTTGGGGGGCACAAGCTCCAGGGAGCTTGAGCTTCAGCAGTTTTGATGCATGGGCTTAGTTGCTCCACGGCACATGGGATCTCCCTGGATCAGGAATGGACCCCGTGTCTCCTGCACTTGCAGGCAAACCTTCATCTACTGCACCCCAAGGAAGTCCCACAGCCAGTACTTTCTGTTCCTTCTCACCTCCCCTGTCTGATAATTCTTTTCTATACCTTGAACATCCTAGTCCTCAGAACTCTCCACATCTTTTGGAACTGCTGTCCCATGTCTTAGCTTGAATGTCACTTCCTGCAGAAATCTTTCCTTGACCAAGTCACCACACCATTGCAAATCTAGGTCTGACTCAGGTGTCATTTCTAGCACCTGGTGATTCCTCCACCAGAGAACCATGCCACCTACATATTTATTATTACTACTAACATCATGAGAAACGCTGGGCTGGAGGAAGCACAAGCTGCAATCATGATTGCCGGGAGAACTATCAGTAACCTCAGATATACAGATGACACCACCCTTATGGCAGAAAGTGAAGAGGAACTAAAAAGCCTCTTGATGAAAGTGAAAGAGGAGAGTAAAAAAAGTTGGCTTAAAGCTGAACATTCAGAAAACTAAGATCATGGCATCTGGTCCCATCACTTCATGGCAAATATATGGGGAAACAGTGGAAACAGTGGCTGACTTTATTTTGGGGGGCTCCAAAATCACTGCAGATGGTGATTGCAGCCATTTCCTTACTCCTTGGAAGGAAAGTTATGACTAACCTAGATAGCATATTGAAAAGCAGAGACATTACTTTGCCAACAAAGGTCTGTCTAGTCAAGGCTATGGTTTTTCCAGTGGTTATATATGGATGTGAATGTTGGACTATAAAGAAAGCTGAGCGCTGAAGAATTGATGCTTTTGAACTGTGGTGTTGGAGAAGACTCTTGAGAGTCCCTTGGACTGCAAGGAGATCCAACCACTCCATCCTAAAGGAGATCAGGCCTGAGTGTTCATTGAAAGGACTGATGCTGAAGCTGAAACTCCAGTACTTTGGCCACCTGAAGTGAAGCACTGACTCCATGGAAAAGACCCTGATTCTGCAAGAGATTGAAGGTGGGAGAAGAGGACGACAGAGGGTGAGATGGTTGGATGGTATCACCAACTTGATGGACATGAGTTTGAGCAAGCTCAGGGAGTTGGTGATGGACAGGGAAGCCTGAAATGTTGCAGTCCATAGGGTCGCAAAGAGTCAGACATTACTGAGCGACTGAATTTAACTAAAGGAAAAACATATTGCCAAGTTAACTGAATGGTCAATCCAAGGAGCTGGGAAGAGAAAAGGAAAAAAGAATTAATAAGATGAAGGCAAAAATTAATGGATTGGAATATTTTTAAAGAGAATTGATCAAAGAAATCCAATAGCTGATTTCTTGACCAAAAAATAATTAAAATAGAATTCCAGCAAGACATTAAATATGCAAAAAAAAAAAAGTGCAGAGACAATCCCTGCTGCTGCTGCTGCTTTTAAGTTGCTCCAGTTGTGTCCGAGTCCGTGCGAGCCCACAGACGGCAGCCTGCCAGGCTCCCCCGTCCCTGGGATTCTTCAGGCAAGAACACTGGAGTGGGTTGCCATTGTCTTCTCCGGAGACAATCACAGTGAATTCCAAATGAGAAAGGGTGCTTGTTCCTAGATACAGTGCAGATAACCGTCCCCATCCAAATTTGTTCTCCACCTGCCTGGACCCATCTGCAAGTCTCCTGGCTCTCTGCTCCCTGGGCTTCGTTAGGGCAGTGTCCCAGAAGCCGGGGAGGAAGGAGAGTGAGGTGAGAGGGTGTGTTCACTAGGTACCCTCTCAGCTTGAGGTTGGTGTGAGTGTCCCTCTGCTCCTGGTAAGACAACCCACTCCATTCCCTCACCCTCCAGGCCCAGGGATGGGAAGCAGCTCCGCTGCCAGCTGTGTCAAAACACCGCTCCTCGTGGTTATTCTGCACACACACCTGGCTAAACAAGCCCTGTATCAGTAACCCTCCTGGAATCATCTTAAATGTGCCCTCTGTTTCCTGTTACCACCCTGACCAGTACACCTGCAATGCTGAATTTCTTTTTTTCCCCCCAGGAAAATATAGATGAACAAAATTAAGCCAAGAATAAATCAAAATAAAGTATGCCAGTAACTGTGAAAAAAATAGAAAATATTATCACCTGCAGCTAAAGGTTCAAATGCAAAGTCCATCATGCTTTCTTATTTCCTGTAATTATCTACTTTTTAAAACCTCCCAGAGTATTAAAAAGATAGACATCGTCTCAGACAGTTTTACTAAGTTAACATTGAGTGACATTAAAACTTGACAGTAATGTTAATAGCTCAAAAAACTAAAGCTGTAAAGCAAACTTATTTATTAAAAGATGAAAAATGTCTTAACAAATTGAATCTACCATTCTATTTAGAAGACTAGCCAAATAGAGACTATTTTATGAAAGGCAAAATAGGTCAGTATTGGATAATCTTTTTGTAGCGATCTGGCTAGAAAACATTAAAAACTTAAATCATAAATCTAGTAATACAAAGATATTTCCTTAACTTAGAACAAAGTACTTACCCCTTCGTGGATCACAGCCTTGCCACGGCAAAGGGGCTTACATAACTCGAGGAAGCTATGAGCTATCCCATGCAGGGATACCCAAGACAGGTCATGGAGACAGGTAGTGGAGAGTTCTGACAAAATGTGGTCTGCTAGAGGGGGGAACCCACTCCAGTATTCTTGCCTGGAGAGCCCCATGAACAGCATGGAAAGGCAGAAAGGTGTGACACCAGAAGATGAGCCCCGAGGTGGGAAGGTGTCCAATATGCTTCTGGGGAAGAGCGGAGGGCAGTTACTAATAGCTCCAGAAAGAATGAAGACGCGGCCAAAGCAGAAATGACGCTCAGTTTTGGATGGGTCTGGTGGTGAAAATGAAGTCCAGTGCTGTAAAGAACAATATTGCATAAGAACCTGGAATGTTAGGGCCACAATCAAGGTTGATTAGACATGGTCAAGCAGGAGATGGCAAGACTGAACACTGACATCTTAGGAATCAGTGAACTAAAATGGATGGGAATGGGCAGACTTAATTCAGATGACCATTATATCTATTACAGTGGGCCAGAATTCCTTAGAAGAAATGGAACTATATAGTCAATAAAAGAATTCAAAATCCAGTACTTGGGTACTGGACAGAAACTGTAAGGACCTGAAAGAAGCAAAGGAGATTAAGAAGAGATGGCAAGAATACACAGAAGCATTATACAAAATGGTCTTAATGACCCGAATTACCACAGTGGTGTAGTCACTCACCTAGAGCCAGACATCCTGGAGTATGAAGTCAGTTGGGCCTCAGGAAGCATTATTACGAACAAAGCTAGTGGAGGTGATGGAATTCCAGCTGAGCTATTTAAAATCCTAAAAGATGATGCTATGAAAGTGCTGCACTCAATATGTCAGCAAATTTGGAAAACTCAGCAGAGGCCACAGGGCTGGAAAAGGTCAGTTTTCATTCCAAACCCAAAGAAGTCAAAGAATATCCCAACTACTATAGAACTGTGCTCATTTCACACGCTAGAAAGGTTATGCTCAAAATCCTTCAAGCTAGGCTTCAGCAGTATGTGAACTGAGAACTTCCTGATATTCAATCTGGGTTTAGAAAAGGCAGAGGAACCAGAGATCACATTGCCAACATCCGTTGGCTCATGGAGAAAGCAAGGGAGCTCCAGAAAAACATCTGCTTCATGGACTACACTAAAGCCCCTCACTTCATGGCAAATAGAAAGGGAAAAGTGGAAGCAGTGGCAGACTTTATTTTCTTGAGCTCCAAAAATCACTGTGGATGGTGACTGCAGCCATGAAATTAAGACGCTCGCTCCTTGGAAGGAAGGCTATGACCAACCTAGACGGTATATTAATAAGCAGAGACACAAGTTTGCTGACCAGGGTCCACATAATCAAAGCTATGTTTTTCCCAGTCATCATGTATGGATGTGAGAGTTGAACCATAAAGAAGGCTGAGCACCAAATAATTGATGCTTCTGAATTGTGGCGCTTGAGAGTCCCCTGGACTGCAAGAAGATCAAACCAGTCAATCCTAAAGAAAATCAACCCTGAATGTTCATTGGAAGGACTGATGCTGAAGCTGAAGCGCCAGTCCTTTGGCCACCTGATGGGAAGAACTGACTCATTGGAAAAAACTCTGATTCTGGGAAAGGTTGAAGACATAATGAGAAGGAGGCACAGAGGATGAGATAGTTAGATGGCATCACGATTCAGTGGACATGAATTTGAGCAAACGCTGGGAGATACTGAAGGACAGGGAAACCTGACATGCTGCAATCCATGGGGTTGCCAAGAGTCAGACACAACTTAGCAACTGAACAACAACACATTTATGTGCATTCACAGAATTTATTTTTTGTGAATAAATTTTGTCAATAAATTCACAAATTTATGTGAAACTACTATCCAAGATTATGGTGAAAGATTAGACAGTCCTATTAAATTTAGATGATGCCTGTTATCAATTACTGTTATTTAACATTGAATTTTAAAGCTCTAGTCAGAGTAATAAGACAAGGAAAATAAATGTTAATATTGAGGAGGATAAAATATTATTGCAAAAATTATTTTCTCTCTTTAAAATAACCTTAATAAATAAAGTATACTTATAAATCAGCTAGGCTTCCCTTGTGGCTCAGCTGGTAAAGAATCTGCCTGCAATGTGGGAGACCTGGGTTCCATTCCTGGGTTAGGAAGATCCCCTGGAGAAGGGAAAGGCTACCCACTCCAGGATTCTGGCCTGGAGAATTCCATGGACTCTTTAGTCCATGGGGTCGCAGAGAGTCAGACACGACTGAGCGGCTTTCACAATGGTTAAAAAGAACCCAGGATGGGAAAAATGAGCAAAAGACATAATCTAGCAATTCATGAAAAAGACAGATGTCAGCCAACAGTAGGTATTTCAACTTGTGCCTACAAATCTGCATGATTAACGAGATGATCTGGGTAGGAAGAAAGAGGTCCTCTCATACTCAGTTCTTCAAAAAGGGTAACAGCTTATGCACTTCCAGTTTGACAGTATGTTTTAAGACCTTTAAAGTATACACTCTCACTGGAAACCAGAATTGAAAGAGACACGTGTACCCCAGTGTTCCTCACAGCACAGTAGCTAGAGCGTGGAGGCAACCTAGATGTCCATCGGCAGAGGAATGGATAAGGAAGCTGTGGTACATAGCCACAGTGGAGTATTACTCAGCCGTTAAAAAGAACACTTTTGAGTCAGTTCTAATGAGGTGGATGAAACTGGAGCCTCTTATACAGAGTGAAGTAAGTCAGAAAGAAAAACACCAGTACAGTATACTAGCACATATATATGGAATTTAGAAAGATGGTAATGATGACCCTATATGCAAGGGAGCAAAAGAGACACAGATATAAAGAATAGATTTTTGGACTCTGTGGGAGAAGGGGAGGGTGGGATGATTTCAGAGAATAGCATTGAAACGTGTATTACCATATGTGAAATAGATCACCAGTCCAGGTTTGATGCATGAGACAGGGCACTCAGGGCTGGTGCACTGGGACGACCCTGAGGGACGGGATGGGGAGGGAGATGGGAAGGGGGTTCAGGTTGGGGAACACATGTCCACCCACAGCTGATTCATGTCAATGTATGGCAATAACCACCACAATATTGTAACTAGCCTCCAATTAAATGAAAACTATGGAGAAAAATAATAAACATTAAAAAGGGGGAAAAAAGTACACACACTCATTGACTTGCAGTTCTCCTTCTAGCAATTCAGTATAAGCAATCTAAGTAAGAAAGGTTGGACACAGAGAAGCTATATTCAAGGTATTCATTGTTGATAAGATAAAAAAAATATTATACAACTTACAACAGTTAACTCATTCAGTTCATTATGATACATTCATAAAATATTATATGGCCACTAAAAATAATGTTTAAATGCTCATTTGTAATTTTTAAATTGTTCACAGTCTATTTTGATGAAAAGTCAAGTTCCAAAATAGTATGCAAATCACTAGCTCATTTTTGTCTTTTACACTAATTCCTTTCGAAATACATAAAACCTTAGTATATACAAAATGTCGATAGGGGTTCTCTCTGAAAAAGAGAAAACTGAAATTTTTAAATCTTGCTTAGGCTTCCCTGTGGCTCAGATGGTAAAGAATCTGCCCGCAATGTGGGAGGCCTACGTTCGATCCCTGGGTTGGGAAGATTCCCTGGCAACGCACTCCAGTATTTTTGCCTGGAGACTCCCATGGACAGAGGAGCCTGGTGGACTACAGTCCATGGGGTTGTAAAGAGCAGGATGTGATTGAGTGACGGACACTTTCACTTTCTGTATCTTAAAGGGATGTTACATCTGAAAGAAGCTAGGTAGTGGTTTCGTCAATAAGTGTCTGACTTTTGCCACCCCTGGACTATACCCCTCCAGGCTCCTGTCAGTGGGATTTCCCAGCCAAGAATACTGGAGTGGGCTTCCATTTCCTCCTCCAGGGGATCTTCCCAACCCCGGGACTGAACCTGGTTCTACTGTACTGGAGGCAGATTCTTCACCAACTGAGCTGCCAGGGAAGCCCAGAAAGAAGCCGGGCAGGTTGTAAAGGGGCAACTGCCTTGAGTGTGTTCAGGAGCCCGTGAGCAGGATGCTGGCCAGACTTGCAATTGGCTCTGACTGTTGTCTACTGCTGCTGTTTGGTGCCTGACCTCAAAAAAATGGCTTAACCTCAGTTTTTCAACCGAGACATAATCAAAACTGTTTCACAGCACTTGGTAAATCCTAAGCCTCAAAAACAGAGAAAAATGAAGTTGCCCTGTTGTTATTTAGTCGTTAAGCCATATCTTGACTCTTGCAACTCCATGGACTATAGCCCACCAGGCTCCTCTGTCCATGGGATTTCCCCAAAATCAAATCTGAATTCCATCAAGCTTCTAAATCCAACTACTAATTTACAGAAAGCAGAGAAAAAGCGGCATCCCACAGGGATACAATCAGCAAAATCCCAACAGTGAGAAACTCCACAGGATGAATAACCCAGTTTCTTCAACAAATAAATCACACAAAACAAAAAAGAGAGATCCTAAAATACATCATATCAACCAATGTAAAGCTGTGGGGCTTATCTGAATTCTTATTCAAGCAAACAAATGATTGTTTTGATATAATGGCATTTAAGAGAAACTTGTGAATTTAAATATAGAGTATATATTAGATGATACTAAGAAACGGCTTCCCACGCGGTGCTAGTGGTGAAGAGTCCATCCGTCAATGCAGGACAGACGGATACAGGCTGGATCCCTGGGTCGGGAAGATCCCCTGGAGGAGGGCACGGCAACCCCCTCCAGTATTCTTGCCTGGAGAATCCCATGGACAGAGGAGCCTGGCGGGCTGAGTCTATAGAGTCGGCAGTCAGACATGACTGAAGTGACTTAGCTTGCATGCAGTAAGGCACTGTGGTCAATTTCTCAGCTGTTACAATGATTCTGCATTTGTGTTTCTTCTAAACGTCCTTTAAGAGATACAGGAATATTTATAGCTGACATGATAGGCTACATTGAATTTGCTTTGAGATAACATGAGGGAGGGGGCACTGGAAGTGTGACGAGGGCAGGATGGGCCATGAGCTGATGGTGGGTACGTGAGGGTTTACCCTACTGTTCACTCTACTTTTGTGGACTTTCAAACGACGATGTTTCATGACGACAACAAAAGATTTCTACTTTAAAAAAGCAAACACTTTCCATCTTTCTGAATTGCAGAATTTGCAATTAGAAAACAAGCACCCTTGGCCAGCAGGGACTACGAAAATAAGCCAGAAAGGCCAAGGGGAGAAAAAAAAAAACTCCAACAGCAAAGCAACTCTTCTCCCCCAACTTCCTGAAGCCAAAAATTGGGAACGCCACCCTTGTGCAGACTCCTTCCCCACCCCACCCCAAGCCCCCACTGCACCCCTCCCCCTACTCAGTCATTCTGATTTCTTTTCTCTGAGCAGCTCTCCAGACCCAGAGAGCATCAGCATATCCCTACTGGGAACTCCTTGGCCCAGACACCTGGGGCCTGACCAGGACCCTATTGTATTATTAGTTAGTTAGTTAGTTCAGTCCCTCAGTCATGTATGACTCTTTGTGACCCCATGAATTGCAGCACACCAGGCCTTCCTGTCCATCACCAACTCCTGGAGTTCACTCAAACCCATGTCCGTTGAGGCGGTGATGCCATCCAGCCATCTCATCCTCTGTTGTCCCCTCTCCTCCTGCCCACAATCCCTCCCAGCATCAGAGTCTTTTCCAATGAGTCAGCTCTTTGTATGAGGTGGCCAAATTACTGGAGTTTCAGCTTCAGCATCAGTCCTTCCAATGCACACCCAGGACTGATCTCCTTTAGGATGGACTGGTTGGATCTCCTTGCAGTCCAAGGGATTCTTGTTACTGGGATGCTATTGTTCCCTGGGAGAGTCGAGAGGTCACACAGCCATGAAGTGGCTGAAGCAGGATGCAGGCACCCCCTTCCACCTCCCCAGCCTTTCCACCTGGCCCCAAAACCCAGCCAACCCAAAATGTGTCTCCCACCTTTTCCAACCAGGTGCTGAAGAGCTGCGCAGCAGTCCCCGCAGTCATCGAGGTTCTTTTCAACTCCTACCCTCAGCTGCGCATCTCCGAGTCCTGGAAGGAGGTGATCCCCGAAGAAGTGTTTCAGGTGAGGGGGTAGCCCCTTCTTTCTCTGTTAGTACAGACTGTTGTCTTACTTCTGTTCTCCTATGTGGGGTTTCCCTATATCCGGGAAAGGATGAAACATCTGGGGAAGGAAAGAGAAGGGCAAATCGGGGGCATGTCTGAGTGTTTCTGTTTTTCTTCTGGAGGCTCAGTACTGACTCAGCCCATGGGTCTGGTTGGGGTGCTGTGGCTGTAAGGGCCACGTTGGCTTAGGAAGGTCAGGGCTCCATAACCAGTGACCAAGGGAGGGTGGGCTATGGAGATCCAGACTCCTGTGTGTCTGCTTCACCTTCTGACATCTCAGGATACAACCGAGGCAGCTGCGGGCACTGCATTTATACACGACAAAGTCCACAAGTGACTGCTGATTAAGAAAGAACATTTTTTAGTGTAGAAGCCTCTAGAAAATGGCCCCTCATGTTTTATTGACTTGAGTCCTGTACATATTACACACACGCATGCTAATTTCTTCAGCCGTGTCTGACTCAGTGCGTCCCTACAGACTGCAGCCCGCCAGGCTCCTCTGTCCATGGGATTCTCCAGGCAAGGATACTGGAGTGGGCTGCCATGCCCTCCTCCAGGGGATCTTCCCAACCCAGGGGTCGAACTTGTATCTCTTAGGTCTCCTGCACTGGCAGGCAGGTCCTTTAGCAGGTTCTTTACCACTGGTGCTGCCTGGGAAGCCCCCTGTGCAGATTAGGAATTCGAGGAGATGACCTGTATTATGAGATCACCCCAAACAGACTTCCCTCTGACTGGGCAGGAGCCACTCGACAGAAAAGTGCCCAGACCCGCTTTGGGTAGGATCTGGTGGCTCAGATGGTAAAGAATCTGCCTGCAATGCAGGAGACCCAGGTTCAATCCCTGGGTCGGGAAGATCCCCTGGAGGAGGGCATGGCAGCCCACTCCAGTGTCCTTGCCTGGAGAAACCCATGGACAGAGGAGCCTGGTGGGCCACAGTTCATGGGGGTTGCAAAGAATCAGACATGAGTGAAGCAACTAACACACACACACACACACACACACACACACAGAGCGACTTAACACACACACACTCTCTCTCTCTCATCAGTAGCCATGAGAGGATTCTCGTGTCATCGGGGCTCTTCTCTCTGGGAAACAGAAGGAAGCGTGCCGGTTCCACGTGCCCAGACTGACACTCCCCACCTCCTTTCAGATGCACCAGGCTTTCTACCGGTCCCTCTTCGCCTTGGCCCACACGCCACGCTGTCTGCAGCATCTCTGCCGCTGCGCCATCCGGAAATCGTTCGGCAGAAAGTGCTTTTCCCTCGTGCCTCTGCTGCCCTTGCCGGAGTCCCTGCAAAACTACCTGCTTCTGGAGCCAGAGGGGGTTCTGCACTGAAATCCAGCAGTGTGGCCCAGGACACTGTGCTCTTCTGATGGGCCTTGGATGGGACCTCCCACCCACCCAGTGCACAGACCTCACCCTGCTTCAGGTTCTACCTGGGCATGGAGATGGTAATAAAAGCCCTTTCTGCCTCTCTCAGGGTTGCTTCTGAGAATTGAAACTGTGAATGTCATAGTACCTGTATCACAAAGTACCTTTCCACAGTTCAGTTCAGTTGCTCAGTCGTGTCCGACTCTTTGTGACCCCATGGACTGCAGCACGCCAGGCCTCCCTGTCCATCACCAACTCCTGGAGTTTACCCAAACTCATGTCCATCAAGTCAGTGATGCCACCAGCCATCTCAGTCCTCTGTCGTTGCCTTCTCCTCCTGCCCCTAATCTTTCCCAACATCAGGGTCTTTTCAAATGAGTCAGCTCTTCTCATCAGGTGGCCAAAGTATTGGAGTTTCAGCTTCAACATCAGTCCTTCCAATGAACACCCAGGACTGATCTTCTTTAGGATGCACTGGTTGGATCTCCTTGCAGTCCAAGGGACTCTCAAGAGTCTTCCCCAGCACCACAGTTCAAAAGCATCAATTCTTCAGCACTCAGCCTTCTTCACAGTCCAGCTCTCACATCCATACATGGCTACATGGACTACCTTTCCACAGAGGTTGAACCAAAGGTGTGTGTATTTTTCCCAGAGTTGTCTCCCTGCCCACGATGGTTCAGCCACAATCCTGCTGGCCCCATCCCCAAACTTCAGACCCTCTGACTTAGGATAGGAAAACATTACACCCCTCCTAGAGCTCAGCCCCCCAGGAAGACTCTGCCCCCCTAAACATGACAGACGCCCACATGCAGAGAAGAGGACGCATGCCTCTGTAACGAGAGCCTCTGCCCAGGAGCCCACTGGCGCTTCTGAGTGCGTCATCGACCAGAGCCCTTTGGAGGACGCTGGAGGGGTGGTGAGCAGACACTTGGATCCTGTGCGAGTCTTCTGTCTGATGACCCCAGCAGACCCAGCTGATCCAGCTGTGAGGGACAGTCTAGGATGCCAGATACAGATTCAGGCTCATGGAGGCTACCCTCAGCTTAGCCTGAGCATCTGTAACAGGAGGAAGCTCTAAAGCCTAGGACTGGATTAACCCTGTTTTTATATTTTTTATATTCTGGTGCTTTGACACCTGGGACCTTTCAGACCGGGACTGCCCCCCCCCCAGGGTTAGCCAGTACTTAAAGACAATAAACAATGTGCCCCCATGCATCCTTCTCAAATACAACTCAACCAGCCCAGGGCTCACACCCCTACCACCTCCCTGGATCTCCTGTCCCTATCTCCCCATGCCACCGCCCCAACCAGGGCCACCCAGACACCTGGGGGCAACCCCTCTGCCTCTGAGCCCACTGCAGTTATTGAGATTAGCCAGTCCTGTGCCCGGGTATCCATCCCCATGGAAACTGCAAGCAAGGCTCCTGCCCACATCTCCTCCCCCCGCTCCCACCTCCTGACCAACCCTGGTGCTCCCCCATGTGATGTGGCCCTTCTCTTGGGAACTGTGAGGAATAAACTATCTCTTCACTGGTCTGAAGATCTCTCTTCTCATCTGTTGGCCTTGCATGCATGCGTGCTAAGTCACTTCATTCGTGTCCAACTCTTTGCAACCCTATGGGCTATACAGCTGGCCAAGCTCCTCTGTCCGTGGGATTTTTCCAGGCAAGAATACTGGAGTGGGTTGCCATTTCCTCCTCCAGGGGATCTTTCTGATGCAGGGATCAAACCCATGTCTCCTGCGTTGCAGGCAGATTCTTTACTGAACCACCGGGGAAGCCCTCTGTTGGCCTTACTAGACCTCAAAAGTTAAACCCCATATTTTACAACAAGGACTCTGTGAGCATCCTCTGAGGGTAAGCAGTGGCTCCATTTTTTTTCCGGTTTGAGCCAGTGCACAGTGCAGCTGGGATGAACCTCGGGCTGGCAGGGACACCATCCCACCGTGGCAGTCTGGAAGGGCTCTTCACATGCCAGCAGATGACTGCTGTCTAAGGTGGGATGTCGTCTGCGCCATGAGTGAAGCCCACTGCCGTGCTGAAGAGGGGACCTGGCAGGGCCACCCAGTGAGGACGGATGTCACAAAAGGAGGAGCCAGGCTGGGTCTTGAGGGATGGTCAGGTTTCAACACAGCGGGTCAGGCCAAGGGAGGCATAGGACAGCTGACCCTCCCACACCCTGCCCTTTGAGACAGCCAGTTCACCTGACCTACATAAGCACAGCTCAAGACCTCTCCCAAGCCTCTTCCACATAGACATTCAGGAGCCACCACTGGGTCAAAAGGAAAAGTTGAACAAAGGCTGAGGTGCAGGAAAGTGCACGGCCTATGGAGGGACAGTGATTCATCCTGAGGGAACGGGCCCCAGGCTTTCACAGCTGGAGGGAGGCAGGGCTGGAGGAGCTGGGAGGCAAATCCGGAGGACCTCGAGGATTCTGAGCTTCACTGTACAGGCTATGAGGAGCCATGAGGCAGGTGAGACGATGCGGTCCTAGTGAGACACTGTGTGTGTGTGTGTGCTAAGTGACTTCAGTCCTGTCTGACTCTTGGTGACCCCATGAACTGTAGCCTGCCAGGCTCCTCTGTCCATGGGATTCTCTAGGTGAGAATACTGGCAAGGGCTGCCATTCCCTCCTCCAGGAGGTCCCAACCCAAGGATCAAACCCATGTCCCCTGCATCTCCTGCATTGCAGGTGGATTTTTCACCTGCTGAAGCCCCAGGGAGACACTGGGAAGTTTCTTTGTCCTGGAAAAGGATGCAATACACTAGAGGAGTCCACAGTGACACCCCAGACGTAGGGCTCCAGATCCAGGCTGCTCCACCGAGCAAGAGGAACCGTCCCTTAACCAAAATCGATGCAGTTTGCTCAGCTGGGAAGTGAAGGCATGCGCACCTCTCGCACTGGGGTAGGACTCAGCGAGCTCACGCGTGACAGCAGCAGGCTTCTCCGCTCCAAAGGGATCTTGTTAGAACGCGGATTCTGACACCAGCATCCAGAGTGGGGCCCGGAGGCTGCGGGTCTGGGAACTTTAACATCGCTAATGAGCTTGGGTGACGCCCCTGCCCGTGGCTGGAGTAGGAGTGCACGGTGCAAAGCCTCAGAGCCAGAAGTGGTCAGGAGGAGGAACGCTCCTTCTATTATTATGATTGTCTTATTGCTAGAAGGGAATAGCCTTACGCTGGGATAAAGACTGTAGGAACGGAAAAGCAAAGCGACATTATTTTTGAGAACAAATGAGGAAGGCAAACAGTAAGAAATACAGCCCCAGCAGCTACTCAGGAGCCCTGTCCTCCCGGGATGTTGCAAATGAGAATCTGAGCAAACCTGCCGCCTGATACAGCCTATTCTTCAAGCTCCCCTCTCCATCTCATCCTCCTCAGAGAACACTTTGGTTGTACTTCTGAAATGTACTAAATTTTAAATATGTTTTGGAGTCCTGCCACAAAGCAGAGATCTTTTAAAACCACACCATATAGCTTTCAGGACTTTAATTCCCTGACCAGAGATCGAACCTGCACCCTCAGCAATGAAACCTTGGAGTCCCAAACCACTGGACTGCCAGGGAGTTCCCCACATTGACTTCACATTTCTAAAACTCTGACAAATAATGACCAATTATTACATTTCAAAAACACACTTCCCCCCAAATTACAGCTTTAAAACCACATGATTCTCACAGTGAACCCCAGACATCTCCCTGTAACTGCCTGAAATTCCTCCACTGCCAAAGAATTCGTCTTCATTATTTCATCCTCAAGAATTTTATTGGACAGCAAGGAGATCCAACCAGTCCATCCTAAAGGAAATCAACCCTGAATACTCACTGGAAGGACTGATGCTGAAGCTGAAGCTCCAATACTTTGGCCACCTGATGCCAAGAACTGACTCACTGGAAAAGACCCTGATGCTGGGAAAGACTGAGGGCAGGAGGAGAAGGGGACGACAGAGGATGAAATGGCTGGATGGCATCACCAACTCAACAGACCTGAGTTTAAGGAAACTCCTAGAGATGGTGTGCTGCAGCCCATGAGGTTGCAAAGAGTCAGACTGGACTGAGCGACTGAACAACAACAAAGCAAAAAATAAAATAACTGAAAATGTTGTGATAGTGATGACTGTGTCTAGTCCTGCCCTGTGCTCCACGTGGGAGGAAGCTCTGACATGAAGGGGACTTGCATAATTCCACATAGATAAGAGAAAGAAAAGATGGGAGGAGAAGGGCAAGGCTAAGAGAAGAAAGAGAGGAAGGAGAGAGAGAGAAAAGATATCGGGGGAGAGAAGTAAGTTAGCTGAGAAAACATCTGCAACTACCTTCTGCTTTAAAGCTAGGGTTATCTTGGCTAGCTTCCTTTGCAGGAAAAAAAAACATAGCCTGGCATTTCTTTTATTAAAGAGTAAAAATGTTTTCCATTCTTAAACAGTTCACATAAAACATCCTTACTTTTAC
Organism: Neotragus moschatus; assembly: GCA_006410615.1. NCBI lineage: Eukaryota > Metazoa > Chordata > Mammalia > Artiodactyla > Bovidae > Neotragus > Neotragus moschatus. The sequence continues at coordinate 37,521 of SJYA01000372.1, forward strand.
CTCTGAGTCTATTACACAAACTCAGTTCCATAAGACCTAAACTTTCTTTAATTTTAAATGTAGTGTTTAATGACGCATTCACATGGTTCAGAATTCAGAAGGTAATAAAAGAGCAGATGCTCTTACTACTAAAAAGGAAAAAGATAGCAGAGGAAGATTTTCCCTCCAACGTTATTATCACTGGCTATACAACTGCCAGGGCTTCCCTGGTGGCTCAGAGGGTAAAGCATCTGCCTGCAATGCAGGAGACCTGGGTTCAATCCCTGGGTTGGGAAGATCCCCTGGAGAAGGAAATGGCAACCCACTCCAGTATCCTTGCCTGGAGAATCCCATGGACAGAAGAGCCTGGTGGGCTACAGTCCATGGGGTTGCAGAGTCAAATACGACTGAGCGACTTCACTTTCATACAACTGCCATCTGACCACAGAGAGTCACCCCGGTTCTAGTGACTCCAGATGTGCTGAAAAGGATCCCTGATGTATGGCCATGAGTGTATGGGACAAAAAATTTTGGTGGTTTGGGTGTTATCTTAATCATCAGATGAGATGGAGTTCATTGATAGTTTTTCAGACTTTAATTCCTGCTAGCAATTTTCTTGATTAAGCAAAAAAAATAAAATAACAGTGAAAAAACTGCAGCAGGGGTGAAAATACAAAATGGACACGTGAGGTTCTCGGCCAACAACGGTCCTGAGAAGAGTCGCCCGTCTCCAGCACGCCCATCACCTGGACAGCAGGAGAGTCACAGACACAGCCCACAGGCAGGCAGGGCACGGGCATGGCACCACGCGATGTGCCATGCTTAAAACTCTGAACACTGCCCTCAGCCTCTCTTTCTAGTGTACTCAAAATCCATTTAATTTTAAGTTACATAATAATCATCAATTCCGCATGTGTTGAAGAAAATCNAGACACAGCCCACAGGCAGGCAGGGCACGGGCATGGCACCACGCGATGTGCCATGCTTAAAACTCTGAACACTGCCCTCAGCCTCTCTTTCTAGTGTACTCAAAATCCATTTAATTTTAAGTTACATAATAATCATCAATTCCGCATGTGTTGAAGAAAATCAAAACGACTCTTTAAGAAGCATTTGCAAATCCCAGTAACTGTACATAAGCTCCCCGGTTTCCATCTTCGAAATAAACCTTATGTTTTCATGTTGGTGGGGCAGGCTGTTGAACTTTGGCAAAGGACACTTAACCCTCTACAAAAACAGTGTAAAATACAGGCTTGGAGAATGAGCCTGTCTGCTCGTGACCGGTCCTGATCCGGAGGTCTGAGAGAGCTTAATCACTGCAATTGTGGATGTTATTAGCTTGCCAAGTGCTTTTCGTCTCTTAAGGGCTGCCCAAGGACCAAGTGATAAACCCGGAATATTGCATCTTTTATTCCATTATTTCAAGAATAAATTATTCCTTAGTCAAATTTTCTATGTGCACTTTGCATATTCAAAAGTCCCAAAGTTTCTACTAGGATCGATACTGCATCTTATTTTTGGCTTTCAGGAGGCATTTCAAACCCCGGGGTTTGTCTTGAAATTGTCAGCATCTTTCTATTTTAAAAGAAAAATTAATCTCATTAAATTGCTAAAATAAGCCTGAGGTCAGTTTCTAGGATCAGGCGGAAGGATTCCAGCCTTGAAACTTATTTTCGTGAGGTCCTGCAGGTGGCGCCATAAGCAAACGGTCTTACCCTCCCACCCACCGGCTCTCCTCAGAATTAAAAAGAAAACAAGATTTTGACTCATAGGATAAAGGGGAGGAGGGTGTAGGAAAACTATAGAATCGTGACATAACATATAGAATTATGCTGCTATAATTTTTAAAAATCCGTAATTAAAATATTGATTATGGCATTGCCTACTTCCTTTGTATTAAATATGCGCATTTTACAGGCAATGTGTTTCTAAATAAATATAATTTTGAGTTGACTCTTTTATGATGCCATAATGACAGCCCAATCCTCATTTGTGTGTGCAACGTGTACTTTAACAAAATTATACATTCACCACTGCGATGTAACTAGCTGGGTTTTCAGCCTTCATCTCATCTTCCGGAATGGTATTTCTTCAGTCCTAACACTCTGCTTAATCACTCCAATAAAAAGAGTAGATTTCTTTGTAATGCAATTTGCAAGCAATAAACATGATTGAGAATGCAGTATTCGCTGTCGACTATGTTTAATGCAGGGTTTTAATTCGGTGTGTAATTATTCATTCGGTAGCACTTTTCCCATTCACGTATCTTTTCCTGGATCTGGAAAAAGTTGGTAAGCTGGGAAAACATCGGGGCAACAGGACTTCCTCCCACTTTGGGCAAGCAGGAGTTTGATACAGATGTTACAGGCAAAGACATTTTTCTTTTATCTTCCAAAAAATAGGAGGTCACATTAACTCCTCGTACAGACACATAAAAATGTGATTATGGGTTCTAAACAGAACGCAGTGGGCTCCTAGTTAACACAATGAGATTTCTAGGAAGTGATGCATAAATTCTTCAAAAATGACACATTTCTCACGTTTCATTCCAATTAAATTACCGAGGCAGCTAACAGCGATGAGCACAGTGTATGGGGGTAAAATGAAGGTTTTCTTCTCGTAACTGTATCTCTGTGGAAGTATATTTTTATGAGAAGCAGTTAATATTAAGCTATTATTTTTCAGCTGCGCTGGAAGGGATATCTCGACTCTTTCTTGTCGAGCTCTCCCTGGAAGAGGCTGCTCCTTTGTTTCTTGGGTTTGTTAATAAGAAGAGAGGATTGCTTCGCTGGCTTCGCCACC
>SJYA01000372.1:58482-72729 GCA_006410615.1 Neotragus moschatus
GGGGGGGGGTAGGGGGGAGTCCTGAGGGGTTGGAGCACCGTGCATTCCGTGACCTTAGTGGCAGTGTCAATCTTGGGTGGCCCACACAGCCTAGTGGCCTGCTGACACCCCTGCTAGCACAGCCGTGGCCTCCCTGGAGAGGACGCTCTTGTGTACACACCCCTGTTTCTGTCCCGGGAGACCCCAGGCCTCTGCTCAGGCACTCACAACTGGAGCAGGCAGTCGCTTGGACCCTCTGATGTGCCAACCCTTCCCAGACAGGCAGGGCACAGCCGGGCCTTGTTCTGCCAAAGCTGAATGCCAGGCTCTGGGGTCTCACGGGGAGCCGAGATATGGGGTCTACCAGGAAGGAGGTACCTGGGCAAAGGGAGGTGGCATTAATCTTCATTTTGGGCCCTTATGGTGTAAGCAGGAGATCTTGGTAAGCGAACGTGAATGCAAATCACACCGTCAGAGTAATAAAGCGCTTGAAACTCCGACACACAAAAGCAACACCATATGTATGAAGACAACCTGCATAAATTATAAATCACATCATAAAAATTGATTGCCTATTTGAACAGTTTAGAAGTGAAAGACCTGAGCAGACTTCCACCCTCTCTGGCTTTGGGGCAAGGTCAGGAGCACAGGTCACTCGCTCAGCTTCCGACCAGGGTACCTAGGCCCAGGGTCTGCTGCCAGCCCTGTGGACGAGTCTGCTTCCGTGGAGGTGGGGGTGCACACCACCGGCTCTGCGCTGCCAGGAGGGGACAGGCCTGAAACTCTGGAAGCCCTCGGGGGCTCGGTGCCCACAGGGATCAAGGCCCAGTCTGCCCATTCCACCAGACCAAGGAATGCCGCCCTTCCAGCCTGCGCATGGTGCTGCCCGCTCAGACTGCCAACTCAGATGCAGAGTTCCCTGCAGAGGGCTGCCCTCCCCACGGAGTTAGCAGCGTGATGGGCAGGGTGTGCGTGCAGGCAGGGTGTGCGTGCAGGTGGCTGTGAGCGTGGAAGCGTGTTAATATGTGTGCAGGTGTGTGGTTTTCCTCTCACGTCTAACTCCGCCTGGCCAGGTCTCTTGGTTTTCCTGGATCTTGGGTATCCAAGAGCTGGACACCCCTGGAGGAGCCAGTCCCAGGCGCCTGGTACACAGCATCTTCCACCTTGAGAAGCTGGGCCTGCGCCCCGGAGCTCTGCCGGACTCCTGTCCCACCACCCGGAGGCCCCGGGAGCTGGTCTGGGTTCCCCACTTCCCCACTTCCAGCGCTCTCCCGCCAACCTGCACGGTGCAGTGTCCCCCTTTCTGGTCTCCGCCAGTCACCCTTCCCCTACCCCCACTCCGCCTCTGGGGTCTCTCCCCTGTCTGGAGTCTGGGCTGCTTCCCTCCCCACCCTGAGGTCCACCTCCTTCGCCCCTACCGCCAGGAGCTCCCCCCAGTACAAATTCGAGGCCTGGCCTACCCTCCTTCCACCGCCTGGGGCAGGCGCCCCGGAGCCCAGCCGCCCCCTGAGCAAGGCAGAGGAAAACGGAGGCGGGGGCCGGGGCCGCTGGGGAGACGCTGCCAGACGGCTAGGAGGACCTGGGCCTCGAGGGAGAGAGGAAGGAGGCGGTCGGGGGTCGAGGATGCCGCCCCCCCCCCCTCGCCTCCCGCGAGCGACCTTGGCGGGGACGCGCTCCCGGTCCCGAGCTCCAAATTGGGGGGTTGACCCCCGCCCAAAGCGCGGGCGCGGCTGGAGAGCAGCCTAGGGTCCCTGGCCCAAGGCTGAGGCAGAGTCCCCCGGGAGGCAGATATCACGCTGGGCGCCCCCCCCCCCCCCCCCCAGAGAGTCAGTCCTTCGTATCAGGTGGCCAAAGGATTGGAGCTTCAGCTTCAGCATCAATCTTTCAACAGATAGTCAGGGTTGATTTCCTTTAGGTTTGGCTGTCTGAAAGCATACGTTCTTTGGTGCTCAGCCTTTTTTATGCTCCAACACTCACATCTGTCTCCAGGATCCTTGCCTGGAGAATTCCATGGACAGAGGAGCCTGGTGGGCTACAGTCCATGGGGTCGAACGGACACAACTGAGCGACTTTCATTTTATCACATTTGTACATTACTACTGGAAAAACCATAACTGACTATACGGATCTTTGTCAGCAAAAGTGATGTCTCTTCTTTCTAAACTTGCAAAAAGGTGGCCAAACTCACCTTGTCTTAATCTCCATGTTTACAGGGCTGGGTAAAACTGCAATTTCTCTATGTTTTAAAAGTTACTTTGAACTAAACTTTATTCTGAAAATATGACAATTGTATATTTAAATTGACTGCAGTATGAAATGTAGTAAAGTTCCCATAATGCAATATTCTCCATGTTAAAAATAGTGATTTTGTTTCTACCAGTGTGGAAACCAGGTACCTGGATGGTGGGAGTTTCCTGTGTGTGAAACCTAGACTTCTGGGCTTTCTCTGTCCCGTCAGTGGTTTTTTTTTTCCCTTCACCAGCCCTATGGAGAACCCACCTCTTTTCATGTTTCTACAGACACCCGGCTGTTCTTAACTCCCCAAATGGTTTCCCCTTAGTTACTCTAACTCTTTTCTGGAGATCGACTTCATATTCCAAACCTAATCTCATTTCTCTCTCCTCCAGACATTATGTCATGAGGCTTGCTTGTTTTGACACACACTTCAGGACCAGCTGCGCTTACCTGCAGATGACCATTCTGGTTTGCAGGCGTCTAGTATTTCCATAGCTACTTGAAGCACGGGAGCTGCTTGGAACATGGAAAAGTAAAATAAAAAATGTAAGAGGATCAGGCATATGAAATAGAGGAGTGAATATTTATCACACATCTTCCGTAACTAATGGGCATTTTCCATATTGGATGTGTGAAGAGAAAAATATAGAATCGATACAAAACCCCTCACCAAGGTTGCAGTTTCAACTTCAACTATGCTGCGCCCGTAACCTCTCATGTTGCAATCAAGTTGTAGAGTCTAATAAATATTTTTCTTTGCTTTGAATTATATTTAGGACTTCCCTGGTGACTCATTGGTAAAGAACTTGCTTGCCAGTGCAGGAAATAGAAGAGATGTGGGTTCAATCCCTAGGTCAGGAAGATCCCTTGAAGGAGGAAATGGCAACCCACTCCAATATTCTTGCCTGGAGAATCCCATGGGTGAGGAGCCTGGTGGGCTACTGTCCACAGGGTCTCAAAGAGTTGGACACAACTGAACGTGTGCACATACCTGCTTGTATTGTATTTATGCTGAATGAGAAAAGTTTTTCAGAAAGGTCTTTTTTTCTTACTGTAACAAAAATATAAGTAAAACCTGTTGTAATCATGCTATTCTATCTGGATAGAGAAGTGAAAGATCGGTGATTTTAGGTTTTTGCCCTGGTTTATAACTTTTAACAAATGTCCTTGAAGACTATGTGATTGTTGTACTTTAGACCCTCTGCCTGAAATATTGAACTCTTGCCTAGCTGACCATCTCAGACTTCAAGGGCTCAACTATCCTCACGATACAGCAAAGCCCAGACATCAGTAATTCCTTCTTTCCTAGCTACTACCTGGTACCCCAGAACCCTTAACATAAATCATACAAAGGGCTGCACTAAAGCAAGAAAGTGCCTGTTTATCTGCATTAATTTATATCAGGTGGCAAGTCTGGGAAAGGCAGGCTTTATCTCCACGTGCCAGTCACAGCACAGTGGCCACGTGCTATTTCAAAACCTTGACTCACTCACTCCACGTAATCTGTTACCAGGAGAGCCCTGTCTCAAAGTTTGTTCTGCTTCGACTCATACATGATTTGATTCAATCAATGAGCAGATGTCTCTTTGTGTCTTTTGAGATTTACTGGCATGTTTCCTCTAATCATTTAATCCACCAATGTCTAGGGCCAATTTAGAAATGAAATTGAACATCTTCAACCCCAAGCTGAATCCCCTTTGCACAGGCTGATTGTGGAGGATGGGCTTCTAGGTAGGTGAACCGATAGAGGAGGTGCCTGAAATCACCTCAGTGAAAACATATGATCAATGGAAATGAAAAGACAGAGACTTCAACACTTCTGCTCTCCAAATCTCTGGATTGTGATTAAAGGGTAAATGGCCAATGAGGCAGGCAGGGGAGGTGTGGCAATCTTTTTGCAACTAGAGGTTGCTTTTGCTATTTGTTTTTTTTTTTTGTTTTTTTTTTTTTTTTTTTTTTTGGAGAAAGGTAGACTACAGAGCAAGATCAGACTAGCCTGCCTCATTTTCATGCTTCCTGTGATATTAATAACATTTTCGTGGCTTTGGTGATGTCCATCAATGCCCTGCTCAAAGGATTCAGTTATGGAGAAAGCATTTTGGAATCTTCAGTATTAAACCTTCTTTATTTTCTTTTTTCTTTTTTTTTGTTTTCTTTTTATTATCATTTTTTTATTTTTTAGTTTGTTTTGCTTTACAATACTGTATTCGTTTTGCTATACATTGACATGAATCAGCCACGAGTGTACATGAGCTCCCAATCCCAACCCCCTCCCCTTCCCGCCCCACACCATCTCTCTGGATCATCTCCGTGCATCAGTCCCAAGCATCCTGCATCCTGCATCGAACCTAGATCAGTGATTCGTTTCACCTATGATATCATAGGCACCTGGTTCCTAGCATCTCACTGTTGTTGTTTTGTTGGCCGATTAAAACCTAACTTTCTAAATGCATCTGCACTTTTCTTTATTTAAAAAGGATACTGAACTTTTAATTTTTATTTTGGTGCTCTCTATCTTTCCCCACAGTAAATGAAAACTCAATATCTCTGTCTTAGAAAAAAAAAGTCACTAATTGGATCACCTTTTATTTACTTGCTTGTACTCTCCATTCTCTGTGTACTGAAAACATTTTTGCAAGGGCTGCTCTATTCTTAGGGACAAATTGATTCACAAATAGAATTTGGTGGAAAATGCAATGGGAGAGAAAGAGCCAGAGGGAAATCAGAGCAGGAGATAAAAGAGTCAGCAGATTAGGAGAGAATCAAAAATAACTCTGGCATAGATATACCTTAATTAAGGAATCAATGTCTTCTAGGTGGGCATACTATAGCCCTTCATGATTTGCATGAGAAAACAAACAAACATATTTGGCAAAACAGTATTTCTCTCTATATAAAACCCTATTTTGCAGATGAAATGGTTTACATATATATTAGGGGGCTTAGTTTAATTCAGGTGACCCTTATGTCTACTATTGTGAGCAAGAATCCCTTACAAGAAGTGGAGTAGCCATCATAGTCAACAAGAATCCAAAATGCAGTACTTGGATGTGATTTCAAAAATGACAGAATGATCTCTGTTCATTTCCAAGGCAAATCATTCAGTATCATAGTAACCCAAGTCTATGCCTCAACTAGTAATGCTAAAGAAGCTGACATTGAACGGTTCTATGAAGACCTACAAGATCTTCTAGAACTAACATTCCAAAAAGATGTCCTTTTCATCATAGGGGACTGGAATGCAAAAGTAGGAAGTCAAGAGATACTTGGAGTAACAGGCAAGTTTGGCCTCAGAGTACAAAACGAAGCAGGGCAAAGGCTAAGAAAGTTTTTCCAAGAGAATGCACTGGTCATAGCAGACACCCTCTTTTAACAACACAAGAGAAGACTCTACACATGGACATCTCCAGATGGTCAATACCAAAATCAGGTTGATTATATTCTTTGCAGTCGAAGATGGAGAAGCTCTATACAGTCAGCAGAAACAAGACCAGGAGCTGACAGTGGCTCAGATTACGAACTCCTTATTGCCAAATTCAGACTTAAATTGAAGAAAGTAGGGGAAAATACTAGATCATTCAGGTATGACCTAAATCAAATCCCTTATGACTATACAGTGGAAGTGAAAAATAGATTCATGGGATTAGATCTGATAGAGCCCTTGAAGAACAATGGACAGAGTTTTGTACCATTGTATAGAAGGCAGTGATCAAGACCAATACCAAGAAAAAGAAATGCAAAAGGGGAAAATGGTTGTCTAGGTGGCTTTGCAAATAGCTGAGAAAAGAAGTTAAAGGNCCCCCCCCCATCTACTTCCCGCCACTGGGCCCGCGCCTTTGTCAGGCTATCCGGCTCTGGTGTGGCCGCGCGTCCTCTTAAAGGGCCCGGCCCCCTGGCTCGGGCTCCAAGGCCGCCCGAATGACAAAGGCCGAAATGGGATTACACCGACCTGATCCCATGAAGCCCGCCCCCGCCACCCCGGCCCGCGCTCAGGCGGCCTCACCCCAGCACGTTCCCCTCTCCCCCTTCCAAGCCCGACTTCCGCCGCGCACCTGGCTCCGCGGGGACCCAGAAGCCCCCTGAACGCCTTGGAGGTTTGGAAGTGGCCGCCTAACCCCAGGGAGGGAGCGCGGCCTGGCTCTGAATGACAAAGCACGGCCTGGCCACCCCGGGGAAGGAAATCCAGAGCGGCTGACCCCGGCACAGCTTGGAGGGGCCTCCCTGCGGCCCAGTGGGGGTGGGGGTGTGCAGCCAGGCTATCAGAAACCAGGGCCTGGTGGTCNAGGGAGGGAGCGCGGCCTGGCTCTGAATGACAAAGCACGGCCTGGCCACCCCGGGGAAGGAAATCCAGAGCGGCTGACCCCGGCACAGCTTGGAGGGGCCTCCCTGCGGCCCAGTGGGGGTGGGGGTGTGCAGCCAGGCTATCAGAAACCAGGGCCTGGTGGTCTGGATGGAAGTTTCCCCGAGCATCTCTCCCACGGGGCCAGCAGGGTAGCTGGAGCCTGGGGCGCACGCGGGAACAGGAAGGACACACCCCTGCACCCAGGGCTTCACCCATCCACTCATCTCACCGCCCTGGGGGACCACAGGGGACCCTCCCGGTCTGCGGCTGTAACAGCCAGACTGGGGAAGTGGCCTCCCCGTCAGGGAGGCACTTGCAGTGGGGCCTGGATCACTCAAAAACCTGATCTCTTTCTCCAAAAGCTTTGGGCCCTGAGGCCGAGGCCACTGGCTCACACAGCCAGCCTCCTGAGGCAGGGGTCAGTGTCGGGGAGACAGAGGTTCCAGCGGTCTTGTTGGTGGACAGGGGGGGACTGAGGGGCGGGGCTGGGATGCCTGACCCCCTTTGGAGTTTCCCTTTCTCTTCAAGTAAAGAGTCCATCATCTGACAAGGATGAAGTTGGGTAGGTCTTCCAGAGAGGGGGTGCAGAGCAGCACAGAGAACCTGGAGGGGAGTCAGGTCTTAGTGGTAACCCCCTTAGCTAACCTTGGGTTTCCCGGATAGCTCAGTTGGTTAAGAATGCCCCTGCAACGCAGGAGACACAGGTTCAACTCCTGGGTCGCGAAGATCCCCTGGAGAAGGGATAGGCTACCCACTCCAGTATTCTGGGGCTTCCCTGGTGGCTTAGCTGGGACCTGGGTGAGATCCTGGGTTGGGAAGATCCCCTGGAGAAAGGAAAGGCTATCCACTCCAGTATTCTGGCCTGGAGAGTCAGACACGACTGAGCAACTTTCACTTTCTTTCACTAGCTAACCTGACCAAACCTGCCCACCCCACCCCCTGGCCTCTACCCTCCCACTGGCTACTCTCCTCTTCCCCTACTCTCCGCACGCCCCCCACGCCCCCCTCTACCCCCACATCTGAACCGTTGTGTCTTCAGCTGATGGCTTGGCACAAGGTCCCAGACTTCAGGATGCCTTGGTTGGGGAAGTTAATGATAAAGCCCAGAGGACGTGCGTGGTGACGCCAGGGCCACTGCGGCAGCCCGCCCGGGGCCTCAGTGCACAGGCTGAGCTCAGACCACCTGGGTTCCCTCCCTTGGAGGCTCAGCTCGCTGACCCCGCTTTCCGTCAGCATCAGCGGGGCTGATCCAAGGGCCTGGTGCAGGCTCAGGGCTCTGGGCAGTGCGGGGCACATGGTTGGCCACAATGAGCCACTGTTTCTATTTTTATTGGGACAGAAGCAGGCTCCGCAGCTGAAGGCCAGGCAGAACCAGCCAGAACATGCGTGGACACATCTGCCTCTACAGCTGCCCCTCTGCTGGGTGACCTCAAGCGCCACAGTGAGCCCCCTTCCACCTGCCCAACCCGGGTTGGTCCCACCACGGCCAGGGCCATTCGCTGTTCAGTCCTGTCCTTTGTGGAGGTGGCCTGGAATCAGCAGCTCTGTGTTCACTCATTTGACAAACACGTTTAGGTCCTGCATAAGCACCTTCTGCCCTCAGGGAGCCCAAAGTCCATGGCGGGAGAGAGCTGCCTGGGCTGGGGACCACCTGGGGCAGGAGGTGCCTCTTCAACCATAAAGACCGTCTCAACTCAGACTTCCTCCATGAAACTAAATGGCTTCCGTGATCCCCACGTGCTAGCTGATGGGATCTGCTGTGATGGCAGCTAAGTGACAACTTAGACCCGAAGTCAGGGGTCCCTGGGGTGGGCCTGGGGGGGAGGCAGGAGTCTAGCTCTAGTTGTTCTGCACAAAGCCCGACCTCGGAGGTCTCAGCAGCTGTGTCGATTACGAATAACGTGAAGTCTTGTTTCAGAAGGGGCTTCATCGTGCCTCATATTTGCACAATTCCTCCTCGGCACAGACGCTCATCTCCCTCCAGAGGGGCCTGGTGGGATGATTAAGAAAGCTGCCAGGAGCCCCAGCCCTGTAAAAGCTAAGTTAAGCTTTTAAACGCATTGTTGTTGCCCTCTTTAATCAAAGAATCTCCAAGTTGGGTGAAATCCAGCCACATTTAACATTTGATTTTCTAGTAACTTGGGGGCACTCAGCCACCCACATGCAGAAATATCACAGACTTTCATGTGATCATTCAAAATATTTGTGTTACCAAAGCTGTCACTTCATGTACACATATGTGATGATTACTTTGGGGCTTTAGACTAAGGATCATTGAAAAATGCTTATCAGTATTTTGAAGTGCATTTCCGTTTTGTATGACCATGGCTGGCATTTTTTCCCCAATAATTTTCATACTTCAGGATTNAGTGAGTTTTGCATAACTGGGTGAGGAAGGATTTCCTATGCATCGCACTAAGGGTGAGAACCATAAAAGTAAAGACTGAGTTGAAGACACAAGTGTTAAAATTCTGTACATTAAGTAAATGATAAAATTGGAAAAGAAACAATGAGAAAAAGTCGTAAACGTGCTATGTAAAGGGCTAATGTCCTCTAAGTTTACACACCATCGAGGAAAAGGCAAATACACCAAAGAAGAGTGAGTGAAGTGTGTGCAAGAGCGTAATGTCCTCTAAGTTTACACACCATCGAGGAAAAGGCAAATACACCAAAGAAGAGTGAGTGAAGTGTGTGCAAGAGCGTGCTGTTATTTAGTCTCTGGGTTGTGTCCGACTTTCGTGACCCCATGGGCTGGAGCCTGCCAGGCTCCTCTGTCCTTGGGATTTTCCAGGCAAGAATACTAGAAAGAGTTGCCATTTCCTTCTCCAGGGGATCTCCCCAACCCAGGAATCAAACTTGTATCTCTTTCATTGGCAGGCAGATTCCTTACCATCCACTGAGCTGCTGAAGAATTGATGCTTTTGAGCGGTGGAGTTGGAGAAGACTCTTGAGAGTCCCTTGGACTGCAAGGAGATCCAACCAGTCCATTCTGAAGGAGATCGGCCCTGGGATTTCTTTGGAATGAATGAAACTCCAGTACTTTGGCCCCTTCATGCGAAGAGTTGACTCATTGGAAAAGACTCTGATGCTGGGAGGGATTGGGGGCAGGAGGAGAAGGGGACGACTGAGGATGAGATGGCTGGATGGCATCACTGACTTGATGGACGTCAGTCTGAGTGAACTCCGGGAGTTGGTGATGGACAGGGAGGCCTGGCGTGCTGCGATTCATGGGGTCACAAAGAGTCGGACACGACTGAGTGACAGAACTGAACTGAACTGAACTGAGCCACCAGGGAAGCCCATATGCTAGGTAAACAACAACAAAATACAATTTGTTATTAAGCATAAAGAATGTCAACCCCAATACTGTTAAAACGCAGATAGACTAAGAGATTGTACTTTTTGCCTTTCAAATTGGAAAAAAAACAAATGTTAGTACTCTATCAGTGAAGTGCTGGGAACCAGAGAGCCTCATTCCTCAGTGAGTGTTTAAATCATATGAGCTTTTTCTTTTTTTTTTTACATGAAAAGTTGTTCATGCTCATTTAAGTTTAAAGAAGTAGGTTATCATGACAATTAAGGACTCCGTATGATTATTGATTGAATCTTGGATGAGAGGAAAATCAGCTATAAAAGACATTATTGGGACAATTGAGGAGATTTGAATATGGACTGCATATTATATCATATCAATGGTAACCATCTTGGGAGTGATAACGGTCTTGTAGTTACGACAGAGAAAGTCCTTGTGCTTATTTATTTAAGGGTGAAAAAATCATGGTGCTGGTAATTTACTTTCAAATGACTCAGCATTGTGTGTGTGTGTGTCTGTGTGTCTGTGTGTACACTGTCTATCTGTTTTCTATGCATCTGATATCTCTGTCATCTGTATGTCTGTCTAATCATCTATCATCTACACAGAAATCAACGGGTTAAAATGTCAACAACTGGTGAATACAAACGAGGCATCTCTGAATGTTCACTGGAATATTCTCTTCTTCTTCAGCTTTTCCGTAGATTTGAAAATCTTCAAACCAAACCTCTAAAGGGAAAGTAGGCTGTCAACAGCTTGAAGGCATTAGATATATTTTTAAAAGAAAGGTACACCTGGGACTTCCCCAGCTGCCCAGTGGTTCAAACGTCACCTTCCGATGCAGACAATGTGGAATTCATCATCAGGGAACTAAGGTTCCTCATGCCACGAGGTGGGACCAGTATTTTTTTTTTTAATAAGTAAATAAATAAATCTTGTTTTCTTTTTCTAATGAAACGTACACCTGTAGTTTTTAGAAGCCCGGAAAGACACACATTCGAATACTAAGAGTTCCCATCTCTGGTGTTGGTAGTTGTTATTTCACTTTCTTTCTTTATTTAAAAAATACTTACAACCTGAGATGGAAAAAAAAAATTTTTTTAATTAAAAAAAAAATAAAAATAAAAAAATACTTACAGTAGTAATACATGTTGAGATGAGTCAGAAAATTCGAATAAGCAGAGGAAAGTTAAAATCGTGACTAATCTGAGAGAGAACCGCGGTTAACACTGGCTGCCCGGCCTTCTGGAGTGTTTCTACCCGTATAGACGTGTGCTGTGCTAAGTCGATTCAGTTGTCTCCATCTCTGTGCGACCCCATGGGCTGCAGCCTGCCAGGCTCCTCTGTCCATGGGATTCTCCAGGCAAGAATACTGGAGTGGGCTGCCATTCCCTTCTCCAATATGTTCATGTGCGTACATGTAATTCTGTGTATTTTTTCCAGCCAAAATAGAGAATTCACGGTATGCACACTGTTCGATAATTGGCTTTATTTGCAGACTCTAACTCTGCATTATAAACAGATTCTTATCTCCTGCAAGATGTTTATTGCTTGCCTATAGATTAGGGGGGATTTTAATATTTCGTGTGGTATGGCTTACTTTTTTAAAAAGTTAATTCGTTTCTTTGGCTGGGCTAGGTCCTAGCTGGGACACGTGGGACCTAGTGTCCTGACCTGGGATCGGATTGGTGCCCCTTGCATTGCAAGGCAGGCTCGTAACCACCGACCACCAGGGAAGTCCCCGGTGGTGCTGACTCTGACGTGTTCTGTGCTGCTGCTGCTGGTGTGAGTTTTTAATACTGTATGCTCGTTAAGCACTCTTTTGAGCACAGTCTATGTATTAGCTTCACCTCACAGCCTTCCAGTGTATTGCCACCACTATGCCCATTTTACAGAGGAACACTCAGAGAGTACCAGCGTGCCCTGCGGAGGCCGAGGGCGCCAGACCGCCTGACTCGACCCCTCCCCTTTCATTAATAATATTAAGGGAGCCCGAGTTCGAACTCAGGCAAGATGGCTCTTCGGAGCACGAGTCCCCCATCGTCCCAGCCTAACCGCTCTCTGAAGAAAGTCACTTTCTTTGCCCCGACAGCCCGTCTCTCCTTCCCTGACCTGTCTCGCGGTGAGCAGAAAGAGCCTGGACTTGCTGACGGGAGGGCCTAGAAAGCCCAGGCTCTCTGGGTGCGCAGTCCAGGTCTGAACCCAATACTGCTTTGGCAGTGAGCTTGCCATGTTGTTGCTAAAGGGCAATATTCCGTCTTCACACCAAACAGCTTGGGTGCTACGAGAAGCTGCATCCCAGCCCTCCGAGAACTTGGCATCCAGGCCAGCACTTTGTGTTCATTTTCCTGAGTGTGGTTTGGCACAGCCAAGGTGAATGGGATGGGGTGACATGACCAGTTGCCCTGTGTTTCAAAAGGGCACAGGTCTGTGCATGCATATGGTCACTGGGTCCTCAGCCGGGAGCAGTGTAGGGACGCTCGTGGAACTTGAGTGAGTGACGTATAAGTGTGTGGGGTGTGGCTGATGTGTGAGGTGTGTGTGATGTGTATAGTGTGTGTGTGGTGTGTGCAGTGAGTGTAACGCATGTGGTGTGTGTGTGTGTGTGATGTGTATGGTATGTAGTGTATGGTTTCTGTGTGGTGTGTTAGTGTGTGTGGTGTGTGTGTCTCTATGTGGTATGCGTGTAAAGTGTATATGTGATATGTGGTGTGTAGTGTATGGCTTGTGTGTGGGTTTAGTATGTGTGGTACATGTGTAGTGTGCCTGTGGTCTGTGTGCTGTATTTGTGAGATGTGGAGTTTGTGTGTAATGTGTGTGGTGTGTGTGTGTGATATGATATATGCTGTTTGTGTATGTGGTGTGTATATATGTGGTGTATGGTATGTAGTATATGCTTTGTGTGTGGTATGTGTGGTGTGTAGTGTGTGTGTAGTATGTGTATAGTGTTTGGGATGTGTGTAGAGTGTGGTAAGAGTGTAGTGTGTGTGAGATATGTGTGTAGTGGTGTGTGTGACGTGTGTGATTTGTATAGTGTTTTGTGGTGTGTGTGTGGAGTGTGTGGGGTGTGTGAGGTGTGTGTGTGGTGTGTGCAGTGTGTATGTTGTGTATGTGTGGTATGTAGCGTGTAGTGTGTGTGTGGTGTGTGTGATGTGTATGGTATGTAGTGTATGGTTTCTGTGTGGTGTGTAAGTGTGTGTGGTGTGTGTGTATATGTGGTATCTGAGTAAAGTTTGTATGTGATATGTGGTGTGTGGTGTATGGTTTGTGTGTGGGTGTAGTATGTGTGGTGTGTGTGTGTTGTGGTGTGTAGTGGAGCTGTGTGGTGTGTGTGTAGTGGAACTGTGTGGTATGATGTGTGTGTGTCATGGTGTATGTAGTGGGGTTGTGTGGTGTATGTGTGCCGTGGTGTGTGGAGTAGAGCTGTGTGGTGTGTGTGTGTCGTGGTGTGTAGTGGAGCTGTGTGGTGTGTGTGCAGTGGGGTTGTGTGGTGTGTGTCGTGTGTGTAATGGGGTTGTGTGGTGTATGTGTGTTGTGGTGTGTGGAGTAGAGCTGTGTGGTGTGTGTATAGTGGGGTTGTGTCGTGTGTGTCGTGTGTGTAGTCGGGTTGTGTGGTGTGTGTGTGTCATGGTGTGTAGTGGAGCTGTGTGGTGTGTATGTAGTGGGGTTGTGTGGTGTGTGTCGTGGGGTTGTGCAGTGTATGTGTGTAGTGGAGTTGTGTCATGTATGTGTGTCGTGATGTGTGCAGTGCTGTATGTGTGTCATGGTGTGTGTGGAGTTGTGTATGTGTAGAGTTGTATGGTGTATGTGTGTCATGGTGTGTGTGTCGAGCTGTGTGGTGTGTGTGTAGTGGGGCTGTGTGGTGTGTGTGTAGTAGGGTTGTGTGGTGTGTGTGTGTTGTGGTGTGTGTAGTGGGGTTGTGTCATGTATGTGTGTTGTGGTGTGTGTCATGGTGTGCGTGTCTCGTGGTGTGTGTGTTGTGGAGCTGTGTGGTGTGTGTGTAGTGGAGTTGTGTCGTGTATGTGTGTCGTGGTGTGTGTAGTGGTGTATGTGTCATGGTGTGTGTGTAGTGGAGTTGTGTGATGTGTGTGTGGAGTTGTATGGTGTGTGTGTGTTGTGGTATGTATGTAGTGGGGTTGTGTGGTGTGTGTGTAGTGGGGTTCTGTGGTGTGTGTTTAGTGGGGCTGTGTGGTGTGTGTGTAGTGGGGTTGTGTGGTGTGTGTGTGTGTAGTGGGGTTGTGTCGTGTATGTGTGTTGTGGTATGTGTAGTGGTGTATGTGTGTCATGGTGTGTGTGGAGTTGTATGGTGTGTGTGTGTTGTGGTATGTATGTAGTGGGGTTGTGTGGTGTGTGTGTAGTGGGGCTGTGTGGTGTGTGT